>JANIJH010000225.1:72003649-72040143 GCA_024520975.1 Erythroxylum areolatum | reverse complement strand
GTAAGAAGGAAGAACACAGAGACAAGCGAAATGGGAAGCGTCTTCCTTTAGAAACAAGTGTAAATGATCCTGACGAGATTGATCGTAGCCTCAGAAGTCCTTGCAATAATAATGTTTCAAGGTCGTGGACCGCTTCTGCCTCTAAGAACAATAATTCTTATTACATATAATTAACTTTTGTTAAATGAAGAATTACGAAAATTTAATATTGATGACAATTTGATAAGATGCATGGGGATGATTATATGTATAAGAAAGAAAAGAAAAAGAAATTGTTAGAAAGACCATAGAGCTCCCTTCACTCCAAGACCAAAAAGATGAAGGCAACTAGGTCTCCAAGCTCATGCAAACCCTTAGCCCGCGCATGCATGCACTCAATTTCCATAATTGATTTAGCTATTCCTGCGCACCCATGGGTGCCCATGAACTAGCAGCCATAGCTATTACCTTCACACTCTTCTTTCAGCGTCGGAGATCAGGGAGCCCCATTACGTCTCACCAATAACTCCCATAATATATAAGCACTAGTAATTACTCACTCGACACTCCTGTTGTTTATTTTTGTCACAACAGAAAGGGAACGCTGTTGCTTTGTTTTCGTAACACTGCACTATTGTTTGAAAACACTTCAGCAGGAACACTCTTGTTTATTTTGCAACACATCAGAAAAAGGACACTGTTGTCTTTTTCGACACTGATGAGAGGGTACAAACTTTTTCATATATAAAAATCTCCAACAGCATACTTTATACGTAAAACATATCCAACAACAAATAAAACGTAATTGTAGTGAACTGCCAACATAACTGACAAATATATAACTATTTTTTATCAAAACTAACTGACATATGCAGCGTTTAATCCAATACGTTAACACTCCTCTTTGGATCAAATGTTGATCTGCTTCCTCAACCACTCAAATCGGGCAACTCGAAATGATTTGGTAAAAATATTAACGAAGTGATTCTCTGTGCTATAATACACCAGTTATATCTTCCTAGATTTTTGCACTTCTCGCGGACAATAAAACTTTACCTTAAAATGTTTAGTTTTGTCATGAAACATAGGATTTTGAGATATTACCAGAGCAGCTTGATTATCCACATTCAATTCAATTTCTCCAATATTAAAACCAAGATTTGTCAACAACTTTCTCAACCAAATTGCATGATTTGCATCTGCAGTTGCTGCAATGAGCTCTGCTTCAGCAGTAGACAGAGCCACAATGTCTTGTTTTCTCGAACACCAAGAGAAACACGCTGATCCCATAGCAAAACAATAACTAGTTGTGCTCTTCATATCTTCTACAGAACCAACCCAATCACTATCTGAATAACTATACGACTTGAACCTCTCACTTTTGATGAATTTAATCCCATAAGAAGAAGTTCCCTTCAAATACCTGAGTACTCTTTTAGTAGCTTTCATATGTAATTCACTTGCACAATGCAAAAATCTTGACAATACACTGACAGTATATTGAATATCTGATCTAGTGGCTGTCAAATACACCAAACAACCCATTAAACTTCTATAAATTGCATTGTCTGTAGGTTCTACTCCATCTTCTTTTTGAAGCTTCTCTTTCTTATTCATAGGAGTTCCCACACTCTTGCATTCTTCCATTTGAAACCTCCTTAAAATCTCCTTTAAATATTTCTTTTGACATATGAAAATCTCACTTGGACTTTGTTTGATCTCCATTCCAAGAAAATAAGTCATCACACCTAAATCTGTCATCTCAAATATCTGCTTCAGATCATGCTTTAATTGATTGATTTGCTTACAGCCATTCCCTGTCACCAAAATATCATCCACATACAGAGAAATAACTACAATACTTCTTGCAACTTTCTTGGTATACAAAGTATACTCACTCAAACTTCTCTTATAACCCAAATCTTGTAAATAGCTATTCATTTTGCTGTACCATGCCTTGGGAGCTTGCTTCAAGCCATACAGCACTTTTTTTAGCTGATAAACTTTATCTTCATTCCCTGCAACACCAAATCCTTCAGGTTGTTCTATGTATATTTCCTCTTCAAGCACCCCATTCAAGAATGCAAATTTCACATCTAATTGAAAAACAATCCAGCCTTGCTCAGCCTGAGCATAACCCTTCACCACCAATCGAGTTTTATACTTGTTGATTGATCCATCTGCATTTAATTGAACTTTGAATATCCACTTTACACCAATAATCTTTCTGTCATCTGATTTATCAACTAACTCCTAAGTGTCATTTTTCTTGATCATATTCAGCTCCTCAATCTTAGCTTTTTGCCGCCTCTCATTGTTTTTTGCTTCTTGATAATTTGTAGGCTCAAACACAGCAAAATGACATCTTTGATATATGTCAGTAAATGATCGTGTACCTCTCACTAGGATATCATCAATAATATTAGTAAGCTCTTTCTCCTCCTCCTGTGTTTGAACTGGTACATTCTTCACTTGTTCACCTTTGTCATCAGATGTCCAATTTCATGCTTCATCTTCCAAAAATTTCACATCTCTACTAATTATCACTTTAGTATAATGTGGTTGATACACATTATATCCCTTAGAGCGCAAACTATAACTAATAAACACACCAGGCTCAGCCTTTTGATTCAACTTATCTCGCTTCACTTATGGTACATGTGTATAACACACACAACCAAAAACTCTCAAGCCCTTCATTGACGATTTAATACCATACCATATTTCATATGGAGTTTTCTTATCTACTGCTTTGGTAGATAATTTGTTTGATAAGAACACTGCTGTATTTACTGCCTCTGCCTAAAACTTTTTGGCATATTTTTTTCCTACAATAGATATCTAGCCATCTCTATTACACTTCTGTTCTTCCTTTCACTCACTCCATTCTGTTGAGGAGAATATGGAACAGTAAATTGATGTTGGATACTTGATTCTTCACATATAGATTTAAAACTTCTAGAGGTATACTTTGTTCCATTATATGATCTTATTGCTCTTAATTTCCTCCCACATTCAGTCTCAAACATCCTTGTAAAATTTGAAAACACTCCTGCAACTTCAGACTTTGCTTTCAAAAAATACACCCAACACATCCTGCTGTAATCGTCAATAAATAAAATAAAATATCTGCTCCTATTCAATGAATGTTCTGACATAGGCCCACAGACATCAGTGTACACAAGTTGAAGTTGTTCAGATGCTCTCCATGAAGAACCTGTAAATGGGAGTCTAGTTTACTTTCCCAAAAAACAAGTTCGGCAATTTAAGTTTTGCTGTTGCATCAATGGCAGTCTAGAAACTAACTCAAATTTCTGCATGTATTCAAGTCCTTTATTGTGACAGTGCCCCAACCTCCTATGCCAAACTCCAAATTCATCATATTGCACTTTTAAAGCCCTCTCACTTCCTTCTTGCAGATCAAATGTGAAACACTTGAATTTCATAGGTATATTAAATAGCACTTCACCAATAGAATCAATAATCAAACATTCTTCATTTTAAAAAATCACCTTATATCCTTTTTGCACCAACTGACCAACACTAAGTAAATTTTGGTCTACCTCAGGCACATACAACACATCTGAAATCAACTTAGATACATTTGGACCCTTAATTATCACATTACCTCTCCCTTTCACAGTAATATATTCTCCATTTCCAATTTTCACTCTAGATAAAAAACTTTCATCCAAGTCACAAAACAAACTCAAATCACTAGTCATATGATGTGTGCAGCCACTATCGACTAGCCAACTACCACTATCAACTTTTGAGTTAAAACAAGAAATAGCAAATAATTGTTCTACCTCAGTCGGTGCCGCTTGTGATGTATTTGCTTGTTGTTGTTGTGACTTCTTCTCTCTGCAGATGATCTCTGCATGTCCCATTTTGTGACAAAATCTACACTTCATATCAGGTTTCCTCCAACACTTGTAGTGAGGATGATTATTCCTACCACAATATTGACATGGTTCCCAGGAACCTTGTTTTCCCCTCCTGTTATAATTGGTTGCATCAGAATTTCCTTCTTTTCCTCCTAATGATTCACCCTTTGATTTTTGTTGTTTGCCTTGATTAAATTGAGTCTTCTTTTGTCTTTCTGTGTACATTTTTGATTTGGCTTGAAGAGCACTTTCAACAGGCTCATCTCTTCTCATCAGCCTTCTTTGCTCCTGTGCCTGTAGTGCACTCAATAATTCAGCCAACTTAATCTCTGAAAGATCCTTTGCATTCTCAAGAGATGCAATTGTGGCTTCAAATTTTTCTGGTAGTGAAACTAACAACTTTTGTACCAGTCTCTCATCCTTCATCTCTGACCCAAGAATTCGAATCTTGTTCGCCAAATCAATGAGTCTATCTGAATACTCCTTCACAGACTCATTGTCTTTCATCTGCTGCCTTTCAAATTCCCTCATCAAATTTAACACTTTCATACTTCGGACTCTCTCATCTCCTTCATATTCTCCCTTTAAAAAATTCCAGATTTCAAAGGCAGAACCAAGTCTCATAATTCTAGTGAAAATTGTAGGAGAGACCGCTGCATAAAGACATGACTTTGCCTTCGCCTTTCTCGTGATCTTCTCTTTTTGAAACTTCAATTGATTCAAGGTTGGATTTTCTGGAAGAGGATCCACTGCATAATCTGACTCTACTGCTTCCCACATATCACAACCTTCCATGTAGGCTGTCATTTTTACAGCCCATGCTTGATAATTCTCACCATCAAACACAGGTGGTGTGATTGGTGAAAAATTACTACCACTTGCCTGCATTTTTCTTTTCTGTTGAATGTAGACAAGCCTCTGATAATACTGTCACAGATCCCTTTAAGATCTATAATGCTCTGATACCACTGTTGTTTATTTTTTGTCACCACAGAAAGGAACGCTGTTGTTCTGGTTTCGTAACACTGCACTGTTGTTTTAAAAAACACTGCCGCAGGGAGCACTCTGTTTCTTTTGTAAAAAACACAGCAGAAAAGAAACTATTGTTTTTCTTTTTTATGACACTGCAAAACAGGGAGGAGAGAATTTTTTTATTCTAATTCCAACAGCATATCCATTCATACAACATATCCAACAACAAAGAAAACATAACTACAGTGAACTGTTAACATAACTGACATACGTAACTGACAAATACATAACTGTTTGTTTAAAAAACCAACTAACGTATGCAGCGTTTAATCCAATACGTTAACAGGGGGTCAGAAGAGATGGTTTTAGAGACCATTTCCATCGAATTACCAACATCCCTTTTTTCAAGCACAGTGATCTGACGTTAGGCTTCTCGTTGAAGAGTGTTAAAACATTCTTCAATACATGGTACAGGTTTCATTCGGAGAAGATCACTTCGGACATAATCATACACTTTGTCTAGTCCAGTAAGGAAATCATATACTCGAACTTTTTTTAATTTCTCTTTTCGAATCTTGAGATCTGCAGTGCACACCAGATCCATCTGGACTGGACTTCTTTTATCAATTTCTTACCAAATGCTATTAAGTTTGGCATAATACATGTGGATTGGACATACAATTTGTTTTGTCCTCATGGCTTCGCATTGTAGTTCATTTAATTAAGATTCATTAACCCATATCTCCTTAACCATTGGGAGATCAATAAAAAGGCTAAGAAGATGTGGTTCTATAGTTTTAAGTAACCATCCTCATGCTATAGCATCTTCGGTACACCATTTAGAGTACTTAAAACTACTCGCTTATGGTTTTAGGTCATCTCTTTTCAAATAACCCAGTTTTAATCCTGCTACATAATTTTCAATCATCTACGACTGGATTTGAAGTTTATATCATTCAATTTGAATCCAAATGGTAAGTCGTTAAAGCTGGAAGACTCGATTGGGATTGGAATTTGTTTTACCATGGGGTTTATGGTTTCGTTCACAATGTTAGTAGCATTATAATTGTTAGTAGCATTATAATGGTAAGTTTATATCGTTCACAATGTTAGTAGCATTATAATTGTCATCCATGGTTGATCTTTAGTTTCAAGAATAATTTTGGACGAAGACTTTGGATTTTTCTGGGAAAAATAATTTATGGTTCATGAATAAGGGTTTGGATGGGCTTTGATACAAAGGGATATACATAGTAATATGACATCAACTATCAAGAAACTTTTGCATCAGTTGCAAGGATGAATACCATCAGAGTTTTACTGTCCTTGGCAGCAAATTTCAATTGGCCCTTGAAACAATTTCATGTAAAGAATGCTTTTTTCTATGGAGACTTGGAAGAGGAAGTGTACATGCTATTCCACCAGGGTTCGAAACTTCACAATCAAATGGAAAAATATGTAGATTGCGGAAAGCTTTATACGGCCTCAAACAATCACCAAGGACATGGTTTGAAAGGTTTACAGAAGCCATGAAACGAATTGGTTATCACCAAGGCAACTCAGATCACACATTGTTTATCAAAAGAAGGGAAGATAAAGTTACATTGCTTATCATTTATGTAGATGACATGGTGGTAACAGGTGATGACATAGAAGAAATGAGAAGATTATAAGAGTGCTTATCCACTGAGTTTGAAATGAAAGACTTAGGAGGACTGAAATATCTTTTAGGAATTGAAGTTGTAAGAAACAAAATAGGTATCTATTTGTCCCAACAAAAGGACATTTTGGATCTCTTGGTTGAAACAGGTATGTTAGAATGTAAACCAGTAGAGACTCTAATAGTTCATAATCATCATCTAGCTATTTATCCAGATCAAGTACCAACAAATAAAGAAAGGTATCAACGGTTGGTTAGAAAGTTAATATACTTGTCACACACTCAGCCAGATATTTGCCTATGACATGAGTGTGGTAAGTCAATTTATGAATCCTCCAAGTGAAGACCATATGGCTGCTATAATGAGAATTTTGAGGTACCTCAAGGGAGCTCCTGGTAAAGGACTAACCTTCAAGAAGCATAGGCATATTGAAGTGTAGATGTGGATTGGGCAGGTAATCTTACTGATCAGAGGTCTACCTCAAGCTACTTCACTTTGTTGCCGGAAATTTTGTCATATGGCATAGCAAGAAACAAAATGCAACTGCAAGATCTTTAGCAAAAGTAGAATACAGAGGCATGGTTGATGGAATTTGTAAACTTCTATGCTTAGGACATTGCTTATTGAAATAGGTTTCAATTCAAAGGAACCTATGCTCCTAATTGTGATAATCAAGCAGTTAGGGAGATAACTAATAATTTGGTACAACATGATCAAACAAAACATATTGAAGTAGACAAACACTTCATTAAAGAGAAGCTAAATCTCAAGTTGATAGACATTCCTTTCATTCGATCAAGTGAACAATTAACAGACATTTTAATTCATGCAATCTCAACTGAAATCATTGTTATGAATACTATACCGTTATTGGTACAAGATTTGATTTTCGTACAATACTGTATTAGTACCTGTTAATACCTGATATCGTTTCAGATAATTTTTTAAATTTATAATTGTCACTAATTTTTTTTAAATTACAATATAGTCCAAATTTATGATCTTCCAACAAAAAAATCCCTACCATGAAAAATCATAATTCATTAAATTTTGTACATATTCATTCATCAGCAAGTATATTGTGGGTTCTTTTTGTTGAAATATTATAATATATTAATGAAATTGAGCGGCCGATAAGTTTAATTTCAAATGCTTCAAAGAAGAGTATTACAAGCATCACAGATACATGTTTCAAAAAGAAACCTGAACAAGATATGATGAAATTGTCATATGCTTTAAAAAAGAGTAATCCAAGCATCAAAGACATGTATTTTAAAAAGAAAACTTACCTAGATATGACGAAAATCATTTTTGCAAAACTTTCTCTAATTTTCTCCTCTCTTATTTCCAGGGTACATCCTCCGTCTCTCTCAAGAGAATAAAGCTTCCAACTTCAAGTCTTCAAATCAAATGGGTGGACTACACAATAGAAAGTAAGCTCATCCCACTTTGCTTCCTCTCATTGCCTACTTTCTCCAAATGCTCCCATATATGCCACTTTGCTTTCACTCATTGCTTGCTTTCTTCTGCAACATGTATGTTCCAATATGTGGAGATGCGTGGTGCGATGATTGGTGGTGACCGGTGAGGATAGTCGCCAGAGAGTGAGAGGAGAGTCGTCGGACAGTAAGAGGAGAGTTGCCGCTGGAGACAAAACCAAGAGAGAGAAGGTGGCAAAAGCAGATAATCGGGGTGGGGGGAGGGTGTGGATTTTTTTTTTTAAAAAAAAAAATTTATAGTACTGATTGGTATTCAACTGGTATTTTAAATACCGGTTGATATCAACAGTACCCTTGAACCAAGTTTCATACCGTACCGGCCAATATGGCACATAATCCATAACTCTAGCTGAAATGCTTCACGATTTTTTGGACATGTTAGACTTAGAAGATGTCTTCACGCCTTGAGAGGGAGTATTGGAAATATCAGTTGCACATTCCAGGAGGATTTATATAGAATGAGAATAATGATAATAATGAGGAGCGATTATCAGGATTGTTTGATTTATCTCCTAAAATAAATATTGATGTATCTTTGCCTAGGCCTCCTTGTAAAGTGAAAAATGAGACCGAAAACCTCTTTGTTCAAACCTGGCGTTTACAGTAATCATGTTGGCTTTCAGTAAAAAGAGGCTCGAGAACAGGAAAACCTTATGCCAAGTCTCGGGAAAATAGGCAATCTGATGTTCATTCACAATAAAAAATAAAATACAACATTGTTTAATAAACCTTCGGAAATGAAAACCAATTTGTCTCAGCAAGCTGCTTTGACATGATGTGTAATTAATATACAAACCACACAAACATTAAATCTAGAACCCAGATCACCTGCTGTCGTTTTCTTCAACCTAGGAGCCTTCAATGCAAGTGCGGTTCTCTTGTTTCCCAGCACTCTCAGTGTAATTTACAAGGTCATTGTACATTCTCGTTGAAGACTCGGAGAACTCTGTTAAGGACTCGAAAACTGTCGAAAATCCATACTGAAACCCATTTAACGTTATCCTCTGTGTTTCTTGCATGCAGTTCTGGTGTTTTTCCGTTTCTATATTGAGCTTCTTCCTGAATATCTCCAACTGATCTTTCCTCTCCACAAAGTGATCATTTTGGTGTTCTGCTTCTGCATCGGGATCTGATCTATATTCTATAAGTTTTGAGTCAACAAATCTTGTCTCCGCCTTCTGGAATGCCAGAGTCCTTCTATCAAATTCTCTTGCTAGACTGTCAACTTTCCTCTTTTGTTGTTGTTCCTCCCCTTGCTGTGCCCACAAACCTCTCACATCCTTTGAAAAATTTTTCAATGCAAAAGACACCGGCTTGTCCGGCAACTTCTCCATCAATGATAACCAATTATAACAAATCACAAGCAATGGTGGCCCACTGGCTCGAGATGGTGCTGCTGCTGAACTCCGTCCCCTCGAGTAGAACTCAACCTCAGGGACCAAGAACTGGGTTAGCCAACCGTGAAGAGCTTCAACATACGCCTTCTGGGCTACAACATATTCCGTAAAGCTTGCCCGCCAGTTCTGAAGCTCAGCCTCTAGCTGAAGTGTTGCGAGCCGATGAGAATCATTGCAGAATTTTCCATATGTAGGGCAGGCATAAGATTTTACTTCATCTAGAATTTTGTTCTGGGTTTCATGGCACTCCAACATAATTTTCCAGGTGCGAGTCAGGCTGCGCATGGAAGAAAATAAATGAGAAAACCAGGACATCCCAAAATAAATGCTGGAGCAGACTTGCTTTTTTCTTCTTTTTTTCCAAAATCCTTACCCTTTTAACAGTTCTACAATTTGAGGTTGTAGTTCCTCATCTCTTAGTTTTTCGATTCTTTTTGAGATTGATTCTGCACTTCGAATTGCAACCAAAATTCTGGCATACAAGTCTTTTACTGCAGCCCTGGTCTTGTCCATGGTGAGTTCATCATCTCCCCGGACATCCTGGTTTCTCAGACGTGAACATTTCCTTTCATATAATCTCCTTGTGCTGTCTCCAGCCTGATAAATAATGCACCAAATCAGACAGTGAAAGAAGAAAATGAAGCAGATGTTTACAAGATTCAACTCAGTTTTGCACGAGAGTTGAATAGTTTCCTTCCCTTTCCATATCACCACCTCTATTTTTTCTGTTGCCCAAGAGGCAACATTCATTTAGCTTATCTACTATTGTGGACTGACTAGAAGTTATCAAGTAAAGAACAAACAGAAGTGTAAATCCCATCTCCTGGTGTACCAACCCAAACTGAAAGGAGATCAGTATAAACTGTGCAATGTTGCTAGAGGATGCTTTCTTTAATATCTATCATCCAAAGAGTTGGAAATTTAGTTTCACCATGAAGATAGTTTTGAAGTGATTGTAATCTACCTTAACCTCTTCATAGAGCTTCTTTTCCCAAGCATAGAGCCTTCCAAGTGTTAGTGAATGGCTTCCTGATTCCATTCCTCCATAATCATCAAATAGATCATTTTTTAACTCCGTCCAAGTTGAAGAGCCCTTCAAACTAGAAGCTACAAGGCTTTTACAAGATGAAGCCTTAGATGAAGTGGAGCGGTGCCAC
Organism: Erythroxylum areolatum; assembly: GCA_024520975.1. Taxonomy (NCBI): domain Eukaryota; kingdom Viridiplantae; phylum Streptophyta; class Magnoliopsida; order Malpighiales; family Erythroxylaceae; genus Erythroxylum; species Erythroxylum areolatum. The sequence goes on along the minus strand of JANIJH010000225.1, from coordinate 72,029,591 downwards.
GTAATTGCATGGATAAGTTTTGTCGAGTACTCTGCATTAAAAAAGGAGATGGGAATTAGTCACTCTAAAGCTAGAGAGAGCATGGGCAAAACATCTAGTAAATGGCAGAAAATGCTGGTCGGAAATGCATCACAAGAGCATAGATTCTCTCACCCAAGGATATAAGATGAAAGATCAGGGGCCATTGTCCAAGATAAGACTGGTCATGATAGTGAGACAAGAGGACCTTGGACCCACTCATGAAAGAAATTGTGGAACAACTGGAGAGGTCTGAATTACGTTTCCAATTGAGAGGAGTAAGGACACAAGGATGATGTAGCAGAGAATCTGATAAGCATTGTGCTAGATTCGACCAAGCTATAAAAAGAAAGAAACTACAGCTTTAGGAAATTCAACAGGTTTACGGGAATCAGACATTGTAGGACTTTTGACATAAGATCTCTGGATAAACAATCACAAAGAGTAATCATCACTGCTATCTATTAGCACTCAAGTGGACATCACAACTGAATGGATGTGTAAAAGACAGGCAGACACAAAGAAAAGCTTTAACTTTTCGTAGTTAATTTGCTTCTAGACGAAAAAGAAAGAGGCAATGTTTAACAGTACTTCAAAGGAAGAACAATTAACATACTAGAAAAGATTAATGGTGAAAGAAAGGCCCACCTTGGACCTCTTATAATTGAAGGAAAGAAACAGTAATGGAGAAATAGCTTAAAGATAGCCGAATGAAAAAACATGCAAGAAAGAAAAATATCACCATAAGACGACGAACAAATCAACTAAGAAGCTGCAGGCAGAGTAAGGATTCGTTTCAACTTTCAACAAATAGATATCCTAAAGGTCTTCAACACAAGCCTTCCTATATTTCCTCAGTTGAAGCAGAAAGAGACTTGATACACGTGCAGATGTCTTGGAAGGCTGTACCTCCATAACACACAAACAGATGAACACAGACTATGATTTGCAAAGCAAGCCATTTTGTTTGTTTATCTTGGTCACAAACTTATGGACAAGTAACCAAACTGACAAAAGCTGAAGTTCCTATAATCAGATTACATAAAAGGTGTTTCAGATGAAGATTTGCTTAGCTAAGCTAAGCTACCAAGTCAAAAATGTTAACACTCGCATAAAAACAGGAACAATGTAGTTGTAACCTTTAATTTCCCCCAAGCCAGACTGCAAATAAATTCTGTTAGCTTCCAGCATCCTTGCAACATCCTTGCCAGAGTCATAAGCCCTAACAAAATGGTCCTGGATATCCTTTAAAGCTTCCAATAGCTCCCTGCCTTTTTCTGGGTTATCTATAACTGCCAGTCCTCTTTGCTCTACGTGGATCCCATTACCAATTCTTTCCTCAATGTTCTCTACATCAACTCTGCATTTTTTATCTTCTGCTTGGCCTTTATCCTCGACAACCGCCACCTTTTTCGCTTCCTCTTCTCTTTCCCTTTCCTCTTCCTCCTCCTCTAGCTCTGGGATTCCTTCCTCTTCCCTCACCACCCTCAAATCATCGTCCGTACTTCTCCTATAACCACTTATTATCTCAGGTCGCATGGTGTAAAAAGGATTAAAGAAATCCCACCCAAAATCTCCGTCTGGCGATTGAGGCATTGGTGGTGGCATTTGCATACAAAAATACCCAAAACTTTGTTCCTCTCTCTCAACTTCTTCACGAGTCTCATCTCCACTAGAATCTGAAGCTAAATAGGACATACGTGACTCACAATCAACGGCTTCATGGGTTGCGGACTCAGAAGGCTTTTGTTGAAGAAACATTGGTTTTGTAATAACATTTTGTTCCGGCGGTGGTGAAGATGGAGAAGTAGGAGGTAGAGTAATAAGAAATGGTGAAGTTGGTGAAGAGTGACGAGCCACAAAAAGTTTTATAGCTGCTGCCACTGCGTAGAGTGATTGACAATATCTACAATGCGCCTCTGCCAGTGCATATCTTCTATCCACAGCTAATTTTAGCTGCCGTTTTCTCTCTCTGCAGATAGATACTACTTCTTCTTCTTCAAGCCTTGAGGCAACACATCCCATGTTTATTTCCCTTGCTGAAGCTGGTGCTTCTTTGCGGGGCCTATGCATAGGCGTGAACGTTTATTTTAAAGGAATTCAAAAGACTAAAGCGAGAAAAAAAAACGTCTTTTTGGAAGGTATATGTATTCCTCCTGGAAAAAAGCTAGGGGGTCGGAGAAATAAACAAAAAGAAGGGTATTATGCAGGTTTTAGCAGAGGTTTCAGATACATTAGAACAGAAAATGTAGTTTTTGGTGATGAGTGGCGCCTATCAACTCTTTATCTTTTCTTAAAGTGAGGAGTGTTTCTGCTAGAAGTTTTGAACTTGGAGAAGTTTTAGAACTATCAATGCACAGAAGCACAAAAAAAAAAAGTTCCAAAATGTAGTAGCAGAAATATTATGTTTGTTGCCGAGCAAGAACGGAAAGGAAAGTGAATTCTTTCGAAAGAAGAATGCTTCTGTTTTTTTTTTTTTAATTTCTGGGGATAGCACGAGTATAACGTGATGAGAAAATGCGAAGGAGAGAAGTTTTCTGCTAAGCAAAAATGTCGCACCAGAAAATGACTTCTCTTTCCGAGAAAAAACGAAGCCTTTTCACTTATCCTAAACAGACACTTAAAGAGTTAACATCACATCTTAATGAAGTGTCTGCTTCGGATTAGCATAGTGAATGAATGAATACAGGAAGAGGCAGTGCAAGAACAAAACACGGCGAAGGCCGTCAAGAAGGTCGGGGCTCGAGAAAGACACGGAAACAGCAATGGCATCCTTGTGCATGACAATGCGGAGGGCACCAAATGAATTGGCGTACAAATACAAGAAGCAATGAAAAACCAATACCCTGACCCTGACCCTGACCCTGTGCCAAGCCAAACTCACTCACTCACTCTTTTATCACTCATATAATTACAATAATCGATAAAATAGTCCCTTAGGGATTGTATCTCCTGGTTGGTTCCGCAGGAGCTATAGCTATAGGATTAATCATGTTGAGTATTGCTTGTTTCAAAAGGTTGATCCCTAACTTTAAGGGCCCCCCGTCGCAGGCCCGATCACCGCTGGAGAATTGAATCACGGTTTAATCTTGGTCAACCCCCTATCAGAGCGGTCCATTACTTCCCGTTGTTGCCAGGAGTCGAACCTAGAACCTTATTCCGACTGACCCTAATAGTTTGCCAACCAAGCTACCCGTGCGGGCATCATGTTGAGTATTGCTAAATTTAGCAGATACATGTTAGAGGTATAAAGCACTTGAGACAGACCGGTGAGTAAAAAGAGGAGTCAAAGGTACAGTAAATTACTGTTAAAAGTATGGTGACCACTGCAGGGTAGAGGTAAAAATTTGTCTTGTTCTTTTCTCTTCTTTTTCCAATGAACTCTTAAAGAATTTCTAATAATGGGAATGTAATTGTGACTATTACATAGTCAGTCCCAGTAGATTTAAGATAACTAAAAATCAAAGCGGTCGTTGTCTTTATTATCATGAGCAAATCTATTCAAGGAGATGTCAGAAGTGGCTATCTGAATTCTGAAAATAACAAATTTTGCCGGGACTTGGTGTGCAGTGGTTTTATGCATAGAAGCATAGAAAAGAAGGCCCTTTCTAACCAATCTGGTGCTCGACTAGCATTCACTAGCTTGGCCATTTCATTGCATGTGAACTTGCCAGGCTATGACTCGACATGGTTGAATTTAGCCAGCTTACCATTCATTTTCTGAATCCCTGAGCTGCGAAGTAATCCCTTACTTTTGCCACAGATGAGAGCCCAAGAGGGCCACTGCTTAACATCAGAGTTGGTACGAGTAAAGCATGATCACCACAGTGAGCATTGCTTCGATTTTGCTTCCTATTTTCCGGAATAGATGCCCAAGGTAGCTGAAACTAGCTAGGCTAAAAAGAATCTCTGGTTGGTTTCTGATTTCTCTTTAGTTTGTTTGTAAGAATTTAAGGCACACCCCAAGTTATGTACTGTTATAGAATCTAACTCTAATGATCCAGTTAAGTCAACATTGTCACAGTTACTGATGTATCGTCAAACTCTTAACGGTCCCCTCTCTCTCTCTCACACCAACCTGACTCATGCCTTTACATGTTGCTTGAAGACCGCTCAACTTGCACATTTACTTACTGAAAGGAGGAAAGAATATGTCATCAATCGTATACTTAACCAATATCTTACAAAGGGCCTTCAAAAGGTTAATATGACACCATCCCGTACTGTGATGCTTGGAATGTTTAAAAAGGACATCCTTCTGGTACGTGAGTATTTAAACTGTTAGAAACATGCTTCAAGATGCCACGTAAATGCTGGTCCAACACGGGTTAGGAGGAACTCTTATTAAATCCTCTTCCTCTTGCCAATGGTGTCATTGAGAAGGGTGCTTAATGCTTATTTTGTTCAGTATTTGTTCAAATGGTGATTAAAGAGAGCAAGAATTAGGTGAAACATAATAGAGGTCCTATTTGCGGTTGAGCGAGAATATGCCTGACAAGTCTGACAAGTCCACGTCGTGAATCCATTCTCCCCATTTCCTCAACATTATATTATATCAGCACACTTTGATGCGTCCAATGTAAAAATCCAGTCTTGGTATTATTATTTTGTAAGTTGTCAGGTTAAGTACTGTTCTTCTGTTTGCCATTTTTCGATTGAACCAATTCACGGCTCAGGAAACTGCGGGCCATTTTGCAACTAACTATGCAACTAATCTTCTTTCAACTTTTTTAGGTCCATGAGCAGGTCAAGCTCGTCAGGCTTGGAAAATCTCCCAGATTTGTTATGACCAGTTCACATAATATTGGAACATTTGCAAAACACGCAGGGTGGTACGTTCAATTTTAATTACTCTCTACTCTTGCATCCCATTACCCACAGCTTCACCTGCTTTTATGTTAGAATCTTGGATTTTGAAGGATTTCAGTGTTCATGTTGTGAGCTCTTCACTTTGCAACTGTGCCAAATGCTGGCTTTTGTACTTCAAGTAAGTTCGTAAAAGAGTGAACAGATCTTTTAGAACTGTTTTTTGCGGGGCCAAAAAAGGGTGGAAGGAGATCCGTCACTCTTGATTAAACCAGAGCGATGAATGTTATGATTAAGATGCAGCTTTTACTTGCACCCATGGCGGCCATGGAAGTTAGTTTAATGGTAGATAAATCATTTTAGCTTAATGGTAGATAAATCATGGTATATGGAAGAAATAACTTGGCAACTATATAACAAAGAGGCCAACGAAGAACATAATCGAAGTACAAAACTTTTGTCCATACACACTTATCCTTACTTTTGACACTACAAGTTAGGTCATCATTTTTGGCAGCCTTGGAATGAAAAGCCATCTCCTTTGAATCAAATACAAACAGCAACTTCCATTGAAAGGTTAATCAGAGTTGAACATCATATTTATCTCCACATGGGTGAGTTAAATAAACAATACTAACAAGTACACACACAAAATTCATGGCATCGAGTGTTTAAAACCTGCTTATATCAATCAATTAGTCTGCTAACATGTTAAAGGCACAGTATCAAATTATATTCCAAGTCAATCAAATTCCAGGCTCAAAGCATTTTTACCAAGAACATTACCTGTATGGCACTAATCTCTGTCTAATGTGCTCCCTTACACAACCGCTTCCAGTAACTAAGTGCTGTTAATGCCAATGCTTTTGACATATTCTGCCACGAACAAACCATAGCTGAAACTTTATCCCTGTTAGCACCTCTAAAATTTAAACGGCCAATAATTATAGGGACTTAAGTGCCCAGTTTATACACCTCAAAGAAGAAGACACCCATGGGAGGGGATACAATGATAAGAGTAGAGAACTTTCCAGGAAAATGATTATAATAATTATCTTCTGCTTCTGTTTCTAGTTTTTAGGGCATAGAAGCTAAAGGTAAGTACCACTTCTGAGTTAAAAGTTACAGTGTATATTAAAGAATTGAAGGGAGGCTCCTCTTTGTCTCTTCTTGAAGCTATCTGCTATTCACACGAGAATAATATAACAGACAAAAATATGAGATACAGTTTCATCATGTACCACCAGCTTCTGCTGGCGTCGTACAAGGAGCCAGTGTGTTTGGAGGGAGGCTGATTCCACCACCCCTCACAGATATATTAGACGACTTGACTGAGGTAGCTCTGCTCATAACATTTGAGTCAAGAAACACAACAATCACAGTGATGTCATCATGGAAATGGCGTCTGACACCACGATCAATCTTCTTCAAGTCTGAATATCTCATCTCTCTCTTTTTGGCTGCTTCTTGAAGAGCAGCTTTCACCAGCCTCCTTGCAATCCCCTGGATGTAGATGTAACACACTTTTCAATAGGAAAGTTTTTGACACATTTGGAAAAGAATGCCAAAGGATTTTGTGCAGAATGTACTCGTAAGATAGTTAACAAGTAAATCATTTAACACAAAAGACAATAGGTGTTCCGATTCAAAAGAAACAGCAGCAACCAATTCATTATCAGTTTTCACATTCTAACCAAAGAAATTTAGATAAACAATTAAGGCTCTACCAGATGATTAGATAATGCCTAGCGGTAAGCTACATATGTCTTACACTTCTTGGATGGTTTTGTACGATATCAACTGCTTCTTGATTGCTTAAATGCTCCCAAAGACCATCAGAAGCAAATATAACAAATTGATCATCTGGCTGCATCTGGTGCACTGATATTGTCGGTTCTGCACTCAATATTGGCTTTTTGAAAGGCTCTCGAAGTCGAAACTTAGCATATAGAGGCTCCCTGTTGAACTCAGCCTTTTTCAGATATACATCACCAATAGATCTGGAAATCTGAAAGGTCAAAGAATTATTATAATAATTAAATGATCTGAATACTAAGAAGAACTAGATCATATCTGGTTGCCATGAGCAAGCGAAATAGTTACAGTCACCAAAAAACAAAGGTGATGCATATGTTTAAATATCAAGACATCTCAATCCACTTGCCAGTTTTTCTCAACAATTATTACATGGAGAATATAAAACTTGAAACAAATATCAATTTGTATTTCCCAAGGGTTATAGACAGCAAAAGGTTTTTTTGAAAAAAGTTTTGGAAACTTTCATGTTACGTACAGCACTCACCAAAATATTCATGACATCTAAATGAGAGTTACATTTTCTTTCAAGTCATGATTCACCAAATATATTGAAACTGTTCAACATCAACCACTGATCAAATTAGTATGGCCAGCCAGTGATGGCACCAATTCAGTAGCTGCCAACAAAATATCACAAGCCTCGTACTGGAATTCATATTGCACATCTTGATCAATAAAATAAAGATATGAAACTGGAACAATCCCCTAAACTAAAGACATAACTAACATGGACAATTACAATATGAACTTCTGGGCATATAAGGTCAATCTTCATCCTCTATATGCCTTGAAGTAGTGTATCTTCACATCCTCTGGTAGGAACCAGTCTAAGAACTCTCCGAAATACAAAATATTTTCCAAATCCTCAGCTAGGGGACCAGTAGCTTTTCATCATCATGATTTCCAGAACAGAGCAATGCCAAAAATAGATAATAGTTGAGAAATTTTATTTACCAGAGCCGTTTTTTAGATGAGAAAACATGAGTAAGAGGCAGAGGAAGGAAGAAGAACAAAAATAATAAGCATCAATATAATCAGATTTCAAACAGTTGATGAACTTACCTGTATGAGGCCTTTTACACGCCATACATTGTGTCTAAGAACTACAATCTGTTTGTCATCAGGGTGCAAAGCTTGCAGCTCCTGTCTCACAGACTCATGGCAAGCATTGTGCTCAGTTGAAAGCTGAATGGCCTGGACTTCCCCTGTTGCCTCTACAAGTCTACCCAAAACAGCACGGGAATCACCAAGGTTGGCAACGTAAAGGGTTCCACCAGAAACCACACCAACCAGACAGCATGATCCTACTGCTGCAATTTGCGGCTTCACAGGCCACTGTCTTGTAACAAGAGAAAGAAAGCCCTCTTCAGTTGCTTGATAAGCCTTACGTATTACATCCGCTGACATTGCTTGTTGCTCTGAAGTAAATCCTAAAGAGTCAAACTTAACAAATTTTAGTACACAGTTAGTAACATCAGAAATATATCTATCAAATCACATTAACACATTCATGTACAAATCGCCATTCAATTATCCACTAAAATCATCCTACTTTTCCCATCACAAGCTAAATGGTCCAGTTGAATCTCACACCAGGTAGACTCAGAAAAGATAAAGAAGAGCTTCCATCTTTCCTTTCCTTCTTTGACACTATTAAATATGAATCTGACCTTGACTCCTTACCAAATAGGTGCTACACTTACAAATGGGGTCAGATAACAGCAGAAGCAATTACCGATTGCCTATATCTAAGTACCAATTTGGCTTTGTTAACATTCTACAAATTGAATAAAACATGTGAAATGACTCCTTTCTGTACAAACTCTTGAACTAACAAACTCAGAAATAGCAGAAATAGTGCAGTCAATAACCTGTAAGAATAGGATAGTTTCACAACACAGAAAACTTTTACTCCTGATACTAAATTGAATATGGAGGGTTCACTTTTCAAATGGATCACATGAAGTGAAAAAATCTGAAGCTGATGATCTTCATGAATCAATCAGAGGGTCACTGACAATAGACTTAATTTCAGGAAAATTGAAAGAAGAAAAAACTTTTGTTTGCCCACATGAATTCTCAATCCGTATAATAGGTGACTGGTCCACTAATTCCACTCACCTAAAGGGGCATCATATATCTGTAGTTTATCCACCTCAGTTTTCTTTGCAGCGGTTATGAGCACAATTGAATCAAAATTACAAACCAGAAGAAACAATTTAGAATCACTCACTCTTCAGATGCTGAAAGAGATGATCATTAATGTAACGTGATGTCTCGGGGCCCCCATGCCCATCATATACACCAACAAAGGTACCATAAGGGCCAGAGTCATGTAAGCTCAAACTGCCTGACTCAATTTGGCTCTGATCCTCAAGCAAATTGTTGGCCTGCACTACTGCCATAGAGAATTCACCATTTACGTGCTGCCCCTGGTCTTTATACCATAACAGCCCATCTTGACGACCATTGATATCTGATCTTGTGTGGACATATCGATCAGACCTTGGCCGAAAGCAGGCCCTCAAAAAGTTCATCAACCCAGATAACATCCCTCATCTCACCCAAACAACCTCCCAAGCATCCACATTTAGTAAATAGCCAAAATATACAAGACCCATAAACTGCAGTATGGAGACGTATCTACCTCTATGTTACAACAAAGCACGCATGCACTGCAAGAAAGCAGCAACGGAACATATAAGAAATGGCAACCGTGACTCGAAACTCCCAAGTATAGATTCAATCCTGAATAATACGAGCGTACACTGAAAAGAGTATAAGGACTAGAATTAACGATTTGCAAAGTTGCTCCAAACAGCTTTTGACCGGAAAATCTCAGCTTTCAACTTTACTTAAAGACTTCTCGAGAAAGATTAGCTATGCGACCAACTGTACGAGGAAAAACTAAAGACAAATTCTAAGTTGAAGAGGAACTTCACAGATCAACGAAGTGATGCAAGAGTTTTCAACACAAATTACAAGAAGACCGACAGAACGTAAAACTTTATACAATCACAACCCCATCTTATTTTAACCTATAAACAGGAAAGCTATAAACCTACCAGCCGTTGATGAAAAATCAACAGAACCGTAAAAGGAGAGACTTTTGGAAATAGAAAGGTCAAAGACATCGTTTTCACACATCTCCGTAAGGAAACCCAGAAGGTCCAAAGCTTTTGAAACAATAAGTCGACAGTCTTATCCATAAACCAGCTAATAGGCATTGAATCACCAAAATTCAACCAATCTGACAATACAAAGGGAACCCTTATACATGCTCACCTAGAAATCGCACTGGTAATTGAAAGTTTCAAACTTTTTAGAGCTTCATGTGCGTGGCAAAGCGTTAGATCTGTTGATCCATCAAAAATCAAGACACACTAAAAGAATCAACTTTTGTTGTCTCTCGCAAGAAGCTTTTTCTTTTCCTTTTTCTTTTTTTTTTCTCGGGTGATGAGATAGTTGTAGAAAAACACAAAAGAGAAGTGATACGGAGGTGGTGTTTTTAAAGGAGGCGTGGTCTTGTACTCATGTTGATAGGTTGGCCCAACTTGTAGATCTCCCTCTTTCTCTCTCTATCTTTCCATATGACCCTTTCTCTCTTTTCCTAGCAGACAAGCCCCATAAAAGACCAACCAATGGAGCGCTTCAAGCCAGCAAAGCAAAGGTCCAGTTTTGGGCTCCATCCCACTATGGTTATAGAGAGAGAGAGTACGAGAGCGTCGATGAAAGTTAAACATGGACACTGATACTCCTTATGACACTACCATAGGTGTTCCATGAAATGGGGTTCATGTGAATCCACGTGTACTGTGACATTAGACAAAAATACAACTATTCCTTTTGTCCTATTCGCTTAAATATGAGTTTACTGGCATTGGCCCATTGTGTCTGCACACTTGTCGGGCTAAGGAGCTGGTAGCACCAAATGGCCGTGCCTCTTGTATTTGACTGTTTTTTCAGTTTACTCTGAAGACGGAGTTAAGTCATTCTGTTTATAGTTTGTCACGCCCTCAAAAGATCAAAGGCTATATATCCAAGTACTATTTACCACCTATTCTCTCTCAGTTTAACTACTAATCTTCAATGTCTTCGAAACCTTAACCAAGTTTTGTTAATATTCATTAATTCTTTAAAGATTTTCGTGAAGGCTCGATGTTATATACTGTATACATGTTCCTTTTTCAATAGTTAAGGCTATTTTTCTAGTTCAAACTAATATTTTCCTATCCTTCTCCCATATAACATGTGAATGAATGAAACTGAGAGATGGAATTATGGGTTGGTGAATAAGAATGCGCGGACAGAATGTCAAAATAGCTTTGCAGGCCAGAGACCTTAAGGGGTCAGCTCATAACACAGATAATGAAGAAGAGATAGAGACATCCTTGTTTTCTTTTCTTTTCTTGTAACTTGATATTTTGTTAGACAGTGGACTGGACACCCCCGAGCCTCAGGGTTTGGAGCACCTATTCTATTTAGGGTGTTTTAACAGAGAGAATCTTTTACTTTTCTTTGTTTTAGGTTTCAATGACGTCTGCAGCACAGTTCACTGCGAATTTAACCATCCTAAGTCAATGGTCTTGTTTAAGAATATGGGTTATCTTATCTATGTGCATGCACTCTCCTGCAAGAACGCTTCCTTTCTTCTTTTATGAAATCTTTTGTTAGACAGATAAATACTTTTTATCTGTTTCTGTTCAACCTATTCCAATTGCCATTTTTTATTTAGATTCAATAATTATTTATTTATTAATTTTTTTATGATAAATAAGTAAATATTTTTAAATTTTTATTAATAACCTAATATTTATTTTAATATAAAAATAATATTATCATTTAGAGTTAAAATTTTATTTATAAATTGTTATTTTAAAATTTGAAATTTGCCTATTTGGAGCAAAAATATGAATAATGTACGATACGATCGGTCCAACCAATACCGATCATAATAACAAAAAGTAAATACTGAACAGGAAAGTTTTGTACCAAATTTTGATACTAACCGATGCCACCACTTTCAATTGGTACTTGCCGGTAACTAAAGTATTAACCAGAAGTATAAATTTTTAAAAAATTAGAATTCAATTGCAAGATACAAATTATAATATATTAAATAATTTTTTAGTTTGACTTATGCAAAGAGATTATAGAATATATAAGAAAATATATTAGTTTAACATAATTTAAAATTATTTAATGAGTATTTTTTAAAATTTATATACTTCATATTGAAAATATATATACTTTTGAATGCATACATATGAAACAATTGTTCTAATAAATTTTCAGATATATAAAGGTAACATTTGAAATTAAATTTATTTATTATAAATGCATTTTTTTTTTACTTTGTGTCATTCTTAATTATTATATCTATATGAGATTTAAATGATCTTTTTCTCATCTTAATTATGATAAATATATGAAAATTGTATTAATAAAAATAAAAGAAATATTATTATATCAAATTTATATTTATATGATTTATAGAGAAGAGATTGAAGTAAAGTAAAAAAAATATCCAACATAATTTATTGAAGGACTGTTTTACAATTTTATAAAATTTAAATATTATTTTTAAATTTTTAAAAAAATATCTAAAATGTTATTTGACATTGACTGGTACTAGTATCGTATTGTACCATAAATTATGAATGGCAAATAAGACTTGGTTCTACCCAGCCTAACCTAAAGTCAATAGGCCTGACTAGTTTGACAAAGCTTTGGAGTAGACTCGAAATATTTTTTAAAGTTTTGACTTTTGAGCTTTGGATCAGGATGGGCAACTTTGAAAAACAACATTATTTTTCATATTTTAAATTATAAACTATGGCTGGGTCTGAGTTATAATTTTCTGGCAGAGCTAGGGCTTGAGCAGACCCCACCTATCGCTATCTCTATCGTAGTTAAATTTAGTGTGATATTCATAACATTGAGAAAGAGATATCTTAAACTTAAATATATTTATTAAATTGTTTTATTTTAAAATTTATATTAATTATAAAGTAAAATAAATAACTAAACTAAATTAATCATACTTTTTATTAGTAATTAATATTGAATAAATCAATAATACATATTTAGAATTATGAAAAAAGTAAGATCAATTTTTGTAATTTTTCATAAATTATTATATATAAATTGAAAATGGAAACAAAAAATGAAAGATAAAATGAAATCGAACAAGTCCTTATTAATGTCAGAATAATTATATTTTATTATTGATCATAACTAAATATTAAATAAAAAGTAGAGATAAATTTATTTTTGAATTAATCAAGTAAATAATGTTGTTTTAATATCTTTAAAAAATTAATAAAAATTTTATTATGTTATAAAAATAAAATAATCAATAAGAAATAATTTATTTATAAATTTAAAATTTATTTGTTTTTATATATTTAAATTACTAAAAATATTTTTTTAATTTACATATTCTAAGATATTTTAATTTTAAATATATTTAATAAATAATTAACATACTTGAAAAATAATTTTATTTTAAAAATCAGTTCTTAAAATAATTATTGAAAATTAAAACTAAATAATAAAATTATATCAATTATATTTATTATTGATAGCAAATAATTAATAAGATATTTAATTAATGGTAAATTAAATCATCATAAAACAAAAAAAGAAAATAGTTTCTATAATTTTTATATATTATAAAACCTGAAAGAAACTAAAATAGAAAACAGAAAAAAAAAAATTGAAACAAACTTGTTTTTTACTAAACTTGAAAACAAAAAAGCCTAGCGAAAGCAACAAGCCCTTATTAATCTCTTACACTAATTCCTTAAATTTTATGATCCCAAATATTGAAGATTATTATATTGTTCATTAAAAAAAAAAAAGAAAAAAGCAATTCCTTGTAATATGATGCCGATCATCACACGGCTCAGATAGCTGTAAGAGGAAACATGGGGGGCTCTTGACAATTTCATAGGGTAGCATACGCTGATTCAATCCCGTTTCTTCCTTCTATAAATGCGGTTTTGAGTTCATTCATGACAAAAAAAAAAAAAAAAAAAAACAAGAATGGAACTTTTTGCAAAGCCTTATCCGCACTGCACCCAAAAAGAGAACCTCTTTTCTTTAAAGTTGTTTGCAAATTAGGTATTCATACAAATCATAAAGTTTGACACAATTTGGAAAGCAGCGTAGTAAGTGGTGCTATAACCATAGAAATTGTGTTACGTTCTTAACAAATTTGTTTGGTTTCATATACCATGATCTAGGAGATTCCTAAAAAAAAGATATCTTTGGACTGTTTTATAATTCAACTTGGCCACTGATGCATGATGTCACAAGCCACAGCCAGAGGGTAGAACCAGAAAAAGAGTTTCTGAGTTCAACACATTATTTGTGTTCAGTGACTAATCGATATAAAAAGGCAAAAAGAAAGAAGAAAGAAGAAAAAGCGTAGAAGAATCAGACAGAATGGCTCCAGCCTCCAGGCCAATAATGCTATATATTGTTGTGTCTGGATATGGTGGTTTACTAACGTGCGCATGTGGCAACTACGCTAAGTCAATAATAGTTTTCAGGTAATTTGATAAGATGGCGTGATCCACCAACTGTATAATGTTTGGTACTCAAATAGTTGAACTGTTAGGTCTTTGTCAAGAAGGCGACTTTCTACTTCTCTTTTAATGTGGTGCAGCAGTGGGTATGGTGTTGAAATGAGCTACCACACAGTACGTCTATTTATTCTAACATCACCATTTCAGTTCAGCTCAGCTCATTCTCTGGTTCCGAAATCAATCCCTTATCAATGTACGTTCCTTCCCTTGTAGATTCTTTCAGGGCAAAATGTCAAGTTACGGGCTTGTTTTGAGCTCCACTGGATAAGCTTTGGCAGCGTGGCTGCTAATCGCAATCCGTTGTAACATAAAGAAGGACCGTGCCTGGCTGCCGAAAATGAGTGGCTGGAACACCCAACTCACTTCAAAATGCTTTTGTTTGACAGGATTTTACACTGATATGCAATGAAGCTTTAGGCATGCCAAAGCAGATTTAGTTGGAATTATAAACTATAAACTGTACCACTATCTAGATTTGTTTCAGGCAGTTTCTGGTTGAGCTTCAGTTCATGTAAAGTGCTAACAAATCAATATTTATAGAAAATGTATACATACCATACCAGATGAAAATGAATGTTTCAATATGCGACACTTGGTTAAGTTTGAAAGCAACTTGTTCATTCCACTTGATTTGATTGGCACTTTTGCCAGGGTAAGGCCATATTAGTCGTCGATCAGGTTTTATAACCTTGCTCCACAGCTCAATTAAAGTTGAGATACCTTAGCTATGGCCACTATCAGATTCATGTTTAACCCTATATGGTCTGTCAATAATCGGTTCTCAAGTCTGCTATGGATAGGAAAGGTGGTGAAATTTTCTTGTATTATATTGGAAGAGGCATCTTTTACTCTTGGTAAGGACTATATTTTGCATGTGTTTAATTAGTGGCTGAGAATGTGGAACACATTGTAGGATAGTCAAACACGTGTTTGGCATAGACCTTCCAGCCAAATTTGCATCACAACTCAAGCTTCTCTTTGTTTCGAATTATTTACTTAATACCTCCATCTTTCCGATCCCATTCCTGATGAAGTTCTCAGTTGAAAACGCTGACAAGCTTCTGGATATGTGCTTACTAAAAGAACAAAAAAAGAACATTGGTAAACCCTTTTAATTTTGGTGTTCAGTGATGAGTTAAAGAAATGTTGTATTTATTAAGCAAGTATACACGTAAAAGTAGTTGACTATCTGGTAGTTATGGGAAGATGATCTAAGGGGAAGCTAGAAGATATAAATGTCCATCCTCTCTTTGTCTACAATTTGTTTTTATTTGGTATAATTTCTCCCTTGTTCTATACCAATACCTAACCAACTAAGAATAGTCATCGCAGCTAGTTTTCACTTTTCAAGAGGTAGAGAATAGCCTTACCGCATCCATAAAGCATTGCAATTTTGTCAGCCTCTCATGAGTATACTGCGCATGGATGCTCATGCATATCATAATACATTAATCTTATGTGTTTCAAAAATAACTAAAAACACCTTTAGTTTGCGGTGGTTTGGAAGTCACACATCAAGCAATGGAGGCCACAAAAGTGATCCATAGGAAAGAGTCTCCATAATTGAAGAACATAAAAAATATGGTTGAAGAAATAGGATCAAGTAGATCATGTCCTCTTCTCCTTATCTCAAACACTAGAGATCGACAATTTGGATTATGTCCCAAATCTATTCAAAGTCGATGTCCAAAATGAGATCAATGTGCTTAGTCTAAGTTGTGACATTTATTTAAGGTGGCCCATACACCAGTTAGAGAATTAATGAACTAGTCCGGTTTTTGTTTAATGAAATGTTTGGCCAAAAGGTCAAAGAATTAGCAATTTAGGCTCGTCCTTGGTTTAACACAGCTTAGTTATGACCTCCCTTGGAGCTTTTCATTTGCCCCTTTTGTTTATAGGTCCATCCATCAAATTAAAGTAGAAGATACTTGAGATTATAATAGCCAAATGGGGAGTTTGGTGCTAAATCAAGGTGTATATGAGTCCTAACTCCTGTTGAAAAGTAAGGTGTGAACCTTTTTCCTTCCTTACGAAAGCCAAAAATTCCAAGCTTCACTGTCGTGGGATGTCACACGATGAAGTATACAAGTCTATATGCATGATCAAGCAAGCGGTCAAATTAGCATATTCTTAAGCATTTGCGAATCTCATCAGCTTGGAAAAACACATGCTTATGTAGATGTTGAGAATCCCTTTAGTTGCCCCAATTTGAAATCAGTGTTTCTCTATTCATGGTAAACATACATTTTGTTGTACGGCAGACATTGATTGGTCGATGACTAGAAAATTTTATCTTAAAATGTCCCTGTTTGAATTGTTGGAGGCGAAGTCAAGATGTGACTAAATACCACTAGTTATGTAAATCAATTCTAGGAGTTTGAAAACTGGACTTAAAACTTTCAAAGACTTGGTTTTAAGGACGATAACAATTAATCTTCCATGACTAAAAAGCTTATTCGTTAGAAATTTGTGGACACCTGAACTCCGCAATTTGTTATAAAACAAGAAAAGTCGGAGTAAAATGCATCTTCATGATGATGGCATCGTTGATAAAGAAGGTCCATAACTTACACAGATTACTTAATAGCTAAGAGAATGGAGGATTCATCCATTTTATAAGCTTGATACTATAATGGAAATTGTACGGATTCATCCATCTTATGGTGAATTAGTCAAGCCCAAATGATGATATTATCTACTTTTAAAAATGAAATAAAAAAGTCAAAATTAAAAATATTACAAAATAATACAGACAGACCCATTTTATCATTTGTCATCTCCCACTTCATGTTATCTTAATAGGTCAAAATTGGTAATTGCTAGATGAGGAGTCATCTCCCAACAAGAAATGTTTAATCAGGGAATCCCCGAAAGGTCTCTAATATGTGGGCATCATCTTGGACAAGATCTTTCATCTTCAACTAACGTCATAATTCAAGAGAATGGACCACTTTTTTAGGTTTAGGTCGTAAAAAGATTAGGATCACGTCACATCACTTTAAAACTTGAACACAACCAAAAAGTAAAACTATTATTAGGATTATTAAACCCCTCGAATCTATATATAGTATACCCATGTGATTTCCCATTCCCATTCAAGCAAAAAAAAAAAAAAAAAAGGGAACAAAATACAAAGGGCTCTCTCTTTTAGGCTTGAGTTACATGAGAACCATTTGGACTTGAAATGGCCTTGACAATGCACTTCTTATGCTACGCAACGGTCTTAAAGCCCAACTAACATACAGGGCTTTGGCCCATAATTCACTCATCACTATCAATCTACCGTACGATCTTTGTCTCCACATAATCCAACGGCTACGATGTGAACTTTGGCATGGAAATACATTAGCTTTGAGAACTCGAGTCCTAACACTGCTCAATCACTTTTGTTGCGCCTGAAGCTCTAAATCTCGCGCTAAGATGCAAGCTTTTTGATTCTATTTTCTGTAAGCTATGGCCTTTTTTGGTAGAATCAAGCAAACTAAGCTTAATCTATTGTCTAACCAGTTCAAGCGATGTTACTCTCTTATCCCTTGTGCTTCTTCTTCGTTTGTATACACCACTAGAGCCTCCAGATCGCTAGTGTCCGAGCCTCTTTGGGCTGTTCGTGATAGGCACTGCAATTTTCACCTCGACGTCAGGTGTTTTGCTGCTCCCGCTCAGGTACAATTGGCTTCTTCTCTTCCTTTGTTGGAAAACATTGCTGTTCGCTGTCTTTGTGAGAATTATGAAAAGAGCTTTTGTGAGGAGCCACTGAACAATCACTTATAGGATACATGATCTAATGTGAGTTTTAGCTGTTTCCTTTAGTGCTGGTTATTGGGTAGAGGTTGATTGGTTAATGAAATTCGAGTACTTTATTTGGGGAAGTTCTTAAGCGACACTTGGTGAATATGATGTGTTTTGAAATTCCAGTTCAAGTCGAATAAGGAAGATAAGAGCACAATTGGGCCACGCTTAAATGATGAAATCACTGGTCAGACTGTTAGGCTTGTTTATGACGAAGGTATGTACTTCGCTCTTGGATGAAAATGGCTATGGATATCTTTAATGTGCCTATGAAATATTTGATGTATTATAGAATCCAGTAATAGGTACATTTTGGCAATAGTAAAACTTAGTAGGTTTTGAATGCAACCAATGCAAAACCTTAATGCACCTGTGGATAGTTAATTTCATTCTTCTTTCCTCTCAAGATATTGAAGTGGACATTATTGGTTGATGGAATTAGCAAAAGTTTTAGATTTCAGGGCTTTGCCTCCAAAGGCAGTGATTGAGGCAATGGATACTGTTGATAGCTAGTTTTAGTCCTCGTTCTACTTAATTGCTAGTAACCTTCCTTCTGGTCAATCTTTTTTAGTTGCCTGCCTGCATACTGAGGATGAGTTACTGGTTCTTTTTCTTTTCATGATCATGAAAGTGGATTGGAATTGTGGGATTTGGTCCCAGCAAGGTTAAAAAGTGAGTCATGGAAGTGAAACTGAATTGACAAATTAATTTCTTATTTCTAAAGCTGTGATTATAAAAGCAACGAATTAACTCATCAATTTTATGATGAGTTAATTACCGTATTCATACAAGGAGCTAGTAGTGTCTTCCATCACTAATTTTGGATGATTTTGGAGTCAGTTAAAATTTACAGTGATGAATCTGTGCAGGACATGTTATTGTCTCTCTTCACGAAGCACTACAACAAGCAAGGAAACTGAATCTTGATTTAGTAGAGGTAAGCTCTTAAAATTATGTCTGTGGTGCTGGATTTTCTTTTCCTGGTTAATTCATCACCATGCTATATGTTGCCTTGTTATGTTTTAGCTGCTTAATCTCATATGTCTGACTGCTTTTATTTATCTAGTTTCCCATGTAATTCAGTATTGTTTGAGGCTTGTGTTCCTTTGTTGCAGGTTCAGAGAAATGCTAATCCACCTGTCTGTAAAATCATGGACTTTCACAAAGAGAAGTATGCTCAAGAGTTGAAGGCAAAGGAACATGCTAAAAGTAAGGTATTAGAATATCAAACTATTTCTTTGTATTCAGTACTTCTGTGGTAAGGTTATGGAGAATGCTGCTAGGCATTAGAAATGGCCCTTTTATGATGGCATAATTTCCCAATTTCAGAAATCATTCAAAAGGGTCAGGACAAAGGTGATCTTACAAAATAATATTCATGGTGGAAAACATGCTCTTAGAAGTATGTGCAGAGCATGTACTACAAACTTGATCCTTCTCGCTGAGTTTAATGAATGTAAAGCATTGCATTTAGTAATAAGTTTAAGATTTCTAAATTTTCCCTTCCTATTTTAAATTGTGGGCATCTTGCCACACGTTATTTTCCTTTTTAACATTGCTGTGAATGATATTTGAGCAGCTGCTGCTATCATTAAGAATTTTATATTAATCTATATACTGTTTATGCAGTCGGAGTTGCAATTGCGAAAGGGAGATTGCAAAGAAGTTCGATTTACAGGGAAAATTGTATGTTCTTCCCAAATTATTTTCAAATACAATCTCCATCATTACAGCTCAAGTCATCCCGAATTTTGATTAATTAATCATAAGCTTTAAGGCAGCGATGGGATATGTCTTATGGTAAAGTTGAAGTAATGTCAACTGTTGGGTCTTTAAAAAATCAAAATCATATGAACAATTTGCTTAATTGTCTGGTGGGGAGTTATACCTATTAATAGTGAGGGATTACCTATTAATGATGGGGGACTATATGCAAATTCATGTCACATAGTTTTATAGATGCCTTGTTAACAGATCATCTGTTGGATTTGGGACAAACCTGGCTTTTATTAGTGTCCGTGTGAATGCATCTCTGTAAGTCTGTTGCACCTGAAACTTCGTGGGCGCACTTAAGGGGAAAAATGAATGTGCCTGCTGCCTGGGCATATCATGCATTCACTGACCAACCAACCTACTATAGGATAATATTCTAATAGTATCTTCTCCTTCTTTAGGTTGTATTCAGTAGTACTTATTGTACTCATAATGGATTCAGCAGCCTCAATGATAAACCACTCTTCGTTAGGGAAATGTTGAATTCAATATTTTCGGTTCTTCTTTATTCTCATATCTATCCTGTTACAGGAAAATCCTATATCACTGAAATTATTTTATGTTTACTTATTGTTGTCTGAACAATGAATTGAGCTATTACATGGAATTGCACACTGCTATTTGACAAAGATGGAAAAGAGTGGGTTGACATTAAAGCTTCTTACTGTTTTGCTTTCAGGAACAAAAGGACTTAAAAATGAAAGCAGATACAGTTAAGAGATTGATGGAGCGTGGTTATCGTGTGAAGGTACTTTTCTTTTTTTCCCAAGGAGTTCCAAAATGATTACTATATACCATTGTTTTATAGGCATTGGGTAGAGGAGCCATTGGTTGGTGTGATGGAAGAGTCTTGGGCTTTTAGCTTAATTGTGCAGGCTGATTCTGACAGCTACTTCATGCAGAGATTTTAGGTGTGGGAGTATCATAAATTCCCAACTTCTACTGTTTGGAACCCCTACTTCTGGGACTTGTACTTGAAATTGGTGTTTTTGAATTACTTCTTTACTTTATAATTATGCAGCAAAGTTCAATTATGTAGACACAGGACTTAAAGGACAAAATGAATAGGAATAATACCCCCTTCTCAATCATTCCATTTTGGCGCTGTTTAATATTTGTTGGTACCTCATAATGCTTAAATATGAATTTTCCCTAGAGTTGCATGATATACATGTTTGCTATCTCTCTTCATATCATTTCAGAACCACTCTTTGTTATCAGGAGATAGAGAGGCTCATAAAATTTTACTATGTGCACTATTGTTAGTAATGTCCATTCTTCATAAACATGAAATACGTTTACTGAACAAGTATACATAGACAGAGGATTCATACTTGAATATTTCAATTGAGCTTTTAAGGGCTGCAAACCCCCCTTGCGGTGACTGTAATCCAAAATTAAGCTTTTACGGCCTTCTTGGCTGGGGAGCTATATTGCTATGTATGACTTGCTTTATTGGTAAACTCAATTACCATCAAACAAACATATCACATTTGTGGAGATGCAGCTTCCATTTTCCGTCACCAGTCTTGGTCATTGCCAGGAGAAATTTCCTTGAACCCTTATACCGTCTCTTAATTGGCAACAGATATCCGTTAAATCAATTCTTCTTTCATCCAATCATGGATGTGTGCAGGGTTAATAATCTGAAAGAAGTACTTGACTGCACAGATATGAAGATATTTTTGTACTGTTTTGTCAAACATGCAGTGACATACCTTTTGCTTTGCTGGGACTCCTTAGCTGACATTTGATATTGTTTTGTTTTGTTTGTTTGTGTTTGTGTTTGTGATCTTTTTTGGTTTTTTGGTGTGGTAACTGTACCGATAATTTGAAGCAGTGCATGGCCATGCCTTCTTCAAAGCACAAAGTTGATGATTCTGAGGATTTGGGAGCATTGCTATCTCGTCTCACTCCTTTGGTAATGCCATAATTACATAATCTCACTCTGTATATATGTGTGTTTGTGTATGAACTTTTGTCTACCAACTTTTGGCAGATTGAAGATGCATCTGTTGTAGAAAGTGGTCCAAGGGTGGAGAAAAGACAGGCATATGTTATTGTTCGACATGTCAAGTTTGGACAATCAAAGAAAGGTAATTCCAAGAAATTGAAAGATGTTCAGAACCTTGCATCTTTGCCTGAGTCTGAGGAGGAAACTTCAGAGAGTACGGAAGATGACCGGCGCAACTGGTCTGTTGCTGATTCAACTGATAATTTTGATAAAGCATTTGATTTAAAGAGCGCAGACACCCTTCCGTCCTCCCCCCCTGAGACCATGGAAACCAAAAATAGGTATAAAAGAAGTGCACCAAGGAATGATTTCCATCAATCACCGATGAATGGGAGAGACTTATCCAGGTACGAATCACAGTTTACAAATCAGCCAAGGCAACCACAGTCCAGGTTTGAATCTCAGTTCCCAAATCAAGTAAGGCAACCATTGTCCAATACACATTTTACTCCTTCAAACGGATCAAGAAAAGATGTCACTGATTCATCTGCCCCCAGAAGTATAAAGCATCCAATTCAAATGCCAAAGCAAGAATCAGTTGATTCTGATATGTCAAGTAATTCTTCACATGACTCTGGACGGGTTAGTCCTTTAACATTGAATGCTCCTGCAAAAAAGGGCATGGAAGAAAATCGCTACGGAAGATTTAGTCCTTCAACATCCATTACTTCTGGTCCTGGGAAACAAGACAGGGAAGAAAACCGATATGGTTCATCCCGAAATCAAAATGCAGGAGGGTTCAGAATTAGCCCCAGCTTTCCAGGTTCAGAATCTAGCAGGAGCCATCAGCCTGGTATTAATAGGGGTGGACAAGGCAGATGGGGGGCATTCAGCCGAGATAGTCCAAAATATGAATGAAGGCAGAGCATCCGAGTCAAACTAGGACAATTTTTGTGGCTGTGAGATTAGTTCATTCTTTTTCCTTTTAATTAGCACCTCTTTGAAGGGTTGCAGAAAAATTTCAATGTATTTTCAGAACCCTAAGCGACCCTTAACTTTATTGGAATGATGTAGCAATAGAAAAGGAGGCAATTGGAAAACATTAAGCTACCCATTCATTGAAATACAAATAACATTCTGCAGCTATAACTTCACATTTTAGTTTGATTCAGGATGCATTTGAAATCCAGCTGCGAAATTGTTTCAAGCAACACCCTCAGTTCTATGGATTTAGACATAATGATGCAATTGTTTAATCTTGATGATACAAGTGTTAAGACATAATGATACAATTGTTTAATCTTGAAGATACAGCTGCTCAATCATTGTGATGCAACCACATAATTACAGTGTAGCAATTGCCCAGTCATGTTAATGCAGCCACACATTTGCCGTATATAACTGTTAACCCTGGGTGATGTAAATATGAAATAATTGCTCGAGAGAGAGTGAAGATACATTACTAAAGATGACAAATTGGACCGGCTCTTGCAAGAAAGAGCGAAGATATATCCCTAGGATGGTAAATTAGTCCAGATCTGGCTGGTCCAACGATCTAGGCCTTATTTGAAATTAACAAGTTTAATTTGAGTTGATTAAATTTCAGGTCAATTTCATATTAAAAACTTTTCAAATTTCAACATCCGGCTCGATTCTAGAATTCAAATGGCCTGATTATATAAATATTAGAAGTGCCCTTACTCTCTTCTCTTTGCCCTAGCAATGTGATAGTTCTCTTCTAACTCTTTTGCTTCACCTTTTTTTTTTTCCCCTTATTCCTGTTGATTTCTCTCATTCTTTTACTTGGTGACATGAAACTATAACATCTATTTCTTCTGTTTGCGATATGTTCTTTCCCAACTTTCATTTCTACATTTTGTGAATTTTTTTCATTCTTGTATCTTTACGATTTGTTTGTAATCCATTGTTCTTGTATTTTACGAAGTTGCTATATTTTATGGAGTTGTTTTCGTAGTTGGTTATGATTTTTGGTTAAGAGCGAACGAATGCTACTATTTGTCCTCAGGAAGAAAAGAGGGGACCAACAAGAGGACGATGGTGAATTGGTGGATGTTTGGTTCGATGGTTGAAGGTTTCATGTTCGACTCATATTAAGTCGTCGAAGAAATTTTTTGACTCGACCTAAATTGACATTCTTATATCTTACCTGTTCTACACTCTTTTTTTTAATAATTGTAGTTCTTGTATTAAGTTGTCAATGTCATTTTTGATAAATTAATTTAATGTTTCCAACTCCAACTTAATTGTCCAAACATATTTTAAGAAGCCTTTTATACAAAATTTCCAATTCAACAACTTTTATAGGAGAAATGCATTAAAATTCAAAAAGTAGGCTATATTTATAAATAAGTAAAAGATATAAACCTTCCTTATAGTATAAGAAACTTTTGGAAAACCCTATAACCTTAAAAATTCACAAAAAAGCTCATTCTTTAGACTTTGGTTAAAAAAATAAGGAAGAAATATACATGACATCAACCTTACACTTGTGCCACTACTGCTTACATGATGATTTAATCTAGCCCTTAAACTTGAATCGAACTAATTAAGTTTGAATTAAACCAATGATTAATTAAAAATGATATTAAATTATTAAATTAAGTTGAGTTTATTTAGTTCAGGTCAAGTTTAAGAGATGAATTGTATTACCATACTAGTTACATTTGATTAATCTACGTCTAATACTTATATCACATGTGTTTCATCGTTATTCTTTAACCAAAGTTTAAGAGAGTGATTTTTTTTTGTAAAACTAAAAATTAGAAGGAACATTTTTGGAGAATTTTAAAAATTAAAGGGTTTTCAATATTTTCTTATAGGACAAGGGAAGTCTATGTCTTCTATCCTTTATAAATATATATTAGTAATAAACATATTATGTAGTAGAGAGGTTCATACAAAACTTCTTTTTATGAACATTCAAATGAAATAAAATAGATTTTTCTTTTAGGGTTTAAAATATATAGAAATTTTATAAGCACAATTTACATATCCACTCGTAGTATTTTCATCAAAATATAAATAAGTTTCGAGTTTATTTTTTTGAATAAAATATACCATAAAGTTAAGAATTATTAATAAGTACCATCCTCATACCACAAAATAAACTAATATCGTCTATTAACAACTTTTCTTTATTTCTTACTTTTCATATTGACCCTTCTAGATCCCACGCAAAAACTATATTGATTTTTAAAAGAAAAATTAACAAAAATGTTGAAACCCAATCTCCTAATTTCCAGACCTATTTCACATAAATGCAAGTACCACTTGAAACCCTAACAACCATAAACATACTAATTATTTACTAGGGCGCTTGGTTGATAGAGGACAATGGGAATAGGAATGGGAATGAATATAGTGAGGAATGAAAATGGATATAATCATTATAATTATGATGGTTGGTTACGACGAAGGAATGATTACCACTACCATTGATGGTGGTTGGTTTGTAAAAAATGTTAAGAAATAAAAATTTGTTAAAATTTTATTTTATATCAAATTTTAAATATATTTTAAATGATTATTTTTAATTTATGCACTCTAATTATAATGACAAAAATATTTAAAATCAAGTATATTGCGATTTTTCCTTTCCAATAACTCTTGAAGAAAAAAAATACTCTAATATTTTCTTGCATTAACATATCATTAGTTACATAATATTCTCAAAATATAATTTAATCATCCAAAATATTGTGCAATTCATCGGTACAACCACAATATCCATCATTTCATTGTTATAATAAAATCAAATAACATAGTTTAATACAATTTACATTCTTCTGATAATGTAAATAATGTTATATTTTAAGTAATTAATGAATAATATTTTAATTAATTACATTGTAATTAACTAATTAATTAATTATATTTTAATTAATTCATTAAATCTTAAATATATTTTAATTAATCATGTAACTAATTATATTTTAATTATTCCTCTAATAATGCAAATGATTTTATATTTTAAGTAATTAATGAATAATATTTTAATTAATTACATTGTAATTAACTATTTAATTAATTACATCTTAATTAATTAGATTTTAATTAATTAATTATATTTTAATTAATTACATCTTAATTACATCTTAATTAATTAATCATATTTTAATTAGATTTTAATTAATCATGTAATTAATTATATTTTAATTAGACTTTACTTAAT
>JANIJH010000225.1:71967614-71979006 GCA_024520975.1 Erythroxylum areolatum | reverse complement strand
GTGTAGCTGGTGATGCACTCCACCCCATGACACCGGATCTTGGCCAAGGTGGGTGCTCTGCTTTGGAGGATGGCGTTGCCTTAGCTAGGTGCCTTGCCGAGGCATTGGTGGGAAAATCAGGCATAGAAACTGAGGAGAAAGAGAAGGAAGAATATAAGAGGATTGAAATGGCACTCAAAAAGTATGCCAAAGAGAGGAGATGGCGAAGCTTTGATCTCATAACCACAGGTTATACTGTTGGTGCTATACAACAAGGTAGTGGGACTATAACGAGGTTATTTAGAGATGTAGTATTGATGAAGTTTCTTGGATGGTTGCTGTTGAAGAAAGCTGATTTCGACTGTGGAAAGCTTAGCATTACATGATAAAGCTCTCTTCTTCGTTTATTACTGTTTGTGAGTTTTTCTTTTTAATCGATGTAAGAGTCGGTTGTAATGTAATTTTCACAATAAAATTCCTGAGAACATGTTAAACCCTGTGGGTGATTTGTATCATATAATGGTCCTCTGCTTGTCTACATGAAACTGGATCATGTCATTGTAGTCAATGAGGTCACCCCCTATGTCATCGTTTGGAGCTATCATCTATGGTCTTCTTATGCCTGTTACTCAAGAGTTCTTCTTCTCTACCATTAGTCAACAAAGTGTCATGGAAGTCAAAGGTAGAGACGAGACAACAAATGAGAGAAGAGAGTGGAACCCCTCATATGTCCATCGGCTTAATTCATCAAAGTAAAAGTGCTAGAGTACAAAGGTTGGCTATGTCACTATTTATATACCCATTATTCAATATTCTTAAGCAATTTCCATGCTAAGCCTTGCAAATGGATTCCCAAGTGAGTGGTAGGTACCATAAGATACCAGTCAAATGGTTTCTATTGAGGAATCAATCATGATAACAAAAATTGTTGTATCAAAACCAAAGGTAGCCTATTCCTTTTAAACTTCCCACATCTGTAGATACATTCTTAAAACACAAATTCATATACCCTAAAACATGTACATGTGACATATAAGGAAAAATAAAAATAAAAAATACCAAAGTATTAAACCCGATTAAATGTTTTGTACAGGCCGATATTGTTATCCAACGAGGCCGTAGCCCGTAGGCGCAGGCACATCACGGCAAAAGTGTTATACTTATCCCATAAACGCTCCCGTTTCTCACTCCCTCTCGCCGCAGAATTTGATAGACTTGCAGTTTAAGAAATGCACTTTGGTCAATTGGTCCCTAGTCTTTAAACAAATCGGACCCTCCAATTTTCCCCATTTCCACGATCCGACTCCTGTTCAATAACCGCCGCCGGCGACCATGACTCAGGACGTCGAGATGAAGGAGCTCCCCGCTCCTTCCAACTCAACCTCCGTCTCCACTTCCCCCTCCACCCTTCTCCGTACGCTCTCACACCTAACCCTAATTACGTCAATTTCTCTTTCAGCTGTTTCTGTGCCTAATTGTTTCGATTTTGTAGATTTGAAGGAGATTGCTTCTCTCATTGAGACCGCCGCCTACGCGCGTGAAGTGCGCCGGATTGTGCGCGCCGTTCGACTCACGATGGCATTGAGGCGAAAGCTCAAAACTTCTGTTCTCACTTCGTTTCTTAACGTCGTACTGACTCCTGGATCTGACCCGCATAATAGACTTTCCTCTTACCTTCCCAAAGTAAAGTTTCGTGCTTTTGTTTTGTCTTTTTTTTTTTTGGGGTGCTGTTTGTAATAATTGAACTTGTTCTTTGTGTTAGGGTAGAGAACGATAATTTTTACTTGAACTAGTAGCAATCAAAATAGGCTTACATATTCTTAGAAATTCCCACTTAATGAAATTATGTGTTAGGGTTCAGTTGGTTGGTGATTGAGTTCAATTATGGTCTCAAAGTTAATTACTTCCATTCCCTATTATAGAGGATAGGTTAATTTTCCAGGTTTTTAGTTTTTATAGTTAATGGTTAGGAGTGTATTTGTTGAGATGACAGGAAGATGATCATGAGATGGAGGTTGATACTGCAACATCGGCAGCTCAAGCTTCTCTAAAACACCCATTACCAGAACTTGAGATATACTGCTACTTGCTGGTGCTAATATTTCTGATTGATCAAAAGAGATACAGTGAGGTAAAGGGTTAAATATTAAAATTGTGACTCATTTGTTGTGATATCTGAGAACTGAGTCAGTTGTTGCTCAATTTTTATCTAGGCTAAAGCTTGTTCATCTGCAAGCATTGCCCGGTTGAAGAACTTGAATAGGAGAACTGTTGACGTTCTAGCATCAAGGCTTTACTTCTATTACTCTCTTAGCTATGAACTTACTGGTGATCTTGCTGAAATCAGAGGGTCAGTTTTATTTACGTTACTTTGAGTCTGATTTCTGGCGGCATTCATGGAACATTATTGCTATTGTCTGACTGAGATGACTGTTTGCTTACTTCTTCAATTCTGTGGCTAAGGACTTAAAACCTTTAGGAAAAACATTACTAGGTTTGATATCATGCTTTTTGTTCTTTGTTTTTC
Source organism: Erythroxylum areolatum (assembly GCA_024520975.1). Taxonomy (NCBI): domain Eukaryota; kingdom Viridiplantae; phylum Streptophyta; class Magnoliopsida; order Malpighiales; family Erythroxylaceae; genus Erythroxylum; species Erythroxylum areolatum. The sequence goes on along the minus strand of JANIJH010000225.1, from coordinate 71,976,500 downwards.
ACCTAATGTCAATTCCCTCCCCATCAACAGTAACCTCCTTGCTCTTCACCGGATTGCCACATTACGTCATGATGAGTTGGGCCAGGTACTTTTGTAAAAACAGAATGCATTCTTTATATGCTGCTGGAATCTTATAATTGGATAATCTTTTGGTGTAGGAAACACTTCTTAACTTGCTCCTTCGGAATTACCTTCACTACAACTTATACGATCAGGCAGAGAAGCTGAGGTCAAAGGCCCCACGATTTGAAGCTCACTCAAACCAACAGGCAAAATCTTCATTTTTTGAGCAATAAGAAAATTATAGTCTCTTGTCTGCAATATACTTTTGCTCCTGAAAGTTCCAGTGTATGTGTGTAGTGGTCAAGACCCCTTCATAAGCATGTATATATTTCTGCACTGTACAAAACCGTATTAGGTTTTTTTCCCCTGGATATTGCCATCGTATTTCTGCAGTTGTAGGATTCTGAATTGTCATCATATTTCTGCAATTGTAGGATTCTGAGTGTTTGGATGTGTTAAACTTCTTCTCTGTCATTGTATTTACTGTAGTAGAATGTTGTCTCAACCTTTTTGGTAAAAACTTTCCCCTTTGGTTATAAAATGTGCAGTAGATGGCATGTGACTAGATGTGACATGCTTTAACCAATGACACTGGAGATTCATGTGGAATTGTCTGACATATTTGCAAATGATGGGCTGTTCTTGACACAATGACTATCTTTTCTTGCAGTTTTGTCGCTATCTATTTTACTTGGGAAAGATTAGAACAATTCAGTTGGAGTATACGGATGCCAAAGAATCGCTCCTTCAAGCTGCTCGGAAAACCCCTGTTGCAGCCCTTGGTTTTCGGGTTCAATGCAATAAGTGGGCAATTATTGTAAGGTTATTGCTAGGAGAAATCCCTGAGAGGACTGTTTTTATGCAGAAGGGCATGGTCAATGCTTTGAGGCCCTACTTTGAGCTAACAAATGTGAGTATAAATTGTTAAACTATGTGGATGCTTTTTGCCCTTATTTTTGCTTTTCTTTTTTTGTTTGTAGCTTGTTCATGAACCCACTGTGTGAATACATTAGGCCTGGAAGAACTTATATTGGTGATGATGTTGTCAATCAAGTAGCTGTAGCTTTACTGCTGGTTTTGATAAAGTTAAATGTTTGTTTTTCAGGCTGTCAGAATAGGGGACTTGGAGCTCTTTAAATCTGTTGCTGAAAAGTTCTCCAGTACTTTCAGTCAAGACAGGACGCATAACTTAATTGTCCGACTGCGTCACAATGTCATAAGGACTGGTCTTCGCAACATCAGTATCTCTTATTCTCGTGTTTCACTGGTTGATGTTGCCAAGAAGTTAAGGTTGGACTCTGCAAATCCTGTGGCAGATGCTGAGAGTATTGTAGCAAAAGCCATAAGGGATGGTGCAATTGATGCAACATTGGATCATGCAAATGGCTGGATGGTATCTAAGGAGACAGGGGACATATACTCTACAAATGAGCCGCAGATTGCCTTTAACTCACGTATTGCGTTCTGCCTCAACATGCACAATGAGGCAGTACGTGCACTTAGGTTCCCCCCAAATTCTCACAAGGAGAAAGAAAGTGCTGAGAAGAGGAGGGAAAGACAGCAACAGGAGCAAGAGCTTGCAAAACATATAGCAGAGGAGGATGATGATGAATTCTGATAAGTATTTGAAAAAGATGTTTCCTTTCACCGTTAAATGCCATCCGGGTGTGTGCTTTGAGAATTTTCCAATCAAGAAATTGCATTTGACTTTGTAGGTTCCTTCTGCTGACCAATATTATGGCTTAGCGGTTATTTTTCTATCGAAAGCAAGTTTGGTTCAACTTTTAGTTGTAATTTATTTTTACGCTCTCATTGATTTGTATCGTTAACCATGAAGTTTGATTTGATATTGCTTCGGAATTTACACGGTCATCCAAATTGATAGATATTGAATGGTATGGTATCGTAACTAAGCACTGCAATTGAAGGCACCTTAGCTTCATTAAGGGGCAGCCTGCAGTGGTATCTGTTGATAGAAGTTATCTCAGAGCTCTTGACGTTGACCTCCGTGGGCGGACGCTTGAAGTCAAGGTTGGGGTATGTAGGAAATACCACGAGAGTGCAAACTGATGCTGAAGGCTCCTGCATATCGGAATGATTCACCATGTGCCATCCTTGCGTGTTCATTGTTCATTTTACGAAGGCTAAGAAGTTCTTAATTTGCTTGCTTCAACTAAAAAAAGAAGAAGTCTTTCTACTATAGAATATGTGTGATCATGCATGGAACCTTATGTCCTTAATTTGTGGTTGTTACTAGGGGTATGATACGATATCCTCCGGAAGCACACCCTAATTAACAAGCAACATTAAATTACTTAACAGCTACTGGAACTAAAGGCAAGAACCGAGTAAAACAAGACACGTAATCTAAGCTACAGAGCAAATAAAAGTAAGCGCAGTGCCACAACTTCGTCTCTAACCCATTAATATTTTTCATAATTGTTACCGCTTTAACTTATTTCTATGCAACGATGCTTCCTTCTTCCAAAATTGGATCAACAAGGACTACTTAAAGAAACATTCTTTGTAGATAAAAAGAAATTCTCAAGTTGCTTCTTCTGTTGAGTTGTCTGACCATTGAACCAATAATTGAGTTATTGCTAAAAGTTGTGTCTGAGACTAAATTCGGTTTAGATTATACAATCTGAATTCAGTTGAGTTTTGAGTAATTTAAAATTTAATCGAATCTAACAATTCAATTTGAATTCAAGTTGACGTCTGAATTTAGGCTTAACATTCGGCATGGAAGATTTATATTTAACATTACTACTGTATACGTAACGATAATTCAAGTTTTGGAAAGCACTCAATTATAAGCATGTGAGAAGAATAATTTTGATATATTGCCAATGGTTTGACATCTCTCCATGAACTACAAAAAGAAGAAGAAGCTTTATATATATATATATATATATATAAGATCAGATGATGAAAAATAATCAGTCAAAAACAAAACTACTCATCAACTGAAACAATCCAAGATCCCCAAAACAAAGAGATTGAAGAACTCTTGAAATGGGTTGTTAAAGGAAATACCATAAAAGAAGCAACATCCTTTTCCACGAAGAAATTAAGGAGCCTAAAATGACCAATAAAGCAATTAGAAGACTTCAATAGGAGCGTCACAAATAGGGCAGCGCACAAGAGTGGTACAACAATAGATATAGTCCTTTGGTTGTTAATTTGCGTTAGCTGTTCTGTTATTTTATTAGTGAATTATATCAACTGATTTGATCAGCAGATAACATAAGTTATTTATTAAAGATATTTGATAATAATAACTATTTAGTATTACCTATTTATGTATAAAATAATTATAAGGACATAATTTTAAAAATAATTATAAAGACATGAGTATTAAATCTTAGTATTTCTTTGAATTTTTTAATAAAAATTTAGATTTTAGATATTTAATTTTACAAAAATTAAGTTTATAAATATAAAATAATAATAATAATAAATTAATAAATTGAACAATTTTTAACTTAATTTAATGTTTTTATACTTTATAAATTAATTAAACAATTTTAGTAAATTAATCAAAATTTTAACTTTATATTTCTTACCTTATCTCCGATCTTTAACATATTGGTATTAAGAATTGGAAGTCAACTTGTTAGTTTTATATAAAAAATTAAAATTAAAACAATAAAAAACAAAAAGACACGTATGTGAGACTTATGTTAAAAATTTTAAATTTAAATGATAAAAAAGAAAAACAAAAAAAGAGTCACAAGAATGACTTGTGATACTTATGTCATGCCCGTGATAATTTCTATCACGAGTTTTGTTTTTAGAGCAAAATAGCAAAAAATTCAAGGATATAATTGACCTTTTATATATTACATTTTCAACTGCTGAGCAAAACGATCCTATACTCAAGTATTTTCAAAATCAGTTGATTTAGTTCAATGCTAACTTAATCAATTGGTTACTAAACATTTCTATCAACTGTTCGATATAGTCAATCAGTTAAAAGCTTTGAAACTGTTAAAAATTGGCTGAAAAGCTATTTACCAAATGGGTCCATAAACGATAGTTGGGTAGCAAAGATAACAGGTACTCCAAAGACAAAAGCCCAACCTCAAATATGATACTTTTTTTGGTTTTCATTCACACAAAATAAGTTTGTACTTCATGTTAGGTTGGATTGTCTACTTAAAAACTATTGGCAATTAAATTAATTATAATTGCCTAAAAAAATAAATTTATTAACAAAATACACAACTCAAAATTTTATTAATACTTCACACTATATATAATTCGTTAGAGTTAGGCATCTTACAAGACTTTCACATCTATATTTCCCTCTCTTTTTTTTATTTTTGTAAAATACATATGTAAGGCTAAATGTCCATATTTATAGGGAAACAAATTCGGTTAGTACCGACTATAATTGCTAAATTCAACTTCATTGTCTGGAGGAATTCAAAATCAATTTGGTTTGGTATTTTGACCAAGTCAAACAATGAAAGGCTTTGTGAAATTAGGAATAGCCAAAATTGGGGTAAAAGATAGAGCATGTTTGAGTTTATGAAAGGTTGCAACTATAAATGAAGACCACTAAAATGCTTCTTACAGGACAATTATGATAAGGGGCAACCAATTGAGCATATTCACAAAAAATCGATGATAGTAACTAGTGAGACCCAAAAAAGCATGAAGTTGTGTAATGTTTGTAAGAGAAAGCCAAGTTATAATATTTGTAATTTTAGAGTCATCCATAACTATACTTTGTGTAGACATTACATGTCTTAAATATGATATAGAATGCTTACCAAACTAACACTTGCTGAGCTTGACAAATAGATGATCAGATGAAAGGATGGAAAGAAGTATCTCTAAGTGAGAAAGGTGAGAATCCCAAGTGTTACTATAATTAAAATAATATTAAAAAACCATAAGGAACTTACGAAGAACCTTTTGAAACACTGTGTTTATTTCAATTTGAAAAGTACATGTGTATTGGAGAGGCCAACATGCATTACTAGAAATTTGAAATGGCCTTCATAAGTTCATAATGTTGTCTTATCAATATATAATGGGAGGACTCGAATCTGATGATAGCCAAAACATAGGTCAAGTTTAGAGAAAATAGAGACATCACACAATTTGTCATATAACATATGTACCATTGGGATGGGAAAGTGGTCTTTAATAGTGATCGCATTTAAAGCTTTATAATCCACACATAGGCACCATTTTCTATCCCTTTTTTTGACAAAAAAATCTAGAGAAAAGAATGGACTAATGCTCAACTGAATAATCCCTTCAACCAACATCTTGTTAATCAATCCCTCAATTTATCTTTTTAGAAAATAAAGGTAATGATATGGTTTAACATTAACAGGAGCAACAATGAGGTGTAATGAAATATGGTGGTCAATGTAGGGTGATGGTGGTATCAATGTAGGGTGATGGTGGTATACCATAAGGTGTTTGTCATATATTGGCGAAACAATAAAGGAGAGAATGTAAAGGTTTGGTATAGTTAGGGTTATTTGGTGATGGAAAACCTTAAAGGAAATACCAGAGTAAGGGTCAATTTAGGTGGATTTTTAGTCAGGTAAAAAGTGAAAATAAGTGGCAAACAAATTTGTCTCATCGGTTCGACATAACTAAGTTACAGATAGAGATGCTGGGCCATTGTGGTGAAGCCCATGAAGATGATTTTGTTTTCTTTTACAAAAGAAACTCATACATATATATTATAGTAGTCAATGAGAAATAGTCCTAAAAATGCTAGTCATTAGACTTCTAAGACAATATCAACCCTAAAGAGAAGTAGGAGGTGGAGTTTATTGTAAAAGTGTGTTTGGAAAGGGTTAGGACAAATTGAGTACATTGACCATCGCAATACAAAGTAGCACCATTCCCTACAGTAACGTTGACGTGAGAGGATAGTGTAATGTGTAAATTTTGGTGACAGGGTAATTTAGTTTACATGAAGTTATGGGTTAAGCCACCATCAATTAAAACTATTACTTGATGGATTAAATTGGAACTCTCAATTTAAAATGTTATGGGAATAAAATGGCCTTCTAATGTATATAAGGAGATATTAGGTGATGGATCCAAGTTTGGGGCCAGTTCAGGTAATGGTTAACCAATTGGTTCAGAAAGTGGACCCAATCCACAGTTAATATGGTTTTTAATTGGATTTGTGGTTTTTAGTTCATCTAGGTCATCGACAATAAGACAAAGAAATTAAGGTGATTTACAATTATGGCCTGATGAAAATTGTTTATCACAATTGAAACAAAGTCTTTTGGCCCTACGAGTCATTGTCCCCATTAGAGTAAAATGTCGAATGGGCAATTTGAAGGAAAGTTTGCCCAATGAATGGTGGGGTTAGGAGGTGGTGGTAACATTGATAAGAAAAGTGGTGGATTTCATAATGGGAAAGGTAGGTAAATAATGTGCGAGAGTTGTTCATTTTCTCCCCCACCAACTTGGCAATACCAATAGCATCTGGTAGTGGGAATGGTTTGAAGAGTAATTGTTCATGCTGGATGTTGTTCGAGTGAATAAGATTTGAATTCAATGAGATAATCTTAAACTGTTGTGGTTTGCATCATCTTATAAAGTGTAACTTCATGGTTGGTGAAGGAGGAAGGACCAAATTGGAGCTTAAGGGCTTTAGTAAATGCTTCCCAAGTGGACAATTGATTGATAGTATGCATTTAATGAAACCACTAAAGAGTGGGACTAGTAATATAAAAGGCACCGATGGTAAGTTTTTGGTTTAATGGTGTATAAAATATGAAAAGCTGCTCCACTTGGAAAAGCCAACCAAAGACATTATCTCCCAAAAATAGAGAGATCTCTAATTTAAGTGTTCAAAAAGATGCTGGGTGAGTGGTTGGGAGGGATTCACTAGATGAGGGATGTAGGGCCAATGTAGGTGAAGTGAAAATGTGGTTAGATAGATTTGGAGTACGTAACAATGGTAGTTAAAGGGGTTGTTTCTTAAGTTTGGCAAGCTTGAGAAGGATTTTAGATATCCCCTGTTGCATGCTCTTTGAAATGGAAAAATTATGACGAATGGCAGAGGAGTGATCCTATACAGTGGAATTTATATTCTCTAGTTTTTTTGTCAAACATTACACATATTCTTCCATCACTTTGTATTGAGTAGTAGTAGTCATATCCTTCGTCATGAACTCTCAAAAAAAGCACAAATGTTATTATTGCTATTTGATTGAGAAAGAATCCTCAAATCAAATTAGATTATAAGAAATATTAAGGAATTAATAGTTAAGGAGAAAGGTATAAGAGTGCGAGCTTTGAAGCAACTGATAAGATTATTCCTTTGTGACTAAAAAGGCCACAAGTTCAGGTCATAGAAACATTCTCTATATAAAAATGCAAAAGCAAGGCTTGTTAAATTGATGACTCTCCTTCGATCCTCGCAAAGTAGGGAGCCTTGCGCATTAGGGCTTGTCTTTTTATAAAAAAGGTGGAGAAATTAAGAGAGAGAAACATGGATAGAGAAGAGCGAGAGAGGGAAAGGAAATCTAATTCAACTGTCCCCGTGCAACCCTTGTTTTCATTGCTCATACAGAGGCCATAACAACATTTTATTAAGCTCCGACAATTACAACATATCTTTTAAATACAAAAATTAGCAATTTATTCACAAACTTCACATTACATAATCCAAAAGTTTCCTTGGCTTAATGGACTCTTAATTGCTTTTCTTTTCTGGGTTGGGCTGCTTCTTTCTTAAAATGAGTTTCATTAGGATCTGTAGAAGTTAGGTTTGTATCACAAACTCTCCTCTTCGTACTGACTTTTAAGTTAATTGATTTCTCATATATAATTGATATTATTCTTGGGCCATCCCTTTAAGATGCATAGTTGCCATATGCACCTTCAAATTAATAAGAGTACGATCAAGATTAAAAAACTATTCACATTTATACATCCAATCCTTAGATATCAAAAAATATTTATTTTACTAAATCTAGTTGGTGTTGCATAACTTTAAGTGAAAGATTAGATACTATACCTGTGTTTTTTCATTACTTATGATTGTTGTTGGCTAATAAGTTTATGTGAATTTAAGAACTGATTTAACAACCCCTTTATTTTAGTCAACTCTTGTTCATTATTGTTAGCACCAGGGACGGAGCCATGTTGTAGGGGAGGGGGGCCATGGCCCCCCCTTTCAAATATTTTTTTAACAAATACAAGGAATAAAAACGAGGAAGTCACGCAGAGTATAATAAAAACGAGAGCCAAACGCAGGAGTAAAATGAATTAAAGCAGGCACGTGGGATGAGAGAATTAAATCAGCTGGAGAAGTAATTGTCTAGACACGCAATACAAGCGACTTATGAATTAAAGAGGAGCAAAATTCAAGACAGCCACACACCCACACGGAAAAGCACAGCAGAAGGGAATTAAATGGCAAGTAAATGAGGGGCCCATAGTGGCACTAGTGGGCTGCATAAAATAGAGATCAGGAGGTTTAAGGTGGCTTTAAAAGAAGTAGGTTTTTAATGGTCACAAGAGAGGGGCCCACACCTTTAAGGGAACAAAAACCTAGGGAGCAAAAAGGAGGGGGAGTGACGGCAACTTTGGAGAGAATTAACAAGAGACAAAAACAATAGTGACGGCGGCAACTTAAAGAGGAGATTATTTTATCATATGAAAAGGGAGAATAGTGACGATAGTGGAGGGCGTCAGCAGCTGGGTTTCATCGCAATCGAAGAAGAGTGAAGCATCATTATCCAGTGTATCCCATGGTAAAATTTCTGATAGCTTCACCTTGAGTAAATTTAAATAGATAAATCTTAGAGGCATCATTATCCAGCTCAA
>JANIJH010000225.1:71948359-71963086 GCA_024520975.1 Erythroxylum areolatum | reverse complement strand
TATTGATAGATGATTTTCGTGATCTAAAAGAACGACGTGTTGCATTTTGATTATTTATTAATAATATTATATAATTGAATTATTTTTTTGCATTTAGATGTTAGCCCCCGACCCTCCCTTAGAGTTGAGTCTGGCTCCGTCCCTGGTTAGCACGATCATTAGTAATATTTCAGTATATGCTTGCGATTCCATCAAACTTCTAACACTTTTATCTAGCCTTTGAAACTCCTTCCTACAGCTTCATTATACCATTGTTCCTATAGTTTGAGATTGGTACTTTAATACCGATATTGTTGCACCCAATAAGGTAAACCAAATTACCAAAGTTGAGATTTCAGAGAAAACTGAATTCTGTTGTTGCTTAATATAATCATTAAGGTAACATTTAATTTATTATAACAAAGATAGAAAGCAAGCAAAACTAGGCACCTGATAAGCTGACAAATAAAAATAACAAGTCAAATCTCCTGCAAGAATCATCTCTCAACTTATCGACATTTCGAGAGTAATGGTCAATATGGCGGTGAAGCTTTATACGTAGATGATGGTTTGCACATGAGAATCGATGACTGTGATGCACACAACCATTTCCTTTTGATGATGGAGTTGATCTCTTCCCGAATAAGCATCTTCTCAAAAGATAGATTTCAAGTGGCAGTCAAATATGGACTTGTACTATGTAGTTGCAGTTCCCACCGATTAACATTTGTTAATACGACATCATCTGAACGCTTATTGTTTTTCAATTCCTCATCCTCTCTCTATGAATGGACCATTGGGCCTGATCCAAATTCACGAGAGGTTTATAAATCACGTTAACGTGTCTCTTGAAAACTTGCATTGTGAATGTTGGTGTTTATGCTTTTACTTGCTTCAACAGCCTACGCTTTCTTGCTTTGCTTTTACTTGCCCCAAAGGCCAAAGCCAATTCTTAAGAAACCGTTCCCATCTTATTCTTTCCTTTGGGCTAACATTTAAAGGAAGAGTCCAAAGAAATGAGAACCCAATAAGAAGTCATCCCCATCCTCAATATTAGATTTCTAAATTACAAAATTACCCGTCAAGAAGACACCCGCTTGTCCAGCTCTCTGTGTTCCTTTCCTCCTCTCTTTTCTTCTCCTCTCTCTCTGTATTATATTATTATTATTATTATTATTCTCATAACATTCATATATATATAAACCCATATCAAGTCATTGTTCCATTTTCAAATGTACAAAACGTTAACGTTCTCTTGAGCTCTCGTTATTTTTCTGTGTTCTTTTTCTCTTTTGAATTTGGATTTCCTCTGTTCTTTGCGGAAGTGTCCGATTTTGAAAAAGGAGGAGAAGGTAATCAATGATTCTTTGATTGTTTTAATGGGTGTTCTTTGTTTATGTGTTTTCGTCTGAATTATTTTTTTCTGTTTAATCCAGGTTCTGTAATCTGGATTTTGAGCTGGTTTTGGATGTCTTTTTTTTCCTTTTCAAAATTTTGTTATTGCAGTTGGTCGAGGGATTGCTAGCGGGTGTTATTATTTTGCGTTGATTTGTTGGGAGTTGTTTTTTTTTTTCCCATTTCTGGTGGGTTTGATTGGCGTTTAGTCTTTGAACTCACTTTGTAAGGTTTTGGTGGAACTTAACAAGTATTGATGCGATATATGTTAGTTAGGTTGAGTGTTAAATTAATCTGATGACGAGGTTATCTTTTAGTTTGAAGCTGGATTCGTCTATTGATCGTTTCTTTTGCTGCGTTTTCTAGAAATTGAGCTTCAAGTTTACGCATTTCGGACCCTTGTGGCGTAGGTTTGGGAACTTTTTGGGTTTAGCATGTAGTTTTATGCTTTGGGATATTATTTAACAACACTAAGTGAAGTTGTTGAAACTACTTTCAGGATGAAGATAATAAACATAAATGTTGGGATATTATGGAGCTTAACTAGAAGTTGCTAACATCTTTCACACTGTTTCTTTTATTTTCAGATGGTGAATGAACAAAATGAAGTTTCAACCAAAGTCGATGAGTCTAGTACCAGTGCTGGGGACACAAATGCTTTGAACCAAAATGATTCTACAACAAGTGGGTTGGTTTGTGACTTGAACATGGATAGTGGAAGCAATGAAGTTAACAAATCAGATGGAGTTGTTAGGAATTTGCTCAATGTGCCATATTTTTACAGACAGGATATTGTGAGGCATAAAAGGAGTGGTGTGATTGGGATTGTAAATGAAGTTGCTGGTGATTCGGATTCGGATTCAGATAGTAGCATCACTGATGATGATGAAGATGAAGATGACGATGACGATGACCAGGAAGAGGGTGTCGAAGATGAGGCAGGTGATGAAAAAGATGACGCTGACCATGGGGTTGATACAGGAAGTAGCAATAATAAGGAGCACAATAACTATAAGACTGAAAAACTTCAAACTGACCAAGTTCGTGTTCTATGGATGGATGAGACTGAACCAATCCAACATGTTAATGATATAGAAGCTGTTGATCGCAGTTTCTTACATGGAGATTATGTTGCTTCTGTGTCAGATCCAACAGGACAAATAGGGGTTGTGCGAGATGTCAATATTTCTGTTGATTTGTTAGCTCCTGATGGGTCCATTATACAAGATGTATCGTCTAGAGATTTGATACGTGTGAGAGAGTTTGCTGTTGGAGATTATGTGGTTCTTGGTCCCTGGCTGGGTAGAATTGATGATATTTTAGATAATGTCACTGTTTTGGTTGATGATGGTTCTGTATGCAGAGTAATGGGGGCAGAGCCACTACATTTGCAACCAATTTCCAAAAATATCTTCGATGAAGATGAGCATTTTCCTTACTACCCTGGTCAGCGTGTAAGGGCTAGCTCATCATCAGTCTTTAAAAATTCTAGATGGTTATCCGGCTTGTGGAAACCAAGTAGGTTGGAAGGTACTGTTACTAAAGTCGCAATCGGGTCAGTATTTATATATTGGATAGCATCTGCTGGGTGTGGATCTGATTCTTCAACTGCCCCTGCTGAAGAGCAGAGTCCAAAGAACTTAAAACTGTTGTCCTGTTTTGCTCATGCAAACTGGCAAGTAGGTGATTGGTGTCTTCTCCCGCCATCTGTCGCACAATCATCCATCAATAAGAATAAGGGTTTTTCAAGGTTAGGACTTCATAATGCAAAACAAGTAGATGTAGAATCTAGTCAAATTGTAAGTGGAAGTGATTCAGGAGGGGTTGCCCGGGAGGAAATAGATGAGAACATGGATGTTGATCCAGTGATTTATCCAGACGCAAATAATGGAAATTCTGGAAGTAAAACCTCGCCCGGGTCGAGCTCTTGTGCTAGTTCAACGTCAGTTTCAAAAGATATTGCTCATGAAAGTTGGTCTCTTCATCGCAAAAAAATCCGTAAAGTTGTAGTTAGGAGAGATAAGAAGGCTCGGAAGAAAGAGGAGAATTTTGAAAGGGCCCTTATGATTGTCAATACCAGGACTAAGGTTGATGTGGCATGGCAAGATGGAATCGTAGAACATGGATTGGATTCAACAAAGTTGATTCCAATTGATAGTCCTGGTGATCATGAATTTGTTGCTGAAGAGTATGTGGTGGAGAAAGCCTCAGATGAGATTGATAATGCTTCTGAACCTAGGCGTGTTGGTTTAGTGAGAAGTGTTAATGCAAAAGAACGAACAGCTTGTGTGGCATGGTTAAAACCAGTTGCCAGGGCAGAGGATCCTCGCGAGTTTGACAGGGAGGAAACTGTAAGTGTGTATGAGCTGGAAGGACATCCAGATTATGATTACTCCTATGGTGATGTGGTTGTTCGGTTAACCCCAGTTTCTTTTTCCCCTGAAATTTCTTCTGATGGGGAGTCTGGCTTAGAATCAAAGCAACTAAATGAACCAAATGATATCAGAAACTCGAAAAAATGCTCAGGAAAGAAGAAGGGAGGGAATGCACCTAGTGATGAAGTTTGTACAGTTTTCTCTGATCTTTCTTGGGTTGGAAACATAACTGGCCTTAAGAATGGTGATATTGAAGTCACATGGGCTGATGGAATGGTTTCAACGGTATGCATAAAGTCTTTTCTTTTCTTTCCCTTTTACTTGTAAAATTACATGTGTCTCTTGTGCTTCCGCATGTTCACTGCTGTGTGTTTATATTTTATTCCCTATCATTGTGGACCTAGGTTAAATGTTGGTTAATTATAAATCTTCAATTTTAGAGATGAAAATATTTGTCGAATGCCTTGGTTGCTTAAATTTATTGGTGGATATAAAATTTTCGGGTTCAACTCTTTTGTAGTTAAACCAGTTTCTTTATATTCTATGCACTTGATTATCTAAAGGAGTTGATAGACCTGAGTGTAGGTTTCTCTTTTATTGATCTTTTAGATTGAACTAAACCATTGCAATTTTTTGAATGGTATGCCAACTCTTCTTTTATGCTTTAAGGAGAATTATGCTTACTGTGTTCTTCTGGCTTCTTCTTGTAGCTTATTGCTATTCTTTTATTTGCTTATAGGTTGGACCTCAAGCAATTTTTGTTGTTGGTCGTGATGAAGATGATGACTCAATTGCAGCTGGGAGTGAAGTAAGTGATGATGCAGCTAGTTGGGAAACAGTTAGTGATAATCAGACAGACGCTGTAGAAACTCAAGAGGTATGGTTCTGCCTAAAACTTTAGCCCTACTTCTATGAATTTATGATACATAAGACATCAATAAATTTAGGAACCAAAAGTTCCAAGAATGTGGAATTCGGTTGTTCTGCATGTAAGGTTTCCTTATTGAGAGAAGATTGAAAAGGTAGTACTTGTAATTTTCCCATCCTCTGTCAATTTTAATATTTCACAATTCTGAGAGCTATAGGTTAATAAGATCTTTTATGTTGGAAAAATTATACTGTTTGGAAGATAGACAATCAATTTCTTGTCTTAAAGAAAATGCCATTGACATTTCTATATTAGCTAACTTGTGTACGTGTTGTTTATACACTTGCCCTTTGAGATAGGATTTTTATTTTGCATAAATAAGGTTGGTATGTATTCTTCAGGAAGTTGCACTGCAAAAACCTGCTGGCATGAGCTCTGGGGCAGAAGAAGGTGTGGAGAATAATAATTCTGGCAGGAATCCAACACTTTCTCTTCCCTTAGCTGCACTTGGCTTTGTTACAAGACTTGCAACTGGATTTTTCTCACGAGGCCGGAAAAGTGATCCGGAATTGTTAGATTCTAAAGGTGAAAATGAACTTCAATCTGAGGGAAGAGTAATCATTTCTGAGGAGAGAGATTCTATTGATGAGTCTAGCTCTCAGAGATCAAACATCATTGATGGTGGTGGCTTGCGAAATTCCCTTGGAAAAGAAGAGGGAGATGCCACTTTTGAGGTCCCAGTATCATCAAATTCAGCGGACGGTTTATACTGCTTGAGGACTGAAAATGCAGAAATTGCTGACTACGTGTACAATTTCAAACAATTTGATATAGCTGAAGATCCTTTCGACCATCATTTTCTTGATTCGAATGGGCAGGTATATATTGCATTTAATAATTTTGGTGAGTAACTTGTGCTGTAACCGAGAGAGCATTTCACCATTTGTCATAGCACATGAGATGTGGTCAGGCATCCTCTTTCAACTCTTCCAATCTGTTGATTTTGGAAATTATGTTTTTTCTAGTATTTCCTAAATGATTTTATTGCAAAAGTTATCAACTGGTTGGATAAGATAATTGATATTTTCTGAATATTTTGGATGTCCAAGTATTAAATTGTTTGTTTTCTCTCTCTCCATATGACCCGCTTTCCCCCACTCCTCCCTGTGCAATGAAGAAACAAGATTAAAAGAAAGATGGAAGGAAAAGAAAACCGTAAATTATATTGCTATAACATTAATGTCTGACTTTTTTTCCCACTTCCAGATAAACAATGGAAGGAAGTGGTTAAAGAAGGTTCAACAAGATTGGAATATTCTTCAGAGCAACCTGCCTGGTAAGTGATTCCTGCAGTGAGATCCAGTTGTTAACAATTTCATGTATCGTTTTCCATTACAGTTTGAAATCTTAAACAGATGGGATATATGTTCGCGTTTATGAAGTTCGGATGGATCTCTTACGAGCAGTGATAGTTGGGGCATATGGGACACCCTACCAAGACGGACTCTTCTTTTTTGACTTTCAACTTGCACCAGAGTATCCTGATGTTCCACCGGTGAGACAAACTTAATGGATTGTTGGCCTGTAATCAGAAGTTTTATTTTCCTTTTCTGTGATTGTAACAAAACCAACTTTAGATTTTGTTGTTGTAGTTGTTAATGATTTCATTTGTTCTCTGCATCCATAATGTTGCAGTCAGCATATTACCACTCTGGTGGCTGGCGCATAAACCCGAACTTGTATGAGGAAGGCAAGGTGTGCCTCAGCCTTTTGAATACATGGACTGGACGAGGAAATGAAGTTTGGGATCCAGCATCTTCTAGCATCCTTCAAGTTCTAGTCTCACTTCAGGGGTTGGTGCTAAATTCGAAGCCATATTTTAATGAAGCTGGATATGACAAACAGATAGGGACAGCTGAAGGAGAGAAAAATTCTCTGTCATATAATGAGAACACTTTCTTGCTAAATTGCAAGACAATGATGTACCTCATGCGTAAACCTCCCAAGGTAAATACACTGAATTTAAGTATTTTCTCTTCTGTTACAATTTTGATCTGTCACTTATCTCTTCTTATATGTTTGATATGTATGTCAGCCATACTTCCTTATTCTCTTTATAATAGCAATGTTGGTGGATTGTACTTGTTTGTTGTCGGGTGTTAATTGCTTATCTACTAATGCATTTACTCGAAACTGAACTACTTTTGCTTCCAAAATTGGACGAATTGAAAATATGCAACACTTCTTCTTTGGCCTTCCATAGGTTGGGCACTCGTCAAATTCTTACTATGCAGCCATATTTTATTGCTGTTTCACTACTCATCACTCACCTGTTTGCATCTTAGCAAAGTCTTTTTAGTTGTATTTTTTCCATGCTCTGTTGTATGACAATATAGTATTGCAGTGTTAACCTGGTTATTTGATGTGATTATCATGTTCCTGCTGATGCATGAACTTGCTTGGAGCTACAAGTTGTGAGGCTTATTTTCATGATATCATTCTTTATACAAATTAAAAGATTTAATTGAACTTTTTCCTTGTATCTTTACTTGTTTATTTTAGGTTTTTGATATATTTGTCTTTCTTAACATTCTCCTTGTACACGTTAGGGTTTTGAAGAGCTCATCAAAGAGCATTTCAGGAGACGTGGTCATTATATTCTGAAGGCGTGTGATGCATATATGAGAGGCAATTTGATTGGTTCTCTTACCAAAGATGCTTCTGTAAGCAATAAGGATGATAAAAACTTCAATTCAGTTGGTTTCAAACTGATGCTAGCCAAGATTGTGCCAAAGCTTTACTTGGCATTTAATGAAGTGGGGGCTGATTGTCTTGAATTTGAGCATATGTCCAGTGTGAAAGTAGGTTCTGATAAGACATTCTTTTGACATTCCAGTCCAGAGATCGATGGTCTGTCTTCGAATGGCAGATTATTGTAAATGCAAAACAGAGGCCTTTTCTTGTTCTGGTTGTCTACTTTGTAGAGCTTGCAACTAGACATTCTTGTCTTCTGATTGAAGCCCCTTTACTTTTAGATCTGGGGTTTGTTGGGGCAAATCCCTGCGTCCCGCCTTGGTCCTAAGATTGTCACGTCATTTAACACAACATTGTGGAGAAAGGGATATTCTTTACTCGAAATTTTGGCTGCTTACGTCAATTTGGGATCCGTTGTATTTTTTACCACACAAGATTTGGATGATGTATTATGCAAGTAACGATCATCCTCCAAAATCTTAAATCTATAATACTTCTTCCAACCATTAAATTTATCTTCTATTTCTTTTAACTAAAGTCCTGATTGCTTTGTGATTGCGACCATTGGCTGGAGCATCCTACTGTCTTTTAACTAAGTTTTGGTTGCTTAGCGATTGCGACCATTGGATGGAGCATCCTAGTATATCTCCATTGTAGTTTTGGTTCGTTTGCCCAAGAAACTTAATTGGAATGCAGACGGGAAATATTTGGCTCCATTGGAATTTGGCATGATTGAGAATAAGACAATGGCTAAGGCCCCTTAGAGATTTTTGGAGGAAGGGTTAAAATGCCTGACACAAGCCTTGAGACTAGAGCTTTGTCTCTCTTAAGAGACTTATCTAGTTCGAGCAGGAATTAATTTGGGTGTGAATAGCTTAAAGGTATTTTCTCATAGTTGGAACTTTTCTAAGATACCTGTTTCAATCAGACAACATTTGTTAGCTCAGAAGCAGTGACTATCAAGTCAATACAATTTTGGAGTCTTGGCTTGGGAAAGTTTTGCATTATGATTATAACCTTACAATCTTGTCGCATATTTGACCATCAAAATAAGCTGGTAATCAATTCATCGATGAACAACTTATCATGTATTATGTTTTTCAGAAACCTGCTAAAGTGTTAAATTTAAAGGGAACTTGCGGGTAGGACTTTCCTTCTGGAATTCAATCGCTGAATGATTAATAAAATGCCATTACATTACAAGCTCAGATCATGACAAGGCACAATCTCGTGCTTTAAGTGGGACAAGCGTGTATAATCTTTCCGCAGTTTTACCGTTTAAGCAGGCAATACGAACCTTTGTTGACAGGTTTAGCAGGACCAAAACAATTGAAAATCAGAAAAAGGAATATAACTGGATTTTGCAATTTACAAGTGCCTACTGAATGCATTATACATCGTTAAAGAAAATATAGGATACAAATCAAGATTCTCCTTTTTCTTTTCTTCTATTGCAAATTATTCGCATCCAGTAATACATTCTTATGTCGTTTCTCTATGGCGCAAAAGATCGGTTTTAAACAGGGATTTTCTTTGAATAAGACCAAAAAAAAGAAAAAGAGAGTGATGCACTCCCCCGAAAACACTCAATGTACATTGCATATTAAGCAAACATTCATTTTCTAACTAGTTGCAGAACTTACTATTATCATGCAAAAGAAAAGACTCATTCTGCAACATAATCTACTCCAACAATAACCCCAGGTTGGACCTCGGGTATATGCAAAATGAACGCGCCAGAAACAACATAAACTCCAACAACATCACCAAACAGATAAACACCAAGCCCGTCAACAACAATGCAAGTTTCATACCAACGAACACAGGCAGGGTAAGATAAGGTTAGGTGTTTATATGCTCATTAGTTCTCTTTCAAATAACATGAAACCAATGTTCCATACAAAGAACTAGAGCCTTTTTAGTCCATGTAACCTCATAATGCGCACATAACACGTCCATTATAGATAAACTTGTACAACCAACTCCAATAAAAAGACTGAAATTTTAAAATCAACCCCTTAACAAAATGTATGAAGAGTATTATTGCAACATGATATCATGACCAAAACATACACTGAGTTAGGCATTCAAAGCTCGATCATCAATAAACAAAGTAACCTATATCAGGAAGTGAAGAAGCAAATAAAACAAAAGTAAAATCAGATCTTTCAATTCATACTCTGCTGTTGTTGATAATTTTCCTCCTAGCTAAAAACTTGGCAACCGGAGGCGTAAGAGCCACAGTAATCGGAACCCTTATAGGAAAAAGCGCTTTGTTACACAATACAGCCAGAGCAAGCGCGCCGCCAGTCGACGCAGCAAGCTCCGCCGTCTTATTTCTCTTCTTCTCAAGTGATATCGTATTGCCATCTTGACGCTCTTCGATCACAGACCCACCTCCAGATGGAAACGAATCATCTTGTTCCCGGGTTTCAGGAACTGGGCCGGCGGCATCTTTCGTGGACACTCCAGGGAGATGCCACTTGTCAAGCAACGATTCAACATCGACGTTGTTCTTGATGGCTATGTAAAGGCCTGTGATTGAAGCGGCAGAGACTGAGAAATGGACGCCCAGTGCTACTTTTCCGTACTTCTTCAGGAACTCCTTGAATTTGCCTCCTCTGAAAAATGCCGCCATTGAAGAGTTGAGTGAGAAAAGGTTTTTGAGAAGGAAGGCTGTCGATTGGCACAAGAGAACATTTAGGGGTTTTACGGTAGGGCTTTTGAAGAGGTTAATGAAATTGGATTTCTCAAACGATTCTTTTAATCGAAGATAAAAGGATATACTTGAATGTTAAATTTACACTAAAATAAAAATCAACTTAAATTTAAATATGTAAAAATATTAAGACAATAACTTTTAACTTTTTTAAAAATTTTAAATTTTTATGGACAAGAAAGACCAACAAATTTACCCTTTTATCCATATGAATAAGAACTTTAAATTCCTTCTTCTTTTTTTTTTATAATCATATAAGGACAATACAAATTACTTGACTAATATAAGGAAGCTAATCTCAGCTATATTCTCGAGGAGGATCAAGAGGCATCCTGAAGGTGCATTTACGAAAGTGGTAACTCCTAAACTAAAATTTACAGCAAAGTTGATGAGCCAATCAATACTCCTATTTTCCTCCCTGTAAGTATGGCGGGGCAAAACTACCCAGTTGCGATTGAGTAACTCGTTGATGCCCATGACGATAGGATAAAAAGACGTTGTGCGTTTAGTGGAATCAGATAGGATACTCAACATCACTTGAGAATCCAGTTCTGATTCTACCCTACGATATCCTAGATCCCAAGCCAGATTCAGTCCGAAGAAAACGCCCCAGAGTTTAGCAACTATCGAGGAACACCAGCCAAGATTCTGGACAAATCTTCCAAGCCAAGCACCGACGCTATCGCGAATAAGATCACCTGTTGTGGCCAAGTAAAATGAGCTTTTGCACGCCCCATCAATATTCAATTTTACCTAACCTGGGGTAGGCTTACACTAGCTAATAAGTTGTTCATGCTGGGGTCGATAGCCAAGAGTTGCTCTGCCTTGCCAAACCAAAGCTTTTTGTATCTGGTGGACATAATTCAGTACAATGTGAGTAGGAGAAACTGCCTAAGAGGACTGGGCATCAAAGAGGGTCATATTCCTCCAAAATCACAGGATCTAGCAAGCGATACCAAAGATGAGGGACTAATCAAGACCACAGACCAGTCGGTGCATTTGGAGATTCATATGAAGCCAATCATGAGCGTTTAGATTAAAAAAGTCTGGAGAGACGACGTGCAAAGGGAAGGTGAGCCACAAACTTTGTGCTTTGGGGCAATCCCACATAATATAAAGAGAGGACTCTTCTTTTGGGTAGTGATAGCACTCAACAGTAGTAGTCAGACGTTTGCGAATAAGTTGTTGATTAGAAAATAACCGATCTTGCGCGAGGAGCCAGAGAAATGATCAGACATTGAGGGCCGACCCAGTGCCATATTATCTTCCAAAAACCTCTAGAGTCCTGGTGGGCATGCTCCATAATCATAGAATATGCTGAAGTAGTAGTGAACTGTCCGGTAGCCGACATCCCCCAGATCATTTTATCGGGCCCTAAGTGAGACTTGGGTGATAAGATATTTGCAATGAACATGCAAATAGAGTGAGGAAGTAAAAATTGGAACTCAT
This sequence comes from Erythroxylum areolatum, assembly GCA_024520975.1. NCBI lineage: Eukaryota > Viridiplantae > Streptophyta > Magnoliopsida > Malpighiales > Erythroxylaceae > Erythroxylum > Erythroxylum areolatum. Next base: position 71,951,547 of record JANIJH010000225.1, on the reverse strand, counting down.
CCCAAAGCCAGTTACCTGAATTATCCACATAGTGTTGAACTCATTGATCAAAGGCTGAAAGGGGGATAGGAACAAGAGCATGGGATATGAGAGGGCCCAAATTCTCCACCCAAGGATCCAACCAGAAACGGGCCTTTGAGCCATCACAGGTCACTCATTTCATGTCGCAAATCACGTTGTGCCAAATAGCTTTGATGCTCTTCCACATCATAGAGTCGCCAGCAGCTTTGAGGGAAGTTGGTAGGTTGTTGACATCAAAATTATATTTAGCAGACAAAATTCGCACCCATAACGCGTTCGGCTTCGAGATCAGGGCCCACTCTAGTTTAGTTAATAATACATAATTGGTTTCACGAATTTTGCGAATGCCCAGACCACCCATCTCTTTAGGTTGGCAAAATTTGTCCCAGTGAACGAGGTGTAGCTTTCTGTTGCCAGGAGAAGAGGCCCACAAGAAAATTACGCATAATTTTTTCAAAGTCATCATAGAGGCATCTAAGGAGACCATCTGCATTGTATAGATAGGGAGAGCAGAGATAACTGATTGACTCAAAGAGGTTCATCCTGCAAAAGATAAAAGATTTTCGATCCAGCCCGATAGGTGTTGTTGAACCTTGTATAGAATAAATTTGTACGTTCTTTTGTAGACTCTCTCATGCAATAAAGGCACTATAAGATAGTGTCCTAAGTCTGCTATTTGCTTAAATCCCAATTCTCTACTCAACCGTTGCGCCATGGATTGGTGGACATTCTTGGAATAAAAGCAGCGATACTTTTCTTGACTAATCCGTTGGCCTGATGCTGAGCAAAACAATGTCAAGGTTTCCCGAATGACCTGGGCTTGATCGATTGAGGCTTCTGAAAATAAAATGAGATCATCAGCAAAAAAATAGGTGAGATAAAGGGGGACCTCATTTGCTTAATTTAATGGGCTTCCATCTGTCTTGAGAAACAGAGTGGTTGATTAGGCGACCCAGTCATTCCATGCACAGTACAAAAAGATAAGGTGATAACGGGTCACCCTGTCGAATAGCTCTGGAAGGAATGAAAGCATCACTGAGTTCTCCTCCCCAATTAACTTGCATGGATACCGAAGAGACACACTTCATAATGAGGGAGATCAATGATCCAGAAAGCCCAATATCGATGAGAGTATCGTTGATGAAGTCCTAAGAGAGACGAACGTAAGCTTTTTTAAGATCCACCTTTATAACCAATAGTCCTTTCTTTCCAGATTTCCTTTTCATAGTATGAATTATTTCTTGGGCAATGATGATGTTATCAATAATCAATCTCTCTGGGATAAAGCTGCATTGATTAAGGACGACAAGATCATCTAGAAAGGGTTTCAGCCTGTTAACGATGATCTTTGTAAGGGCTTTATAAATCACAGAACATAAAGCAATAGGTCTGAATTGTATGATCGACGTTAGGGGGGGGGGGGATTTTGGGTATGAGAACCATAATAGTGCAGTTCAACTCTGACTCCCAAACTACGTGTCCAAAAGTTTGCTGGATGAAACTAATCAGAGAGGGCCCTAAGGTGTCCCATTGGGATTGGAAGAATAAAGCATTAAACCCATCAAATCCTGGGGCCTTATTGGGTGCCATGTCAAAAAAGGTCATCTTGACCTCTTCGGGTAGGATTGGACTTTCCATTTCCTGTGTAGCTCTGGGTGGGAAAATAGCCTTTGAGATGAAGTTGTGTAGGTGTTGAAGATTCTGCCGTATACAACTTTTCTAGAAAAGTATTGACTATATGTTTGATGTTAGCTGTGTCTGAACTAGCGCCTCTAGATTCTTCTGTTAAAGAGACAATGTGCAGTTTCTGTCTTTTGATTGTTGTGACGGTATGATAATATTTAGTATTCTTGTCTCCCTGGCTGAGCCACTGACATCTTGATTGTTGGTGCTAGTAGAGTTCCTCTTGATAGAGGACTTGTTCCAGCTCATGACGAAGATAAGTTTCCAGCTCTCAAAGAGAATCAGAATCCTCCTCTTCCAGAGATTTTTGAATGTCCGTTAGCCTTGCCATGAGTCTCTTTTTGTGAAGAAAAATATTCCCAAAAGTCGAGTAACTCTATGTTTGCAATTTTTCGACCACGTTCTTGACTGCCCCACAAAAATTAGGCATATGAGGGTTCCAATGATCTTCAACAGTTTGTGTGAAGCAGTCGTGAGTCAACCAAGTGGATTGAAAATGCAAAGGTCGAGGAGTACTAGGCAGGTGAGTTGTTTGATGGAATGACACTATTAGAGGGCGATGATCGGACTTAAGAAAGGGTAGATGAGTTACTGTCATGTGAGGGAAAGAGGTGAGCCAGGAATTAGAACAAAAAACTCAATTTAATCTAGTGAGAGTCTGGCCTCTTCGCTATGTGAACTTGGGCCCAATAAATCCAAGGTCCTGAAGGTGGCAACATTGCACACAATCTCGAAATTGAGGATTAATAACCGAATGATTTCTAGCACCTCCTCTTTTGTCATCCCATTCTAATTTAGCATTGAAATCTCCCCGTGTGAGCCACGGATGAAAGGTAACACTAGCAATGTTACGCAAATACGTCCAAAGGAAATGTTGAAGGGAATAGGTAGGACACGCATAGATGGCCGTAAAATCAAATGAAGTGTGCGCCCATTCGATATTAACGTGAATAAATTGTCGATGAGCTAAAAGAATTTTAAGAGTAATGTCTAATTTTCATAAAAGCCAAATGCCTTCAAAAACACCGTTTGCTTCTACCCGATAGGAATTTGGGAAACACAAAGTCTTGATAATTTTTCGTGCTCGTTCTCCGCTTATTCTAGTCTCAACCAGAACTATGAGCATAGGGTTGTGGATCCGAACGTTATTATTAAGAATTGGCTTAAACTTCTTGATCCAACCCTTTGACAATTCCAAATAAAGATAGACATAATAATATGTTTGTGAGAGAAGGAGACTACTTTTAGTCTTGAGTGGATTCTAAGATATCAATCTGCATAGCATCTGTGGTCATCATAGGATGTGTCGGCTGCTCATCCATCTTAGAATCTGGTATGACCATATCTTCATTTCCCAAATTTGCACCATGTTTAGGGTTTGGTGGTTTAGAGGGAGGTAGAAGATGTTGTTGGACCAATGGTGGTTGACAAATTAAATCCCTTTATGTTTTGATAATAATAAAATATCTAGAAATAGTTAAGAA
>JANIJH010000225.1:71924394-71936844 GCA_024520975.1 Erythroxylum areolatum | reverse complement strand
GAAGAAGAAGAAGAAGAAGAAGAAGAAGAAGAAGAAGAATAATAATAATAATAATAATAATAATAATAATAATAATAATAATAATAATAATAATAATAATAACAGAGAGAAATATTGTCTTTGCCTATTTTGCGTTTCATAGAATAGGTAAAGACAGGAGGAGATATCTTTAGCTATTCCTGAAAGTATAAGAATAACTAAACTTGGAATTAATTATTATGTATATTATTTTTTAACTAAATAAAGGAATAATTATTCATTAGGAATATATCAGTAATAGAAGAACTATTCCACTCAACCAAACATGCCATTAATGCTTTTTTTAACTAAAAAAGAGAATAACGTATTACCAATAATAAATCAGAAATCAAACAGTCATTTCAGTCAACCAAACACTCTATTAGTGTTTTACAACATAATACTGTTGTTATTGCTATTTTGTTGTTATTTTTATTATTTTTAGTGATTTTATTGTTGTCGATATTTGCATTATGTTATTAGCTGATGTTATGATTATTTAATATTTTATTGAGTTTGTGAAGTTATGAATTGAGTATGAATATTAAATTTTAATATTAAAAATATGCATTTGAAGTTTATTTGAATATTGCCTATTGAGGCCCTTCTTTTAACTTTAGAAATTGCCCTGATGTTAACCGTTAAGCATCATTTCAGATGTGAAGTTCCATCTTTTGATTGTTTGCAGGGGTTGATCCAGTGAAACATCAATGAAAACAGAAGGAATAGTCAGCAAACCCTACAAGTTTGTTTCATCATGCTTACGAATTGTGTTTTCTATTCCAGTTTGAATGAGTGATTGAATAATCATGCATATGAATTGCAGCAAGAGTTGCTTCTTTTTCCCAGTTTTTGTCTCTTGGTATTTCGCAAACCGCTTACAATTCAGCTTATCCTTTGCTCGAAATGATTGGTCTACACAATACTTCGGTCGGTAAACTATGAATTATGTAGGTTATGTATCGGCGAAGTAGCGATTAAGTGAAGGCATATTTATCGTAAATTAGTTTTCTTGTTATATCACTTTGCTAAACATGTTTATCAAGAAACTACAGAATTTTACTATTTATGCCATTGCTCTGGAGAGTCGAGGAGATTATAAAAGCAAGGCCAATATATTCAATTTTGAAGTATTTCAACTTCACACAAATTTCTTCTAATAAATCATATTTACCAGGTGCAAGATTTCAATGGTATTCAGACTCCAATTTATTCAATCCTGCTTGATCACGCTTTAAGCGAGCATGAGCTTCATAAATCTGATCTAGTCTTTTTATTAACTTAATCTGAAAGAGGCGAACCTTTATCTTAGTCAGGAATTGATTAGCAAATCTATAGTGCAAAACATGGTTGAAGGGTCAGCCTTTCATGGAAAGCATAGCAGTTTCCTTGTCTTGGAAGCATAAGTTGTATCTTATGTTCTAAGCATACACATTATTATCTTCAGTAAAATTATCAGACCATCAATTGCTGCCAACTGCTCAAGGTTGTTAAGTGCCAGCCCCATCTGCCACCCATATTTGCTTCAAGATTCTCCAAACTAGTAGCGGACAGTTTGTATTTCATATTTTAAAAAAATAAAAACAATCTCAGAATGTTGAAAAACACTGGTGCGAATAGAAGTGTCCACGGTCAACTCTACTCTTTTCCATAAACACTTTTAATCTTAAAGAGAGTTCGTGCCAATTAAGATTGGTCGGAAACAATACAGAATGACTGTAGACATCAATGGCGGTACTATCAACTATGTTATTTTAGCTTTTTCTAGCAGGCGCTCAAGTTTCTTTTTGGCCTAATTTGTATGACTACTTCAAACCCTACATTATTGTAAAAAACTAGAGCTCTTCATTAGAGTTCAAAAAAAGTTTCTTGTTATTATACGAGTGCCATGATTTCATGTCCAACTTGTCCATAATATACAACATATGCGTCATTTCTTATGATCTGAGTTCTTATGTTTCCTTATAAGCACCTCAGCTATATACCAATTGAAGTTCTGAAAAAGGTACAAAAGCTGGAAAACTCAGTCAGCCTGCAGACTTAGCATATTTGATATCTGTGTTCTTTATATCTGCGGTCGTTAAAATCTGATTAGTCAACCTCATTTATTACTTTTCCAAAGTAATGGGAGAGACCAATACATTCAAGTGCGGTTACAGCTCCCTAACTATATTTACAACCATCAGTTTGTGCTTCTCAACATGTGTTACATCCAAAATCTTTACAGTTGGTGGTGAAGAAGAGTGGGACATGGGAACAAACTATGGTAAATGGTCAAGTCAGTACAACTTTAGCGTCGGCGATGTTCTCGGTAAGTTTGGTCTCTCATTCCGACTTCTTTATGAACTTTTAACATCAATGATTTTGCTTGAACAATTGCATTGTTCACATTGACTGGGTTGACCATCTCCTGCAAACAAGAACGAGGGTTTGTTTCGCTATCTCCGATAAAGTATGATTCTCATTAGCTTCCATTCTGGTGTTTCTTGGTGCAGTTTTCAAGTATCTGATTGGGCAGCACAACGTGTACGAGGTAACAGAAACTACATATCGGTCATGTAATGCAAGCACAGGAGTGCTGGCCAAGTATGAGAGTGGAGAAGATGAAGTGGAGCTCAAGCAAGCAAGAAAGTATTGGTTCATTTGCAGCATTCAAGGACACTGTCTTGGGGGGATGAGGTTTGTCCTCAATGTGGGAGGGTCTAATTCTACAATCACACATGCGGCAGCAACTTCCCCTGCCAACTATAGCCCCTTTTTGGCCATTGATCAGAGATGGAGATTTTTTGCTTTTCTTGTTGAAATTGGATTTTTGTTTAAGTTGTGTGGTTGATGTAGAACTTAGCTCTTCCGGAAACCAATGCCAAACATGAAGGGGTAGGTGAAGTGAAACAGTTTCTTGACAATATATTGGTTTTACAGGAACTAAGCCGTCTAGCCATAGCTTTGGTAGCTTAGAGATAGCTTTTGGTCATGAAAACAGCAAGAAGAGAACAATAGTAGACACAGAATAATGATCTAGACTCAAATGTATTTTGTGTAGTCGTAAAAGAAACAAAAGCGTTCCGCCAAAATTTCTAAGCTTCAACTTTGCAGCAATAGCCTGATTTTGCAAGCCTTGGACGCGAATGCATATATTCGCATGGAAGGAGTCTATCCACAGGAGGATATCCGGTGGTTCAATAACCAACAGTTCAGTTTGAGTTTTTGTTTTGATGATTGCTTCCACCAGTCGGTCCTTCAATATGTGTGGAGAAAAGGACGTGATTGATTTAGTCACACCAAAGATGCTTTTGAATATTTTATTTGATGATATACTTGTCGACACTTTAGAGTTTACTCTCATATTCTCAAGTCTCGTGCACAAGTATACGTAATAACTTTCATCTTTTTATTTTAAGAAATTCTGTTCTCCTTAGTTTAAATAAATGAGGAATGTCAATCTGGCCTGCAATCAAACGTAGGAAACAGTATGCGCACAAGGATCAACAACAGATACAGTAATTAGACATGGAAAATATATCCCTTAAAGCTCAATTGTATCAAGCGTTTGTAAAACTACTGGAAAAGAAAAAAGTTAGCATAATTCTCGGGTTTCAACTATGAAAGTGATGACGGTGGCGGTGATTGGAACTGATGTGGCCATTTTGCATGTGGTGCTGATAGTCCATGGTGTCCATGGTACTGCAATTTTCTGGTGCTGTAGCCATTTCAGGCCATCCACCTGAATGATTTCTTGTTATCTCTAGCAAAGAGTCCTTTACATAATCAACTTGAACCATTTCGCTGTCCCTTTTCTGCCAGCCAACACCACACAGAAACCATTACTTTGTGATTTTGGCAAGTTAAGTTAGTTGCTCAAATCTGTTGTTAATACTTCTCATGTAAAGGACATAAGCTCAAATTCTCACCTTGACAATGAAAATGTTGGATACCAAGGTTCGGAAGCTGGTGACGTTAACATTTGCAACTTCTAGCCCCAAAGACTCCAGAGCCTCCATCAATCTCGCAAATCCTCCAGGTTTGTGCTCACAAAAGACCTTAACAAAGAACTCATTTCCATCCATTTGTGCTACATCCACTTGTGGCTACATTTGGTTTGTTTTCAATTTCCACTCAAAAGAGGAAGTAAAAATGGTTATACAAGATATGCTTAAAGGGAAAGAGATAAACATACCTCCATTTGTTGTCCCTTGTCATGAGTGATTTCAGAGTCCTGACTTAGTTTTGTAATATTGCTACTGCTTGAAGCTCCAAGATGAAACCCGTTAACTGCAACATCAGATCTTGGATAGATATTACCTCCATTTTGGTTCGAAACTTCTGAGATATTGTTCTGATGGCTGTTGTTAACACCTTCTTCGAGCTCATCTTGCAGTTCTTTCGCTTGCTTTTGCAGCTCCTTCACAAACTCAATTGCATCTCCAAGAATGGCGGCCTTGTTCAGCTGGAGAGTAGATGAAGACAAAGAAAGCAGTAAATTCGTATGGTACTAGATAAAACTTAGTGTTCACAAAGCATTCTGAAACTTGTTGCATGAACTTGAAAGTGTCATTAGGAGTGCCCTTTTTAGTTTGGACTTCGGAGAAGAATGATATCTACCTTGGAAATGTTTGGAACCAGGGCTCTTAGATCATAAAGCCTCTCATTAAGCCTTTTCCTTCTCTTTCTCTCAGCGTGAAGGTTCTTGGAGTGAGGCCTCTCCCCAGTACGTCTTCGATACTTGGCATCGTCCTCAGTATCATCCTGATCACTGCAATCTGGTATTGAATCTGACCTCCCATTATCCAGCTGTTTCATTGAGTCCTTGTCATTTCCTTGCTGCTGCTGGTGTTTGTTTGCTAAGCACTCCATAAACTGCATATCCAAATTCTCCAATCCTGTTCCTAAGGAATTGCAAATGCCAATTCGATCACCATTAACGTCATAAGGATAATCCATGTTCTCCAATGCTGTTGCTGGGGAGGCTGGTGACTGGAAGTGGCTAATTCGATCCCTATGTTCTCCATCGTCAGTCATAAACGGTTTTGATTGATGCTCACTTGAGAAAATGAAATCCATGTTGGTTGCATTTACCGAGGCTTCATGGTCCACTATCAGAAAGTTGCATTGTGATGCTACGAAATCTATGACATTTTGATCTTCGGGTACCTGTGAAAGGAATAGTTACAATGACACTGTCACTTCGTAGATGAGGAAAATATAACAGTATAATGCAGTATGTCGGAGTGCGGGACTGTAACTCCAATGCAAACTTGTATCTAAGTAAAAGAAATTAATCTGTGCCAGAGGATAAATCATACCTGTTTGGTAACAAACAGCTCTACCAGTCCTCCTGGAAATGGAATTAAAGCTCTTGTTCCAGTTGTTTCCTGCATGAATAGAGAAAATCTTAGCTCATTACATAGCCTATTTCTTCTAAGTGCAGACTGATGGAGAGAAAGTAGTTACATTGTCTAAAGAACCGACATTACTCACATCAAGAGCATTTGGCTCTGTGCTATTGGAGTAATTTAACCATCTGGGTTGGTTTGACATCAAGGCCTGAGTATGAATGCTGTTAAAGAACTAAATTGAGGTAAGTACTAATGTAGACCATAATCTATACGAAAAAAGAGCAAAAACAGGATTGATAATTAAACGATGAGTTACCCGGATTCAAGGGGCATTGAAGAAGGCAATTGGGCAAGCAGTTCGCAACATTTAGTTCTGGGATGCTGAAGCGTAAAATCCCGGCAAGGAAAGGCTGAAGAAACAGGGAACTGAAGTTCTTCTCCACCAGTTTTAACATCCTCTGTCCCACCACAACAACAGTCCACCCACTCAAGATACCTGAAACTCAACAAATCATTAAAAGATAATCAGGAGGCCTGAAACTTGAGAGAGAGTGAATGACTGGAAAAAAAGGGACATGATTTCAATAAATATCCTGCTAACCTTTGATCATCTGCCAACTTCCAAACGACACAATAATCCCAACCTTTCAAACCCACAATGGGTCTCAGTCTCTCCATGAAGTTTTGCACCACATTCATGATGTCACCTACAATGATTGATTAGACATATAGTCCAGAGTTGGAGCCTTTTCGTATTAAGGAATTCCATATCCATTTAAAAACTTTTAAAGCAGCTTACACAGATACATAAGCATGCACATAACTATCCATCGGAAAGCACCCAAACTGTTAAACCAAAACATATAACAGAGACTCACTTTTACTGGTACAATCACAGAATATGTAGTTGGAGAAAGATACAAACTTGGAAGCTGGAGCTAATCTTCGGAGTTCCAAAATCTTTGGGGCTGTCCCTTTCGACTCAACACGGCAAGAAAGACAAAAAAAATGAACGGAACAAAGAAACAAAAGAGAAGCTGATACAAACAAAATCAAGGATATGGGTACAAACTTCAGGTGATGGCAATAGTTAACTGCACTATCATCCCAGTTACTCCCTGAACACAATCCAAAAAGTTTATATCTTCTTTCTGGACTTCATAAACTATAGAATCAAGTGTTCAGCCATATAATAACAATCGGCTCCCTTTGGGCCAACACTTCTTCTCAATGTACATATATATGAACTTCTGGCCGTTGTTTTGGTAGGTGAATGGGAGTGCTTGCATGAGAGAGAGGGAGGGAGAGAGAGAAGGTGCTTACAATTTTCAATTTTTTCTTTGAAGATGGAACAAAAAGGCTGGGCATTTGTACATGTAGCGCGCACACCACAATCTGTTAAAACATAGTTTGACACTATGTAGGAACCGTTCGATCGTTTACAAGGTTGCCATGAATGGACATAATTTGGCATGCAAATTTGATATGCTAAGTGGGTTTGTAGAGTTAGAAGTTTTGGTACAATATTTATATGTTATAATGATGGCAGGAGCATATTGCATGAGCTAAGATGGCGTACAAGACCCTAACTACCTATACTGATATATATCAAAGTTTTTGATTCGTTTGGTTAAATATTCTTTCATGTCGTAACTACTCTTACAACTTTGAACCAAAATAATGAACTATACAACAGCTTTTCTTGCTTTCTAAGAGATTGGAAAGAAGTACAGGCTTTGGTTTGTCCCCTTGTTTGGTACATAAGCTAACGGTCCATCACAGAGTATGACATCGGAAAGGAAGTCCTGCCCTGCTTTTCCTTTTAAGACGTAATGGAGATTTTGTAAAATTTAATTCTTTGACAATGGATAAGGATTATCTACTTATTGATTAAAAAAAAGGTTGAAAATCAAGCTTCAGCTTTAAAAAAATTTTAAAAAAAGTTTAAAGCTCGGAATTTAATTCCAGTACTTTATACAACCTAAGATGAGCTCAACGAGAAATTTTTTTAAATTTTATTCATGTATTTTACATTTTATTTAAATTAAAATAATTATCTATATAATGTATAATTAGTATTCTTAATTCTATGATTATATAATATTTTCTTTTATTTATAATAATTCATTATCGATTATTAACATAATTTACGTCAAATTAGCAGGTCTATTAAGTCGTAGACATAACAAATAAATCTAAGTGTATAACAAATAATTATATATATTATATATACAAATTATTTTATAATAAGATTTTAACTTATTATAAAATTCTAATTAAATATTAAATAAGTTAATTACTTATATTTGTGTATTCAAATATGAATTTTAAGTTAAATTAAATTTATAAATTAAAATCAAGAGTTATTTTCTTTTCACATATATTTGATATCATTAATACTTAATAAGTTTTAGTTATCTTGATTCAAACTTCTTTTTAACTTTTTCCATAGTACCCCTTTTAAAAATTATTCAAAAATAGATCAATATTAATTACATTTTTTGACAATATGTTATTAATAAGAATGTAAAAGTAATCAAAATCATCTAATAATATATATGATATGAAAAAAATATTTAATTTTTTTTTAAAGAAACAAAATAAGTTAGGATCATATAATTATATGTAATCCTATATAGGCTTCGAAAAATAGCCTAAGTTCAGCCTTATCTAGCCTAAAATTAGTAAACATAACTTAAGTTGAATAGATTTCAGATTGAGTTTGAACCTTTTTTTAAAGTTTAGGTTCTAATTTAGGATTGAATTTGAACTCCATATTTAGACCTAGTCCAAAATTTGACTAAAAAGATATTAGGTTTTGAGCTTCAATTTCTTTGATCTTTTTAGCATACGGTCACTTTTAGATTTTCTTTGGCCTCATCAAACTTTTTGTCTTCTCCATTTCTCTTTAATCTTTAGTATCTTCAAATGCTTTTTTTGGTCTCTTCATTTTTCTTTTCTTTTCTTTTCTGTTCCTCTTTAATCTTTGGCTACTTCCATTTCTTTCTTTAGTCTCTTCAATTTTCTTCTCTTCTTCGTTCCTCTTCCATAACCAATGTTGTGTTGTTTGGTAACCATTTACTAATACGACTAACTTTATTTGAGTTATATGTTCTGTTGGATAATAGATCCTCTAGTTCTTACCTTATTGGCTAATAAGAATTATAAGATCAAAGATGTTAAGAACTTGATTGAATCTTTGATCAAAGAGGATGATGATAAGCATTAATCAAAGGTATGAGAGTGAGGTCTCGAACCTTTTGATTTGATTGATTTAGGTAAGAGCTGGATAGGTTTAGACTTTAGATCATCCGAAGCTCGATAGGGCTTAAGCTTATGTGGAGCTAAGCCCATTAACATCTTTAATCTTATATCAAAAATATAATTTGGCTTCCCAATTGATTTAAAAGTCTTTAAATCTACCTTACTCCTAGTTTTACTATTTAGAGGAGTACTTTTTAAAGTTTTAGATCTAGTTGTTAGTCAAGGACTTTGACATGAGATATTGCTTTTCCTTTCCCTTCCTCTGGACCTTTGTTCTTCCTTTGAATTGATTCCTTCGCTTTTGTTATATCTCTCACTTGCTATTTTCCTTTTTAATATATCTACTTCTTATAGATTATTGGGATGTTACTGCATGAATAGCTTGCATTTGTTAAAAAGCCACATAAATTTGTTAGGAAGCCATAGCCTTTAAAAATTCAACTTTATACAATACACAAAAACCAAGATAAGATAGCATCTATTTGTGCAATTAACTAATTTGGTAAATAATATAATAAAGATATCACAAATTTGTTATCAAATTATCAATATTCTAAAAGGCTATAACATTTCAAAAATTCTGGTATTGTGTTATAATTTTTTATTTAAAACATTGTCTCTCTAATCATCTTCTTCTTTAATCCACCTACTCTTACTTTAAACACTACAGGGTTGATGAAGTGACCATAATTTTCCCAAGTGTAGGACAAACTTGTTTCACCTAATGTTAAAGTGATGTCTTTCTATTAGCATTTGAAATATGAATCTTTGGAGAAGCATTTAAAAATAGACTCTTCAAAATTACCTTTTCTGAAATAATTTTAGGAATGCCATGGTCATATGGGATACTGATTAATCTCATCTCCTACATATGTAACTTCTCTGTCTTAAGTCAACAATATGGTGGTATCTCATATAGTGCTCAACTTTAGTTTTTTCCTCTTTGATAAACTAAGCTAGGTAGTTTGTTATCTTTTTTTAATTCTTTTTATACTTTTCCAGTATATTAGGACATATTTTCCATTATATAGCCATCCTCTACTTCTTTTGGTAACACTTTTTCATTATTGTCTTTCGAATTATCCCCAAACATGTTAAATATAGGCTTATCCCTTGCCTTTTTTAATTATGCATTAAAGCATTAACCAGTGATATTAGAGAACAAACCAATCTTTACTCATAAAAGATATATCTACACTACTTTTATATAGTTCTTTTTATCCAAGCATAACTTTCCTTATACATTGCTTCCAACTTACTTAGTTGTCTTTCAAACTTTATTTTATATGTTTAGAAGCAACATTCCACATATGAAATTTGAAAAAAATATTTAGTTTTATATGCTTTTGTAAATTGGCTTATACATGTCTAAAAAAAAATCTATGATCATATTGTTTCAATTTAGTTTCAAAAATATTATAATAAGGTATGTATAAAGTTGTTAGGTCAAATAATGTTAATCTTATTAAAGTTGATTAATATTCAAAATTGTAGAAAGATTATATTCTATATATGAGACATGGAAACTTAGTTATTGTTATCTACATTAATGTCATCTATTATAAGATGTAAAGCATGCCTATTGGCTCCATATGTTTTGATCTATGAATTTTTTTTAATAATTTAGAATTGCTCCGTCTAAACTAAAAAAATCCAAAAGGACTATCTATAATATGCTTAACATAATTCTTAGTAGTCCATTCATAATATATACTATCCTTATCAAATATTCTAAATCAACTATGCTTACTTTGACATATCTTGGTTTGGGATGCTTCTTCCTGTTAAGTGAGGTTATCGTGAATTCTCTAACCATGTTTCTTTTTGCACTTAGTTTTCCCAATAGTATTGTCATTCTTAATGTTTGTGTAATCAAAACCTTCATATATGTATAGGTTTTTAGTGCCTTCGAAAACATTTCAAATGAATATAATATCATTCTTTATTTCAGTTTAATCTTGCAATCTAAATTAGTTGCAACATTAAAAGAAGGATACTTAAGTTTCTTCCTATCCTTGTTTAAACTCCTTTTAATACTTCCAATTTCATCATTATTAACCTTAACATCATTATTGCCTAACTCAATATCATATATGTTAATATTAAGCTTAAACACATATTGACCTAAAATTTTAATTTTGCTATCGAATTTATCATCTCCAGGCCTTTCATTATAGTAAAACTTAATACTACCAAATAATATATCATCTTCCCCTTTCTCATTACATATTAGTCTACTTCAATTATTAGTTATTATGGGCGTTGTTACCCTAAAATAATATATTCATCACTATATGCTCTTGTTGGTGATTGTGAGCTTTTCATATGAAAATCATCTAAATAAACTCTTATACTAGACAAACTTAACTTTACTATCCAAGTAAACTTGCAATGTACTTCTTTTTTCTTCTTAATATACTCAATCATCTTTCTAACATCATCATCAATTTTTAGTATCAGATCATCTTCAAAAGACTTATGAGGGAACTTATACTTTAATATTCTTAAGTCATACCATAACGTAGATTTTTTTCATTAAGTACGAAAGCAATTACACTAATTTGATCTAACTCTAAACTAAAAACATCATGCTCATCACCCTCATATAGTAATCTAGTTCAAACATAAAAAGACTATTATAAAAGAAATCAAATATAATTCTATAATCATCTTCCCCAACTATTAGAACTTACGTTATTTTTCAAATTCATAATCAAAATTTAGATACCTATTAAAACAACATGGCTCATGCCCTATAACACTAAACAAATACTCCAAACCCCACAACCATATTAGAAAAATAATCATATTAAATAATAAGATCATTTTCATCATATTTAATAAAATTATGAAATTTCCTTTACACATTCCCTTTTGTAAAAATTTCCTACTTCATAAGATGAAAACAAAAATTGATAACCATAATAAAAAGAAATCATATTCAAACATTAGTATAATATTAAGTCATATTTAATAAAATAACAAATTTGCCTTTATACATTCCCTTTATACTTTCTTATCCTAATTTTTCTACCCCAAAATTTGAAATTAAACTAAACATGTAATTCTTTGATCTTTTGTCCCTAGATTAATACTTTGAGATGACATAAAATAATAGGTGAATTAAATATTATATGAAAAATTACAAATGCAATGCATCATTCATATGAGATTATAAATAAATAGACTAACCTAATTTCACCTTATTAAACTAATTATTTAATAACTATACTGAGTTTACAAAATGGGAGCTTCACCACTACTTTGGGATTGACTTTAAACTTTTACTTTCAAGTAACCAAAAGGATCCACTTAGTAATCAATAGTCTTTGAACTTCAGTGCTTTCAAATAGTAACAATTAGGAAGGAGGCAACATTATTGACACCATCGGAGAATTAGATGGCCACAATGTAATCAAGTTATCTTACAGACCTTGAGAGCGATGATGCCACCTTTCTAAAGGTGATATGAAATGATAACTCTTTGTCTTTTATGAGTGTCTTTTTGTGGCATTATTTTGAGGAGATCATATCTTCTATTTTGGTTATGTTGTTTCAATCATATTTTATTAAATCTTATCCACACATCTACGTGGACTCCACATAAATGTATGGATGAGATTTAATGGAACAGAGTTGGAAGTAACTGAAACAGATGATTTGATATGCATTTTGAGTGCATTATAATCAACTTAGTAAACGGGAGTTAATAGTGGAGTGTTGTAGGACCTCGGCCTCGCATTCATAAGATCTCGGCCTCTCGAGTCTCGCGCCCACCCGTTTGCAGATATTGTCCGCTTTGAGCCTCGGCCTCTAGGGTCTCGCACCCTCA
>JANIJH010000225.1:71904692-71916527 GCA_024520975.1 Erythroxylum areolatum | reverse complement strand
TGACACTTTGAGCTTGTTGATATGTTTCTTATATACACCATTTATTGTTTCTAGTTATAATGTACATATAATTGTATAATGACATGTCATAATTTGAATTTACTAGAAACATTACTATGGACCATGATGAAATTTATGTATCATTTATAGGTCTAACATGGTAAAACACTAGTGTTTGTGGCATATGTAAGGGAGTATGTTATGTAATAAATATACAACTGTTATATATATATCCTACATTTAGTGTTTTATTATATTTAGATAATTATAATATTTTTTTCAAGGATGAGTTTTGGTGCTTAATTGTAAATGCATCATACTTATGCATTAGTTTCACCCAATTTTAGGCCAAGTAGGAGATTGATGAAAGTTGTCGTAAGGCAATTTTTCGAATAGTCTAAAATTTAGGGATTGAGGCTAGTAATTTCCTATTCAAATATAACTACTTCAATATATTAGGGAAGTATAATATATAAAAATCTCATCCATTAATTAATGACATATTAATACTTGATGGACAAATAAGATTAAAAAAGACACACATATAAAATTGGTCAACTCTCTGCCCTATTATATAGATTTTAAAAACAACTTCAAACATCCACCTGAAAATAATGTACGGAGAAAAGAAAAGAGATAATGGGAGAAAAACTATTTTTATTTTTTATAAAGATAAGGTACCATGTCTTCTTTGTCAAATTGAGGTATGAGAAATTTATTGATATCAACATCCTTTGTAGAGAAGACCAATTTCTCCTTACAAAAACAATCACAAATGACCTCTTAAATAGCACTTGAAACTCATATAGACTTGTTTGTTTTCTGCAACTATTTCTCTCTACGTCTTTCACGTTCTCTCTTTCTTCTTCTTCTCTTATAATGGCTTAGGTATGGCCTAAACCATTATAAGCTTACTATTGAGCCTTTTTTCAAAAAAGAAGGAAGCCCACAGCTTTTTGACGTTCTTGACTAAAAGGGGGCTTGCAGTTACAGATTCCAACCAGCGGCTCAGCTTTCGGCCCAGCTTTCGGCTCAGCTTTCTCCGCAGACCGTACCCCACTAACAATCTTGCATTTCGAAGAGTTTTCCGTGATAAAGATCTAGTCCTTTCCTAAGGTATGACGTGATGTTTACGCAATTCAAAAACACCAACAGTCTAGATGATGCCCATCTAAAGCAATCATAATTATGTTGTCGGTTGACTCTTGTCAGTTTTCGTTTTATGCTATAATCCCGCTACCTCTCACCAGAACAACGGCCAGAACAAGAACCTGAGAAGTAGTTTATAGGTATGTGGTCCTGTGATGCCTATCGTTACGTTAGAGTGACAAGAGTTCATTGTCCGTTTTAAAACTACCTGTAAGAATAACTAGAAGATGGATACACCACTGAATAATATGTTGTCTAACTTGGTATGCAACTGAGTCCACTTGGAATCTTTGGCAGGAATTTTCTGTCAGTTTAGTTGAGAAATGGAGACAGGAGGCTTAAGGGAAAGAAGACTCACTCTTGTTCATTAAATGAGAGGGAGAAGATAGATTGGTTTTGTTAAAGCTGGACTACTAAAGATTAGGCAGGACCTGGAATGTCTTTCCCATTAATTATACGTCCTTATCAGTCACTTGCTTGCAGGTTCAGCTAGTACAAGCAACCCCCCCAAAAAAAAAGACAAGTTTTTTTTTTTTAACAATTAGAACAATCATCAATTAAAGTTAGGAGTTAGGCGATACTTTCCAATCTCTCCCGTTAGTTACAACGTCATAATTATAAGCCTCCATCGGGCTCTTTCAAGTTTTTGTAAATAAGCATCAAAGCTAATGAGGTTTTATTCAAAGCTCGAAAGAGTTAAAATTCTATGGCTTCACATGTTATTTAAGTTATCTAACGGTAATTTCCTTTTTCTAATAGTTCTATCTTTGACTAATTCACCCCACACTAACTTAACAATAGAGGATGATGACATGTTTTGGTTAAAAATCTTAAAATCATATAGCTTGTGGGATCAAATTTGGACCATGTCGGTGAAGGCTTGAGTTTTTTCTTTTCAAAAGTTGTGAAATGGCTTTCTTCATCGTGAGTATATGTATGTAGAAGTCCAGGATTAACAGCAAGAAGCCATTATTTGCTTGGAATATTCTTCGGTGTCAAATAATGTATGCTACTACTGCTATGACTTTCTGATCTTCCATTGTTAAATTATCAAACAAAATCCAGTAATGTCTGGTTAATGGAATCAATCGAAACACTTCCTTTTGTTGTTCTTATTTGGAAGAGAAAGGAGGACGGCCACATAGATACAAACAAAGAAGTCAGCAAATTAAAGGGTATAATCTATTTTATAATTAAGATAGGTACGTACAGATAATACATAACCTTTCAATAATGTAGCAATAGGACATTTCTTTGCCAAGTTTTTAAGTTCATTCATTAACTTCAAGATTGTAACACTTGTCAATGTTCATGTAATACTAATCTTCTTGTTTTAGTTTAATGATTCAATTTAAGGGAAGACAAACAAGAAGTGTACGGCCGTCGTTTAATGACTACCCTTCATATTGCATCATTACCAAGTGATTATTGTCATAAATTGTTCTTGAATTCTCCAGATTTAGGTTTGTCAACTTTGAAAAATCGATTCTTAAAATAAAAAAAAAATGGAATTGCGCACGGTTATCTAGAAGCTGCTATGTCAATGGATATTGGAGTATTTGACCCAATGGGAAGCTTCTAAATGCATTGAATGTTAGTTTCATGGCACAAATTTAATAGATAAGGCCTGCCTTAGGATGCCAGTATCTATCTTGATCATATGCTTTTGCTGATATAATAACCTAAATTACTGTGAAATAATTCATCTAAAAGACTAAAATAACACAAAGTCCAACCTTTATGAATTAATATTTTTTATATTGTAATATTTTTCTCACAATCTTAATTTGAGTTGATAGAAAAATTTTCTCACAGTTAACTGATACTTCAACATTTAATGGTCAACGACCGAGACAGCCATCCAATTTTATAGGGATGACACCACTCTCGTCATCTCAAATCAAATCAAATCAATCAGGACTTGCGTTTGTGTACAGCGTAGATTCCATATAAAAAAACTCACGAGGAAACGACAAATGGCGCAACCACAGAGCACAAAAAGAACAATAAAAAGAAGAGGCCAGCTACTAACCACGAACAGCATTAAAAGGAGGTGTAGCTCACCTCACAATTTCAACCAAAAGCATGTGCGATGTGCTCTTGTTGCTCTGCAAGTGGGTTTGGTGAATTCTATATCAGTTACTCCCGTGTAAACTCGTTCTCTCTGTTTTCCTCTGTGCTCCCTGGTCAAACATGTGGACAAACTGAAAAGATAACAGCTTGTCTTTTTTCAAAGATGGTGACATTAAATACTAAAAGAAGGTGTGCATAGAAGAGAATGGTCAAATACATACAGCAGGAGCCATTGTTATTTCTCTGATTAACTTTTATACAGCAGGAGCCAGTGCTATTTCCTTGGTGCTATTTCCTTGATTAACTTTCTTAGTTTCTCTTTCTCCAAGTCCTGATATCCACTGGTTGTTGTGGGTATTCACGGGTGGCTGTGGGTTTCCTTTCCTTTCTCTTTTGATATCTGTTTTACAAGTTTTTGCATGCATTTGCTTGCCTGTAAGTACAGTTCTTCGCAATCAGAATTTTCTAGAATCTGGCATTTTTTATCATTTGTTTTCCTTTTGTGGCCTTCCTTCTTTGGTTGCTTGGAGAGATTAATAAAGAGGTTAAGAAAGGTAGGATAAACGGAGAAAGTTATTGTAAAAAGGTTACCTTTATTTTTGGGTTGAAAAAAATTCACTCAATGATGCCTGATAAATGAGCAGCTTGCAATTACTCTTTTTTGTACCATTAGTCATGTTTTCTCCCACTTCTGATTTGATTTTTCCCTGAAAACTGGATAAGCAAGACAAATTAAGTTTTGAGATCTGGTGTTTTAAAGATAATTATCGTTTATTAACCAGTCCTGAACGCGGTTTGGTAGTTTCTAACCTCAACTGAGCTCGGCTTTTGGGAAAGGATCCAAATTCTTGGGTGCGTGTCGGGTTTCTTAGCTGTTTCTGAAAATGTCTTTTGGACATCTTTCTCCCTTTGATGCTTGCCGGGTG
Organism: Erythroxylum areolatum; assembly: GCA_024520975.1. Classification (NCBI taxonomy): domain Eukaryota; kingdom Viridiplantae; phylum Streptophyta; class Magnoliopsida; order Malpighiales; family Erythroxylaceae; genus Erythroxylum; species Erythroxylum areolatum. The sequence continues at coordinate 71,912,379 of JANIJH010000225.1, read as the reverse complement.
ATCGACTATTGTTTATTAGTCTTGCTATCTGTGAAATTTTCAGGGTCCTTACGATAATGGAGGCAAAAAGATTCTTTAAAGACATTTTGATTGTTTTTTGGTAATTTGAGAATAGTCCTCATCCAATTTTAACTCAGGAATTTCAATTTGGAAATAGGTACCAATTCTGTTAAGATTTGGAAAACCAACCTCAAAATAGTGGAAGAATCAGGATAGCCAAAGTTGTTTTCTTTCTCTTTTTTATCTGTTATGTGAACTGATCATATTGCTTTGGTTTCAGTGCTAGAAGCTGATAGAGAGATGGCTTACAATGGGAGGGTACATCCAGAGTGCGTAAATGCTGCCAACCCTTACCATGAATGCGGGGTGGCTTGCCTGGAGCAAATAGCACAAGGCCAGGGACGGAAAGAAAAGAAAAAGTCAGGTACTTACTCCTATTACCATCTTGGTTGTGTTTTATTCTATGATGAGAGGGGTTTTCAATTTTAACAATTTTCTTACCCAATTAAAGCCAGCAAGTTCTTCATGCTTTTATAGTTCTCTGTCTTGATTATAGGTGCCTGTATTCTAGCTAGTCTTTGCTCTAGATTCTTTTCTCGAACTGCAGAAGCAAGCTTTGAAGGAGATTTGGCTGAGAGATGGTTTTTCACTTTCTTACTTAGCCTGGTCAGTTAGACTGGGATCTGATTAAGAGTTGGATTGGAATCTGATTATGACTTTTGCAGTTTTACCACAGCAGTCGTTTCTGTTAACATCAATCAGCTTTAGCTTCTAAGCGTAGGGTTTATTGCTTCCTTAATTTTTCTTTTTCTGAATTTGTATGTCACATCTATCTTTATCCTCAAGCCTCAACCACCATGAAATGTATGAGATTATGTAGAGACAGGGTTTATTGCTCCTTGCTGGACTGATAAATGCTTGAGTAGTGGGGTTTTGTAATATCTCCTAAACCAAGGTGTAATATCTTCTTTTGATTTCTTCATTTTCTCTATCTAGATAAGCGGTACGTTACAAAAGATGGTACCAAAAGCATGGATGGAGGAAGAAGGACAGACAAATCTTGCCCTAAAGCATCTAACCCCTTCCATGAGTGTAACAAATATTGTGATTATAAAAATGCTGAAGCAGATCGTCAGGGGATTGGAAAAAAATCAGGTTCTTTCCCCTTCTCAAAATGACATCCTTTTACTGGACTATCTGGAGAGAATTCTTTGAAAAGATTAAAAAACAATGTTCAGTTGGGGTTGAGAGGCTTAGGCTGAACGGAAAAGTGGAGAATGCAGGGAAGTGATTGTAGAAATTGCATAAGCACATCATAATTGAAACAACAGGCACACTTAAAAGGACTGTATAGGAGTGGCAAAGAGGATAAGCGGCCTCTCCTTAAGCAGAAAGGATGTCATTCTTGTCACTCAATGGAAAATTAAAGATTTGGTATAGGTACTGAAATTTGTACATTCTGTTGTGGATCATCAAAATAAGGTGTTAGGAAAGCCGCGATTGAACTTTCTTGTGTTTATTGAAAGAATGTATCACATTGTATTCTTTAGACTCTACTATAGCCCGTGAGTTTAGCAGTAAGCGGGGTTCGAGGCAGCATGTTTTGTGTCCTTAAAGTTATCTCTCAATACATATGTCCTTGGATTTCTTCAATTGTGTGTGTGAGACAGAGAGAGAATAATTATGTTGTTTAAATCAAGTTTACTATAAGCATAATGTTTAGAAATAGTAAAAGCCTATAGGGTTTGGCGATCCTCATCTCCCTAGTATAAATCCTGATTTTAGCCAACTGTTTGATGGCAGTTGCTCATTGATTTACTTTAATTGCAGGCTTCCTCAAACTCGACAGTTTTGGAAGAAAGCAGAAGCGATCCGAGTCCCAGCCAAAGTCTGCAGAAGTGGCTAATAATATCCAATCACCATATCCAAATGGAACTCCATCACCTCGTTCACCTTATTCTCTGGAAAAGAAGGTGGGATCAGAGAACAGCCAATCTTTCTCCTCCTCTCGGCATCCATCTGAGGAAAGTCACTCCAGGAATCATTCCTTGGACCAAGGGCAAGTTCAATCTTCTGAAATGATGCCTGTATCAGGGCATATTACGGTAGCTCTCTTGCTGTCTCATTTGTGAAAAGTATTTTATTTTTATGCATGTCGTTTACTTACCTCTGTTTCCTGTTTATCTTTCCCTTTCTGGAAGCCTGATGGACCCAAAACTCCTACCAAGATTAGTTTGAGTTGCTTTGCTATAGGTCCACCAATTGAACAGGAAGGAGACCATATGTCACCTAAAGAACCTTCTTCTTCAGTTGCACAGAATGTGGAAGAAGTTACTACCGGTTCAATTATTAAGTCCATGGACTTCTCCTTTTCAGGCATTTCTCGTGCTTCAGAAGACAGTGACGGCGATGAGATTCGATCCGTTATTTCTGATTCCTGTGTCTCAGTAGGAAAATATCATGTGAGAGCAAATGTGGCCTCTATTCTGGGGTTGATTTTTGAAAAATATGGAGACATAGCAGCCAACTGCCGGTTGGAGTCAACTTCACTTCGTGCTTATTATTTAGAATGTCTCTGCTCTGTGGTTCAGGAACTGCAGTCCACTCCTTTCAAACAGTTGACAAAGTCCAAAATTAAGGAAATGTTGGCTGTCCTTAAAGATGTAGAGTCTGCAGGAATTGATGTGAGTTGGCTTCGCGACATACTCAATCAACTTACAGAAGCCATGGAGCTCAAGAACCAGCATCAAACCACTGAGGCATCAAGAATCGACTGTATTCAGGCTATGGAGTCAACAAAGAGAGAACTAGAATCTATGACTAAGGATTTGGAAGAGAAAGAAAAGGCAGTTGCTGATACCAAGACAAGAATTGCTCAAGCAACTGCTAGATTGAATGAGCTTGAGCTAGAATCTTCTCAATTGAGTGAAGCTCTTTTGTCCATCAATTCAAAGGTCGAAAAGATTCAGTTCAAACCCCTGGGAGATGATGTCTTGTAATGCAACTGACTGAGATGGCAAAAACCAATAACTAATTGATATCTCGTTAGGCATTGCTATAGCTAGTCCTTGCATGAGATGATGACACTAAGCATTATGTTTGCATGTGTTAGTAGTTGTTAGCAAGGTGTATGATGCAAATGTAGTTAAAGCTAAGTTATTGTGATCCTGGAGAATTATGTTGCTTCATTTGTTGTAAACCAGAGTTGATTAGTACCTTCCCCTTTTGGCTTTGCTTCTGTGTTTTGCAGTCTCATGCACATAAAAGCTTTTGGTTGAATCCTGTATTATGTCAATTGTTTTTTACTCCTTATCGCTGCTTTGCGGTAATCAAGTTAAGAATCGGATCCAACTAAATCTAAAACTTAAAGTGATAGATTCAAATTTAAGATTTTTATAAAAATTTAAATAAAATTTCAACATTCTAATATTTATTAATTAATTCTTAAGGTTAATATTTATTTAATGAAATTTAATAATAACATTATAATTCATAATTTTTTACAGAGACTTATCTATAGTATAAATGTGTGTTATTAAGTTTTAATAATTAGAAGTTTTAATAATTAGAACTTAATTTGCTAATATTTAATAATTAGGACTTATCTATAGGACTCGCGCAAAACGGGATCGTCGAGTTGGATTGACGTAGAAGTGAATTGTTTAAATGTGTGGGCCTTTGAACTGGATTTGGGCCTGAGAGATTAGTCAAACCTCCCAATAACATCTTCCAGAAAATTATGCTGTTTGAGACGGGGAAAGGTTTACCTGCAAAACAAAGGTTGGTTGTCGTCTAGTTGGTTAAGGATAAAGCAAACTTGGGATTCAACTGATTTTGAAACGCTTTTGAATCCCACAAAAGTACGCGATTTTCTCTGTTTCTCTCTTGCCGTCGCAATATTCTTTTCTATCAGCTACGTGAATCCACCGATTTTTCTTCTAAGGTTTATGTGACACAGGTGCGTTGATTGTTTAGGGTTGTAGACCGCAGTTTGTTTTTGTTTTGAGCTTTTCGTATTTGCCTTGTCTCTGCGTGATTGGGGATTAAGTATTTTTGTTAAAGTTTATGTCTTTGATGTGAATTTTTGTTGGAATAATTGCGAGTTCAGAACTTCTCCAGTGTTTGAAGGAACTGGTCAAGTTGATTGATCACAATAAGAAGCTGATGTGTTTTTTAAATTATTTTTCTGTTAAATTAATTGAAATGGGTTTTCTTGTGTTGATTGGGAATTTACGGTGACTGCAGTGGTGTACAAGAAAAAGAAAAAGAGAGGAAAACTGAAGTTTGCAAAAGATGGCTGGAGAAAGGAAAGTACACCCGGATTGTATAAATGCTTCTAATCCTTACCATGAATGCGTTGAGTTTTGCTTCAGGAAAATTGCTGAAGCTCAGGCACGTACAGATAGAAGTGAGTTAGGTGTGTGCCTCATATCTTTTCTCTTTATGTCTTGTGCCAAGTTACTGGCCTTTCCTAGCCCATGTATGTGGTTGAAAAGAAAAAACTTTTGCTGCACTGTAATATAAGGTTGACTCTTTCCTTTAGCCTCTTGGATTATCTGGCAATCTTGACTGATATAGTTGAACTGATGGTATTGTTTGACATATTGTCTATAAGGCATGATACTTTTGGAGATTCCAATCTCATATCTTAGCTAGTGAGCTAGGTTATGATTAATAGTTGCCTCAGGCTGGAGAGTATACGGAAAAAATATACTCTTTCTTGGTTAGGGCTATTTTGAGAAAGTTGTGCTCTTAAATCTTTGCAAGATATTACTTTTGAACTTCATTACAAGAGTGCCGTGATATGGTTTCTATGCAGCTGTTATAATCCTTACTGAAGCCTATCTACTCTTTGCTAGATGATGTACAAGGTAAAAATGGCAGTAATCAGACTGTTGTACATGGTCTTGATGAAGCTGAGGAGCAGCATGGTGGTGGACCAAGTTTTGAAGAAAGTTCTGAAGATGATGACAATGAATCTGTCCAGGAAAAGGAGGAAGTAGATGTTACAAAACTCACAGGCAGGCAGAAGAAATTGTTTGAGTTGAGGCTTAAGATGGTAATTTAGACTTTTATGTTTACAATCCTTCCTTTGCTCCTTTTCGAGTGTTGTAATCTGTTTTTCCAATTTGAATTTACATATTTTTCCAAACAATGATGGTTTATGGCTACAAGCAGAATCAGGCACGAAAAGCCAACCAGACAGCAATGGTTGCTGAAAAGAAAAAAATGGAACCACCCGCAGAGTCAAGGGGTATATCCAAACAAAAATGGTTCGAGGACAGGAAGAAAAAGATAGGCAAACTTCTGGATGCAAATGGGTTGGATATGACAAAAGCATATATGCTGGATACACAAGAGGCAGCTGAAGCAAAGTATAAGAAATGGGAAAAGGATCCAGCTCCTTTTGGTTGGGATGGTACTTCCATATCTCTGCTTGTACTTTGATTTGATGTGTCTCTTTGATTAAACATTTGATTCTTGGATCATGCATATTCTTATGCATAATGGTGCATCTTTTTACCGCCTTATGTAACCATATTGACATGTATCAAATGGTAGGGCCACCTGATTCAGTAAACTACAGCTTATGTGTGAACTAGAGGTTGCTATGCTTTTTAATGGCTTCATTGGAGCTGCATATGATCAACTATTTTCTGCGTAGATCATGGTTTTGATGTTTATTGGCAACAGTTTTCAATCAGAAGACACTCTACAATGCATATAAAAAGAGAACTAAGAATGTTGAGGTTGACTTGGAGGACTATAAGAAGATGAAAGAAGCTGATCCGGAATTTTATCGTGAAGCCTCAAGCCTTCAGTATGGGAAGGTACTGCTTTGTGAAATTGCTGACTCTGATTAATTGTAAATTCAGGGCCATCAAGTAACATATTTTCTGCCTGAATCAAGCAGGCACCAAAAACCTCTGAGGAGAAGATTGACAGGATGGTAAAAGAACTCAAGGACCGGGAGGAGAAGCGCAAATCATTTAGCCGAAGGAGGAGGTTTCATGAAGAAAAGGACATTGATTCAATCAATGACCGTAATGAGCATTTCAACAAGAAGATTGAAAGAGCCTTTGGGAAGTACACCTTGGAGATCAAGAACAATCTTGAGCGTGGAACTGCACTCCCTGACTGAAGTATTTACTTTTGTTTCTCTGTGCTCAACTGATATTAGCCAACGAACCATGCATCTGTAAGGATTGCTGATAATTCTGTGTGAATGGAGCATGGTAACCTTCTTCTTGGTTGCTGTAAGTTGTAGTTATTGTGACAGATGGTGTAAGGCAGGCTGTTATAATTGGAAAGTTTGCTACTATACCTGACATTTTAATCAATGCATTCTCCACTTGCTCGGTATTGGATTGTTATGTAAACTGAGAAGTACCTGTTATTTAGGCACTGGTCTGAAGCTTGAGCCGTTGTGCCTCTTAATAAAATAAATACTTTCAGCAATTGGCTGTGGTCAAAAATCGTGCGAAGTAACTATATGTATTGCTGCTTTGATTTGGTATAACAATATCTCTCTTATTTGCACATGGATACTTGATTTGCACATGGATACGAAGTAACTACAGCCTTCCCATTTTTTAACATGCATGTTGATGTTTTTTTTTTTTTTAAAGTACGAATTCTAATTTGGATGCCTAAACTTATCTCACGTTTGAACTTAAGTGGACCCCCACGATTCAGGAGCTTGTTTGGTAACATGCAAGGGCCACATTTTACGCTGCTGTGTGAAAGCAGCGTATCAGACATCTTTACCCTGAATATCAACTTCTATATGTATTTTTTCACTTAAAAGATTGCCTAGAATCTCTGAAGTACCATGCGAGTATTCCATTGACGTCTAAAGGGTGGACGGCGGTATTGTCGGGACTTACCATTGTATCGCCACTCGAATAGTGGCATCCTTTCGTGTGTGTCTCTCTTTTACGCTGTGTTCAACTTCTTTATTTTTTTAGTTACAAGGGAAAATAAACTAAGAAAAAACTAGAAAGAAATGATTCTCGGCCCTGGGTGTACCTTAGTGCAGATCGCGAGGATAAAGCACTCCAGTCATATCATGTTGTAAGACGTCCCGAATAAGCGACGGCGGTTCTTGCAGATACTGCAGTCCTGGCTTTGAGAAAGCTGCTAAGGTAATTAGTTGATCAGTACACTGGTTCCTTTTCCGATGAATATGCTGTAGTTGAATCTCCCAAATGCGGTGAAGTAACTTTCGGATGCCTGTCAACAAAGGATAAATGTCAGACATAACTCTATTGGAAGTGGAGAGAATATTAATTACCTTCAACGAGTCCACTTTAACGACCACTTGCCGATATCCTTGATCCCAAGCCAGTGTAAGTCTTGAATGGACCCCCCTCTCCCCCCCTCCCATAATTCTACCCCTAGGGGCGCACCTATGCCAATATTCTGTATAAAACCTCCATACCAATGGTCTAGACTATTTCGCAACAGCTCTCCAGCTGCAGCCATGTGGGGTCCTGTGCTGACGGAGTCATCTGCATTCAGTTTGACCCACCCTTTTATTGGTTTAGTCCAGCACACAAGTGTACGTAGAGGCATGCCTTGGGCCTGAAATACTCGACTTTCCAACGAATGAGCCCTGATGATCCAAGCATTATAATCCATGACAAGTCTAGCTCCTTCTAGCGACCAAACAAATTCTGTGTCAAAG
>JANIJH010000225.1:71883725-71896287 GCA_024520975.1 Erythroxylum areolatum | reverse complement strand
GGTAACCCTACCGACTAAAGATAACATTCTAGATTTCCATCCCCTCAGTTTCTTCTGGGATTGATCGAGGATATACTGATACGTATGGCGGGTAGTTCACTCATGAATCAAAGGAACCCCCAGATATTTGCCAAGATGTTCGTACTTTGGACATTTAACGCTTGACTGATCCGTCGAGCTGTATCTCTAGGTACATTCTTAGAGAAGAATATCCGAATTTTAGCTTTATTGATGCGTTGACCCGAAGCTGTGGAGAAGATGTCGAGGGCCCGATCTAGTACTTATGCTTGAGAATCAGTGGCTTCAGCAAACAGGACTAAGTCGTTCGCAAAGAATAAATGCGAAACTGGGGGTCCCCTGTTACTTAGCTTGAGGGGTTTCCATTGGCCTTGGCCCACTGCCCACTTAATAAAATGCCTAAATATTTCTATGCAAAGAACAAAAATATAGGACGATAAATGGTCACTTTGACGGATACCTCTAGAGGGATGAAAGGGTTCAGATCAAGTACCTTGCCAGTTGACTTGCACGGTTACTATCGACTGTAATGAGATTAGTCGGGAAACCAATATCAGCTAGAGTGTCTTGAATGAAATCCCAGCGAAGGCGGTCATAAGTTTTTTCTAGATCTACTTTTAGGACAAAGTATCCTGTCTTTCCCTGCTTTTTCCTTATCGTGTGTATGGCCTCCTGGGTTATGATAATATTATTTGTAATCTGATGGCCAGGAATAAAACTGTATTGGTTTTCCGCCACAAGGTAATCAAGATGGCTTTTCAAGCGATTCACAACGATTTTAGTTATGATCTTATAGAGCACCGTACAAAGGCTAATGAGCCGGAATTGGATAATATAGGTAGGAGCGGGAATTTTTGGGATCAAAACCAAGATGGTATGATTGAAGTCCTTTTCCCACCGTTCAAGACGGAAGATTGCCTGAATAAACTCCACCATTGAAGGCCTGACTTTGGCGCACTGAGTTTGGTAGAAAAGCACATTGAACCTATCCACTCCTAGGGCTTTATTTGGGTTCGTGGAAAAGACTGCGCTCCAAATTTCTATTTTATGGATGGGGGCTATGAGCTCAGGGTACCTAGCCTCCGGAAGGGGAGGGAAGGTGCTTGTAATTAAACTCTGTTGACAATGCGCAACTTCAGAGGCATACAGCCAGGCAAAAAAATTCCTTGCGAAAGTCCTCAGTTGCTCCTGATCAGAAATTAAAGATCCCATTTCATCATAGAGGCGATCTATCTTTAGTTTCTTCCTTTTGGACAGGGTTAGGGTATGATAAAATCTAGTATTCCGATCACCTGTCGATATCCAATCACATTTGGCTCGTTGGTGCCAAAAGAGCTTTTCCTCACTCAGGACCTATAAGAGCTCGTTGCTCAGCTGCTCCTATAAATCTAATAACGAATCTGAGTTGTCAGATTGCATATAACGCTGGATGCCCTCCAAATGGGCAAGGAGACATTTTTTACGATGGAAAATGTTACCAAAAACCTCCCTGTTCCATCGCAGAAGGTGAGTAGAGAAGGTGGATAAAGATTTCCTGAACGTCTCCTCAACGAGTTTTCAATGGGTATCAACCACTTCGGCAAAAACTACATAGGACAGCTATGCATTCTGAAAGTGAAAAGTGGGGGAGGGCAACCCTCCCGAAGAGGGGCTAGTGCGATGAATCAATAGGGGTCGATGCTCGGACCTAAGAAAAGGAAGGTATTAATTGACCGTTTGAGGGAATTTCTCAATCCAGGAAGTTGAGCCAAACACTCTATCTGAACACGCTTGGATTATACCTCTCCTCCAAGTAAATTTTGATCCTATGAAATCCAAATCGTAGAGTCCACACTCATGAACCTAGTTCTTAAAAAGATGATTGACTACTCTCGCTGACGTGGCTCCACCCCTTTTGTCCGACTCTTCTAATTTAGCGTTAAAGTACCCGCCCACTAGCCATGGTCCAAGAATAGAATGCCCTAGCCATTGGCCATAAAATCTTTTGAGAGTGGGATTGGGGACTAGCATAAATTGCTGTGAAGGTAAAAGAACAACCTCCATACTGAACTTTTGTATGAAGGAATTGACGATGGGCGATTACCACCGAGACCTCAATGTCCTATTTACAAAGCATTCATATACCTCCAAAAAAGCCTTCTGCTTCGACCCTGAAGGAGAAGTCAAATCCTAGAGTTTGAATCGTTTTCCTCGCCCTAACTCCACTAATACGTGGTTCTAACAAAACCAGAATACCAGGTTTATAAATATGTGTATAATTCTGAATTATGCCCTGCACGTGGCTTCTCCCTGTGCCTTGAAAATTCTATATAAGGATCGACATCATGATCTAGGGAAATTGATCTGGTCTCCTTACATCCGAGTGTAATGCGGAATTCGCTGTCATAGGGACCGAGTCGCCACTGTCCAATATTTCCATCCCTTGTACTTCAATAATATCCAAGTTCGACTCTCCAGTTATTTTGTCGGGGGGTCAGGGAGGGGAATCATTTCACTTCCACCCCATTCCGTGGCATCCCCTCTAATTTGTCGGGTCTGTCCATCATGGGCTGGCTTTCCTCGGCTGCCACTCCAGTTGCGTCTAGGGCTTGGCTATCACATATCATTTCAGAGTGGGAGTTAATTTTTATCGCAATGTGATTTTCCATGACCATGGGAACTAGCGGGGTCGTTATTAAATCATCTGGTCCTGTCCTGTGGGATCCACCTACCATTTCACTATTTATCTGATTATGTTTAGGAGGGATCTTGGACTTACCTTTGGATCCAGCCCGCGTGCCTTGCTGTGGACCTACAGAAGACGTCCCCGGCTGCTCCTGTCTGTTGCCAATGAAATCTTCCAAATTAAATCTAAAGCCCAAGCCCGGGGGAGAACATTTAGCTATTGGCAACGTCTTGTCCGAAGTATCCATCGCCATGTTTGTCAGTGGAGAGAATCTCAAACCACCCACCTGCATCTTAGTCTTGTTGGAGCTGCGCTGGTCAGATCGTTGCAACAGTCCTCAGCGCGTTTTCCATTGTACTTCCTTCCACTGTTCGTAACCGTTGGAAGCAGTAGCTGGGGTTCTTGTTGCTCCTACTTCTCGTGTAGCAGGCGTTACTGTAGCTCCATTGTCTTGTCCAGAAACCACAGTCGTAGCTTCCGGTGCTTTCTGAGGGAGCTTCGAACATTTGTTGGGATCGTGGCCAACCATGCCACAGTTGAAACAGATATTCAGGAGGCCTTCATAAGCAACCATAAACGCTTCCTCATCGAGCTCCACCGTATGACGAAGTGGAGCGCTGAGGTCTAAATCAACTGCTACCCGAGCGAATCGTCCCCTCTGCGTTAACAAAGTGATTTCATCAATCTTCAACATCGTTCTCACTAAGTCCCTTAGGGTGCTTAAATCTTCGGGTGGTATCATGCTATGGGAAGCTCCAGGAGCCTGATCCAAACAACCGCAAGAGAGATGTTGCCTTGGGAGGGACGAAAGTCGGGTCGCCATTGTTGCACGAAAAGGGCATGATTGAAAATGCTCCAAGGTTCGTCCGTCAAAGCGTGTATGAAGTCTCTTTCTTCGACAAACTTCACCAGGAAAAAATCGAAATCCAAGTCGATGATCTTCAACGGGCCTTTAGGGTTCCACAACGATTTTAAACGAGGCATAATATCTTGTACCCAATCTGACGTCCAACAAGCTTCACAATCACAGATTTATCCCATCGCTTGTCCAGCTTTTCCCGGAAGGATGATGAGAGGTAGTCGCCACCCCCTACTTCCTACGTGATGTCCCCCTCGTCCACCTCGATGAAGTCTTCTTCGGGCCATGCAAGGACTTCAGGTGCAGTTTCCCTCATCGGTGACCTTGCAACAGTTGCACTGTACGTGAGCTTGTGGCCATGAGTGGGCTCCTCCTCGCGTTTTCGTATGCTCCCCTTCTTAGAGAGGTGCCTCTCTGGCTCAAGAGTGGCCATGCAGAGCCTTGCTCAGTTGAGAAGGTGGTAGCGTTTAGTTTATGTACACAATAGTTTGTAGTAATCTTAGAGAGAGAATCACTCCAAATGGCCTAATTTTCTTTCTTTAATTACAGGTTCTTTTGCTCTTCCTTAAGATCTCAAGAGCAATATTATCATGGGAATCATTTGTAAAATCATTGAATAGAAGCCTTTCTTGTTTATCATTTTGGTTATCCTTAGTTACCAACTTCTTTTTCAAGTATGAACTCTTAACAACAAGCCTTTTGCTCTCCATCGTTAATTTGTCCTTGTACTCCTTTAGTAAAGCTTGACCTGATAGAAGCCGAATCTCCAAGTTGTAGAAGCAAGGCATGCTCTAGAGTTCCATCTCAATGCGAATTGTTGGAATTAGTCCTTCGGTCCCACAATTATGGTTACAAAAAAAAAAAAAAGAATTGAAGGATTTAATTGAAACATTTTATAGTTATGGGACTGAAATGAAAAAAAAAAAGTGTAAAAGTATTATTTACTTCCTAAAACATAGTTACCTACCTCTATCTCATTAGGAAATGGGCAGTTTCCAACAGATAAAATCGCAGTGTCTCTGCATATTGACATTAGTAGCACACTTACGAGAGATTGGGCTAAGAACTGTTACATTTTTAGGGTAATTCGCGTTTGGCTTGCCTTGATTGCATATTCCGCTGCGTAAACATGGTACATCAGAACCGGGTTAAATTTAATATAATTGTACATGTTTCTTTGTGAAATTGTGCATAAATCTTTGAAAAATGAAAAACGAACTCAGAGATGGATCTTGACTTGAAATACTTTTCTGGAACTTTCTGCACATATCATTAGTATTCGGTAAAAATTTCAAAATCCTTCAATCTCCACATAATTTGTTACGATTTTTTGAAGATCTAGTGACTTATGTTCTCGATCATGTCACCATATCGAATTTCGAGACTTATATCCAACAATATAGTGCACCACCTTCTTTGATTTTCGTTTCTGCATAAATTAAGACATTACAAGCTTTAAATCCATATATTATATGCCAAGATTCATTGAGAAATGAACGAAATACAAGCATTCGAAGTTGAGATGAAACGTAAAAAATACAAGGAAGAACATATAATTTTACCCAGATTTTTAGAAGGCTAATCTATTGCTCTATGTGTGATTCAAATACGGTCTAAATGAGACCAAGTCAGAAAACGAACACCAGGTTTGAATTCAGGAGTTGAAATAACGTAAACAGAGATGAATTGCACCACTGTACACGACGGCTGGTGAAGGAACAATCTCATGCTCATCGATTTTTTTTTAATTTGAAATTTTTCATTAAATAATATTTAATTTTATGAATTATGGTAATTTTCATTTTACTTTGTAAATATATATTATTATTTAAAAATTAGTTTTATGTTTTATAATTAGTACAAAATTAGAATTCTTCGATAAAAAATTACCATAATCTAAAAATTATAATTCTTAGATATTTAAGTGTAAGAATTATTATTCAAGACAATTAATAATGATGATGATAATAATTTTTAACATATTTTAATTCTTTAGTAGAATTAAAATGCAACTTCAATTCTTCAGCAGAATTAATTAAATATTCAATAATAAATTCTTAGTAAATTTAACTATTAGAATATGAATATATGAATTTATTGTGAATGAAAAATTTTATTTTATTTTTACCATCATTATTTTAAAATTCTTGGGTAATAAGTGATTATTGTTCCTTACTTTCATTCAGGAATCTAAAAAACTCCAGTTTGAACTTGTCAACTTTCTCGTTATTTTTGACACGTTCTCTGGGATTTGTCATGCAATACCTCGACTGAGAAGGCCATCTCTCAAAAAAAGTGCGTACTCGCAAACGTGAAGAAGACCCGCCACAATTACGTTATTCCAAAATTTTGAGACAAAACTGGATAAATAATGGAAAAAAGTAATCGTCATGAAACTGCTTAGTACATGTGTTGGTTATCGGATACTAAGCTCCCGACTGAAGAGTATGTGGAATCCGCGAGGCCCCATGAAGATAGTTGATCTGGAAAATGACTATTTCCTCGTTAAGTTCATTGAAGAAGATGACTATTTTAACGCTCTGACTAATGGTCTGTGGGTGATATTCGAACAAGCTCTCTCCGTTCAACGTTGGCTACCAAACTTCAGACCATTGTAAGGACAAATCACCAGAGCTGTGGTTTGGATTAGGTTCTCGGATTTATCCATTGCATGTTATCACCCAATGATCCTAACAGCGCTGGGGAACTTGGTGGGGAACAAAATGAAGATCGATGAAGCAACCATGCAGGCTCAGAGGGGAAGTTTGCGCGAGTTGCATTCGACATCGACTTAAGTATTCCTTTGTGTACAAGGGTGGAACTCGAAGGTGAGACGTTACTGGTGGCTTACGAAGGGTTACGACAAATATATTATAATTGTGGAATGGTAGGACACGACTTTAACGTTTGTCCAAAGAGGCAACAGGCACAAATTGAACGTCAGAATTTGATCTCCAGTGAAGACGAAGGAGCATCAGGGCAGAGGAGTATGACTGACGCAACATCTGGGAAGCATCCAGGCATGAACACCAACAACTATGGACCCTGGATTCAGGTGCAATGGAAAGCTCCATGAAATTCAATGAAAAGACCGGAACAGAGAGAAACAGGCAGTAACAGAGAGGCTAATCAATTGGGAGGCTCAAGGTTTTCACTTACGACAAACAAGGAGCTTATAGGGGAAGAGCTTACAGGACAGTCAGAGACAACACAAAATCGTAATTTTCCTAGGTTCGGACAAAGACTTATTCTGACAAACTTAGTTAGAAAAGGAAAGCAAAAGAATCAAGGGTTGGCGCCTACGTTTACCGGACCCCAAAGGAATTCGAGGAATGAATCAAAAGGAAAGTCGGTAGCCACAATTCAATAGATCCAGGGCATTATGTTATCCCAAAATTTCAAGACAAAGCTAGAAAAACAATAGGAAAAAGCAGTCGTCGTGAAACTGCTTGGCAGACATGTTAGGTATCAGATTCTAAGCTCTCGACTGAAGAGTATGTGGAATCCAATAGGGCCCATGAAGATAGTTGATCTAGAAAATGACTGTTTCCTCATTAAGTTCATTGAAGAAGATGACTATTTTAACGATTTGACTAATGGTCCGAGGGTGATTTTCGGACAAGCTCTCTCCATTCAACATTGGCTACCAAACTTCTGACCATCGTAAGGACAAACCACCAGAGCTATGGTTTGGATTAGGTTCTCGGATTTATCCATTGCACGTTATCACCCAATGATCCTAACAACACTAGGGAACTTGGTGGGGAACACAGTGAAGATCGATGAAGCAACCATGCAGGCTCAGCAGGGGAAGTTTGCGCGAGTGCCTTCAACATTGACTTAAGTATTCATTTGCGTACAAGGGTGGAGTTCGAAGGTGAGATGTTACTAGTGGCTTACGAAGGGCTATCACAAATCTATTATAATTGTGGAATGGTAGGACACGACTCTAACGTTTGTCTGAAGAGGCAACAGGCACAAACTGAATTTCAGAATCCAATCTCAAATGAAAGCAAAGGAGCGTCAGGGCGGAGGAGTATGACTGATGCAACATCTGGGAATCATCTGGGCATGAACACCAACAACTATGGATCCTGGACTCAGGTGCAATGGAAAGCTCCACGAAATTCAATGAAAAGATAGGAACAGAGAGAACAGAGAGAAACAGGCAGTCACAGGGAGGCGAATCAATTAGGAGGCTCAAGGTTTTCACTTCTGACAAACAAAGAGCTTATGGGGGAAGAGCCTACAGGACAGTCAGAGACAACACAAAATCATAATTTCCTAGGTTCGGAAAAAGATTTATTCTAACCAACTTAGTTAGAAAAGGAAAGGAAAAGAATCAAGGGTTGGCGTCTACGTCTACTGGACCCCAAAGGAATTTGAGGAATGGATCAAAAGGAAAGTCGATAGCTACAATTCAACAGACCCGGGGCATTATGTTATCCTAAAATTTTAAGACAAAACTGGATAAACAATGGAAAAAAGCAGTTGCCGTGAAACTACTTGGTAGACGTGTTGGGTATTGGATTTTAAGCTCCCGACTGAAAAGTATGTGGAATCCATGAGGCCCCATAAAGATAATTGATTTGGAAAATGACTATTTCCTCGTTAAGTTTATTGAAGAATATGACTATTTTAATGCTCTGACTAATAGTCTATGAGTGATATTCGGATAAGTTCTCTCCGTTCAACGTTGGCTATCAAACTTCCGACCATCGCAAGGGCAATTCACCAGAGCTGTGGTTTGGATTAGGTCCTCGGATTTATCAATTGCACGCTATCACCCAATGATCCTAACAACGCTGGGGAACTTGGTGGGGAAGACGATGAAGATTGATGAAGCAACCATGCAGGCTTAGCAAGGGAAGTTTGCGCGAGTTGCCTTCGACATTGACTTAAGTATTCCTTTGCATACAAGGGTGGAGCTCAAAGGTGAGATGTTATTGGTGGCTTACAAAGGGATACCACAAATCTGTTATAATTGTGGAATGGTAGGACACGACTCTAACGTTTGTCTAAAGAGGCAACAGGCAACTGAATGTCAGAATCTAATCTTCAGTGAAGGCAAAGGAGCATCAGGGCAGAGGAGTATGACTGGTGCAACATCTGGGAAGAATTTAGACATGAACACCAATGACTATGGACCCTGGACTTAGGTGTAATGGAAAGCTCCACGAAATTCAATGAAAAATAGGAATAGAGAGAAACAGGCAGTCATAGGGAGGCTAATCAATTAGGAGACTCGAGGTTTTCACTTCTGACTAATAAGGAGCTTATGG
The DNA here is from genome assembly GCA_024520975.1 of Erythroxylum areolatum. Lineage (NCBI taxonomy): Eukaryota > Viridiplantae > Streptophyta > Magnoliopsida > Malpighiales > Erythroxylaceae > Erythroxylum > Erythroxylum areolatum. Next base: position 71,887,463 of record JANIJH010000225.1, on the reverse strand, counting down.
GGGAAGAGCCTATAGGACAGTCAGAGACAACACAAAATTGTAATTTTCCTAGGTTCGAACAAAGATTTATTTTGACAGTCTTAGTTGGAAAAGGAAAGCAAAAGAATCAAGGGTTAGCATTTATGTCTACCGAACCCCAAAGGAATTCGAGGAATGGATCAAAAGGAAAGTTGGTAGCCACAATTCAACAGACCTGGGGGAATGTTCGCAGGCCAGCAATCATTAGGAAAAGGGATCGGATGCTTTCCCTAAAGTTCAACTCCAACCTACGTCAATGGATAAACATCTAACGGTTGAAATCAATTCTCATATTGAAATGGTCTAGGATAGTCAGGTTATTGCAGAAAGGGAGCAGGCTGTTGAGGAGCGACTCCACCCGATGGAAGGAGTAGAGGAACCCGAGGAGGTGTGTAAGGTCAGGGGGTATAACTGCACTTCCTCTCATTGAACCTCTAGATTTAGCAGGAGGGTCAGGTTGGTTGGAAGATAGGTATGAACATGCACATGATGAGGAGCTTCTAACGCCGACATAGGGAGATGGAAACAAGGAAGACCACGCAGGAGGTATAGCTTTACCTCCAGTGTAGAGTAGCATGTTCACGCATTTATTTCCTTATGTCAATTTTAATATGGAATTTTCAAGGGGCAGGGGGAACTAGATTCCATGCCATATTGCATAATTACATTCGTAATTACAAATTGGGTATTTTAGTTTTGATGGAAACCCGAATTAGTGGATCAAGGGGTAACGAAATAGTCCTTTCTTTAGGGTTTGATTATTCATTTAGATTAGAAGTCGAAGGCTTTTCTGGAGGGATATGGATGTTATAGACGGATGATTTTGATATCTCAGTAGTAATAGCTCATCGCCAATTTATTCATACCATTGTCAAGTATGGTTCCAGCTTCGATTTTACCGCAGTTTACACTAGCCCATAAGTGTCTTCTCAAACCATTCTCTAGCCAATTTTAAGATGGGTAGGACATTCTATTCACAGACCCTGGCTTGTTAAAGGAGATTTTAATGCTAAAATGGAGATTTTAGATAAAAGGGGTGGAGCCACTTTAGTGCGGGTAGTGAATAAACGTTTTAAGGAATGGGTGCATGGGTATGGGCTACATAATTTGGGTTTTGTTGGATCGAAATTTACTTGGCAGAGAGGAATGGTTCAAACTAGACTAGATAGAGTGTTTGGTTCGACGGCTTGGCTACAGGATTTTTCTCAAATGGTGAATCACCATCTACCCTTTCTTGGTTCGAACCATAGACCTATGTTGATTCACTTAAAAAGCCAAATCTAAGAATAATAGGGTTCCCAGTGTTTTGTTTCCAAAATGCTTGGCTAACACATGCAGGTTTTGACAATGTGGTAACAAAGCATTGGCTACCAGCAGAGGAGATGATGAGTAAATATTTAGTCAAATTCTCCAACCACCTTATGAGATGGAATAAGTTAGTCTTTGGCAATATATTCCATCGGAAAAAAAAAGTTTGCTAGCCCAGTTGGAAGGAATTTAGGGGGCAATGGAGGTTGGCAATTTGGATTCGCTTTTAGTCTTAAAGGAAAAGCTTAGTAGAGAACTGATGCAGGTATTGTGTGAGGAGGAAATTTTTTGGCATCAGAAAGTCAGATATGAATGGATATCGAAGAGTGATCAGAATACCAAATATTATCACACTATCACTCTATCTAAAAGAAAGAAAATGAATGGGTCACTGATATCTGATTTGGAGCAACTGCGACTATTAGCCAGGACGTTTTTGTCCAACTTTACACTAACGAAGAAGGGAATAATTTTCGGTTTCAATCTTAGGAGCTTTTCCGTCGTTATCGATGGAAAGGGTTCATCAACTAGCCCTTTCAGTCCATGAAACCGAAATCAAGAATGCAGTTTTTGACATGAATCCTAATAAAGCCCCTAGAGTAGATGGTTTCAATGCGTTATTTTTTCAATATCAATGTGGGAAGGTGGGCCAAGAAGTGGTGGCGTTTACACATAAAGTATTCCGTCTGGAACAATGGGAAAAAGATTTGAATCAAACTATTATGGTATTAATCCCCAAAATCCTTCTCCAAAAAATATCTCTCAATTTCGACCAATTAGCTTTTGTACTGTGCTTTACAAGATTATTTCTAAAGTCATTGTGAATCATTTGAAAGCCTACCTGGATCATCTAGTGAAAGTGAACCAATGCAGTTTTATACCTAGCAGGCAAATAAGAGATAATACTATCATCTCTCATGAGGTTATTCACTCGATGCGAAAGAAGAAGGGAAAGATAGGGTATCTTGCTATCAAAGTGAATTTCGAAAAAGCATACGACCGTTTCATTGGGATTTTGTCCAAAACACTTTATCGGACATTAGATTACGGAAAAATTTAATCAGTTTCATTATAAAGTGTGTGACAACGGTGTCTATGCAAGTCGCTTGGCATGACACCTTTTCTCATCCCTTTAGTCTTTCGAGAGGTATTCGGCAAGGCAATCCACTCTCGCCTTACCTTTTTATATTGTGCATGGAAAAGCTGGGTCACCTTATATCTAAGGAGGTGGGTCAAAGGATTTAGAAACTGATAAAGCTGAGTCGTACAGGGCCTCCTATATCCCATCTTTTATTTGCATATGATCTCATTCTGTTTGTTAAAGCCACGGAATTGCAGACGCAGGTGATAGCAAAGACTTTGGAGTTTTTTCTAAAGCCTCAAGACAAAAAGTTAGTACCACTAAAACTCATTTTTTTTCTCTAAGAATGTTTCTCAAGGAAACGTGTGTCGTCTCAGTCAAGCCCTGTATATTACATGTATGACTAGTCTTGGAAAGTATTTAGGAGTTCCTTTGATTCATAAGCGTACGACGAGAAACACCTATCAATACATCCTAGATAAAGCTCAAAAGAAACTTACAGGATGATGTGCAAGGGTGTTGTCTCTAGCGGGGCAAATTACTTTAACCCAATTACTAATTTTGTCCCTCCCAATATTCATGATGCAAATGGTAAGACTTCCGCGGCAACTTTGCGATAATTTGGAGAAAATCATAAGGGATTTTATATGGGATTCAACAGACGATCATCATAAAATGCATTTAGTTAACTGGGTGGCTGTGTGTCAGCCAAAAAAAACAGGGGGCTTGTGCATTAAACACATTCATTCTTCCGATGATGCCTTACTGATAAAGTTAGGCTAGGCTTTGATTACTTAACCCGCAACCTTATGGGTCTAGATCCTAAGGGCAAAACATCAAATAGATGCATCTCATATCCCTCAAACACTAGATAGGAAAGGAGGCTTCGGTAATTTGGAGGGAGATATCTACAACCTAGCAGTTTGTACACCAAGGTATAAAATGGAATATGGGGAGTGAGAGGCGTATTTTCTTCTGGCTGGATAATTGAGTGGAGGGTTAGGGACCATTAATTTCGTGGCGACATCTCAAATTCCTGATAGCATTCTTTATGCTACAATTGTAGATTTTGCTAATGAAGTCAGCACCTAGCATTGGAATTTGTTCCAATAATATTTCCCTTCTATAGTATGTATGGATATTGCGGCTATCCGTCCTAATGTAGAAGGCACCGAGGAAGACAAAATGATATGGGGACAAACTAATCACGGGGAGTTCATAGTGGCGTCAGCTTATGAATTAATCGAAGGTAGCACCACGAACGTTAATAACAAACTATAGGAATCGAACTCGCGACCCCTCAAGGTTTTGTTGTTTCTAAGAACACGCCT
>JANIJH010000225.1:71867248-71881497 GCA_024520975.1 Erythroxylum areolatum | reverse complement strand
TTTCGAGATGGTTCAAGAGGAAATAGATGAAGGATGATGAGAGCTCCAAGAGGAGCTAGGAAATGTCGAAAATGGAGAGATTAAGGGATTTGAAAGAGGCTTTGGAGAAATTGATCATTTAATCAAGGTCCAAGCATGGATTTAAGGTGGGGTCCAACAAACATTTTCGGGTATAATTGATTTATATATGTGGAATATGATTTTTATTGAGAATTGTGGTTTTTATATAGGGGAAATTGATTTGAAGAGTGTATTAGTTGATTTAGAATTTTTGGTGAATTTTAGAAAAATGTCACTTGGCAAGTAAATTGATGAATGGTAATAGAAATGAGAGTTAAATAATATTGAGGAATTTTATAGCTAACTTGAGAAATTGTTAGAAAATGATATTAAAAATTAGGAGACAATTGTAGTAAAATTTTAGAGTTGGTTGGACTAGTTAAATGAGAACTAGTTTAAAGTCTTAAAGGATGGATGAGTGACAAGTGTCACTTGTAAAGTTAATCTTAAAAGTTTACTACTATTCTGTTCACTTAAAAGACCACATTACTGTTGTGTTTTTGATCTTGCTTTCTTCTTTGAGATTTTTCTTCATCTTCTAGAAGCTTCATCACTTTTAGAAATGTCTCACCCTCACAATGCAAGCCTTGCTCTCATTTTCAGCTTGCTATCTTTTTTTGTTATTTTCTTCACTGTCACTAAAATACCTAACCCAAACCACCTTCAAGATGATGTACATGGATGCAAGAAGAGTTAGGGCTTCTAGAGATTTTGAAGATTTTGGAGTTTTAACAAGCATGTATCTTGTTAATACTTATGAGTCGTAGAAATATGAATCAAATTTAGTGATATATTTGTCATTACATAATCATGAAAAACTGGTTATTTTTCATGAACATTGTGGGTTTAAGATGAAACTATAGATTTTTGGTTTTTACATATTTGATGATTTTTTTGAGTTTGAAAGATCAACGAAAATAGGAATGAAATGAGTGCAGAAATTTTTTGAGAAAAGTTGATATATATATATATACGTGTATGCTATGTTTTCTTCACTGTGTTTAGGTGAACATTTTGGGTGTTTTTAAGAATGACCAAAAATAAGTTTAAAGTTAAGGAATAGGTATATGGTGATGTTTCGAAATGAGAACGAATGATTTAAATGATAGTTAGAGGAAGAAATTGAAGAGAATGCAAAAAATAGAAAATGCAGAAAATGAGAGTGAAGAAAATGCAGAAAAGAAGAAGATGCATGAATATGTGATGCTTTTGATATTTGGTGTTGATTCTTGGTTTCTGTTCTGTTTTCTTTTTTAATGTGTTGGGTTGAATGGAAGTCGAAAATGGGGTTGATGTAAGTTAGAGATGTTGGCTCAAGTGAAAGAAGAAGAAGAGAAGAAGAGTTACAGTTTCGGAAGAAGAAGAAAGAAGCAGGATCGTACAGAAGGAGAGAAATAAGAGGAGTCACGATCATGGTCTTACACAATCATGATTTCCCTCTAGCGTTTAGGGACTTACAATCGTGGCCTTGCATGATCGTGACTTTCCATATGCAATAGAAATCTCACGATCGCGGTCATGCACGATCGTGACTTCTATGGCTGGAGACAATTTAAACATCCTTTGATATTTTGGCCATATCTCTTTCTCCCGACCTCTAAATGACATTGGACTTAAAACATTGGACTCATAACACATTAATATACATCTCCACAAAAAATAGTAGCCATATGAAATCATCTGGAAGAGATTGAGTGATAAAAAATTTGGTTTTGGAGATTGGGTGTGCATGATCGTACGTTGAGATTGCACGTTCGTGACTTATTTTGTTGGTGTGCATGGGTGTGCATTATGGTTGCACGTTCATGACTTACATGTTTTGGAATGCTTGGCCATGCACTAATATTGCACGGCCGTGACTTAATTTTAGTTGGGTTGGCACAATCGTACACCCGAGAGCTTTTTTCACTCCAAACATCCTTCTTTCTTTTGCCTATAACTTCTTCTCTAAATATCCAAATGACATGAGACATGAACCAATAGATTCATAAGAAATTGTTCTTAATTTCCACCAAAATTTATAGCCACATGAAATGAATTGATTGATGAATTTAAGATGAAGATGATGACTGTGCTGGAATATGAGATTGAACAGTTGGTATTTTGACTATATCTTGTTCTGTAGTCATCCAAAAAGAATTATTTTTGAATTGTAGTCAACTAAAGACATATTTATACAAATTGTCTTAAGAAATCGATTTTTAATTCGGTCTCTAAGAATTTCAATTTCTGGATGGAATTTGAGTACATGGCACCATTCCAGTATAAGAACAGTCCAAAAATATTAGGAGTATAACTTTCAAAATACTAAACCAAATTGAATGATCTTGATGTCATTAGAAACTTAAGAGATAGGAGAACAATTTTATGGAAGAAAGTTCTCTTAAATTACTTCATTTTCCTTGTCATAATAATCATGCAAAAATTGACCCGAAGGTTTAGAATTTGGAGATATTATGAGAAGAAATGAGAGTTTGGATCTTATATGATCATATAATGTTAGAATAACATTAGTGAATGAATTGTTGATATCAAAATACCCAAGGAATGAGTATAATGGGAATCAAGATGTTCATATGAATGTAGTTGTGATTTAAAAGAGATGAACCTTAGGTATCGAGTAAAACTGAATGAGAATTGGATATTATAAGAGCAAATAATGCTAGAAAAGAAATGATGAGTGATTGAATTATGAAATGAAAATGAGCATAAGATATGAAGTTTGATAATATACCTGGGATTTTTATTGAGGATGCATTATACATTACACATATACATATGTGTAAAACTGAATGTTTATTGATTGTGCAATTATTAATGTGTGTGCAATGTGCATATTGCATAATTGTGATGTGCAGGTTAAATGTTCGCATTTAGACATTTCTAGATCATAGAAGTTAATATTAATCTATAGCGTACTGCGAGTCGACCTGGATGATCCTATTTACTGTTTGTTCTGTTTAAATTCTATATGGAATTACTAATGAATTTGATTGTGATTGTACTAATTCTAGATATTGAAGGTCCAAGACTTTTGATGCATGAATGAAATATTGAAGTGCTACTTGAATCTGAATTGGACGGAATATGTGATATCTTAACTTGATTGTTAAATGCTGGACCTAGTTCCGAAGAAAAATGTGACTATGCATATGAATGAAAAAATGATTCTTAACTTAAATGTTGAATGTCGAACTAAAGTCCGATGATATGTGTAAAGTGAAAGAAAGTGATTGTTTGCTTATATGTGATTGATGCATTTCATTTCATGTATGCACGAAAGATAATGATAGTTGTGATCGGAGTCGCCAGTAAAAAGGAGCTTAAAGCTTAGAATGTGAAAAGAGCCTCAGGTTCAGTTGTGAATATACCTAGTATCCACTAAGAGATATAAGACATTATCTGATATAGCTCGGTATCCACAAGGGATATGGGCCAGCTCGGTATCCACAAGAGATATGAGCTAGTAAAAAGGCACTCGGTCACAACAAAATAAGAAATGAAAGTGAGTCACATGTGCATTGTATATACATTTAATATGAATATTCGAATGATTGCAATATCCTGTTAACTTGTAATTGAATGAGAATGTGAATGTTGTGAACAAAGTGATATGTGATTATATGAACGGTATATGTATATGATTGAGTGAGTCATTGAGGATGGTCACTCACTGAATTTACAAAACTCATCCAAAATTTGTAATATTTTTTCAAGCTTGGAAGAGTTACCCCATCAGGCAAATCGGAGTATAGCCACTGCCTCTAAGTAAGAGATAGAGGTCGAGATCAATTTGGGTCTACATAGAATTTTCCATTAATTTTTTTATTAAAGAATATATTATGAAATTATTGTACAATGTGTATGTGAATGCATTTATATTGTAATGACATTATGATTGTAAGTGTTCTGTATCTATAATGGGCCCTAGTGATTATTGAAATTATGATGATTTGAAAATTGTTGGTAACATTTGTGAATGGAAATGTTAAAAAAAAAAGTGAGCCCGATTTGATTATTGTTTTTTGCATATGCGTATGATAAATTTGAAAATTTTGTACTGAGTTTTGAGTGTTTGACTGTTCTAGCATGTTACCCTTGAGGGGTACGCACTCGGACACCACTCAGGATGTTGGGTACGTATCTTGCAAGAGTGGGGTGCTATATATGATCACTAAGGTGATCAAAATAATACGGGAAAGGCACTAATGAAAAAGAAATTTAGGGGAAAGTGTTATAACTGTGGTAAGAAGGAACATTTTCCTAGCCATTATGGCAAGCCTAAGAAGGTAAAGGCCATTTGTCCATTTTTTAATGCTAATTTTGTTTCTAGTTATGTTTTTCTAAATGAATCTAATATTTTGTGGATTATAGACTCAGGTGCCACAGACTATATAGCTAAGGATAGGGATGCATTTATAGAGGACCGTTGAATGCCATATACTGTTGAATAATAACTCCAGAGTTGAAGTGAAAGCAATTGGTGCATGTAAATTATGTTTGCAAGTCATCCGCTCATAAAATTCTAACGAATTCAGTTTTTGTAATAGTGCTTATTTCTATAGGTTATGTTTTAAACTTCCATTTAAATTGTTTGGATTTATATTTTAATTCAAATTTATATGGTCATGGGCAAATTTTGGATGATTTTATTGTGTTGGAAGTTGAAACTAATATGTGTAATACTATGTGTATTATTAGTTGTTCTATGGTTTCTTCTTAAAATAATGTTATGATGTGAATGTATGACATACTAGACTAGGCCCAAAAAGGGCTTGTTGGACCCAATTGATAAAATTAGTTTGCCAACTTATGAACATTATCTAGCAAAAAATATGGCAAAAAAACCATTCAGAAAAGTAATTAGGGCAGAAAGTCCATTATTATATGTGTGGTCCAATAAGTAACTATTTAGGTTTGTCTATTTGATTTCACATAAATACAAAGCTTTATATTACTTTAAATGATTCATAAATCTAGTTGAAAATCAATTAAATAAATCGATCAAGGTCTTAAGGACTGATCAAGGACATGAATATTTGTGTGAACAATTTAAGGAATTAATAGATAAAAGGATAGATAGATCATTAACCATTCTAGAACTCCACAAGAAAATGGTATGGTGGAACATAGAAATTGAACCCTTTTAGATATGGTTAAATCTATGTTGGCTATGGCAAATCTACCTATCACTTAAGAGGTGATGCATTGTTAACGACAACCTATATCCTAAATCTAGTACCCATTAAATTAGTAGCTAAGACTCTATATAAATTATAGACAAGTCGGAAACTCAAATTTTCCACTATAAGTCCTTAGGTTTGTGTTACTTATGTTTACAATACCTCCTATAAATACCATAAATTGGAACTAAAAGGTAAAAATAATATATTTATTAAATATTCAAAACATTCAAAATGGTATGTGTTTATTAGTGATTAAGAGACAAGTGGGAGTGTAACTAAATTTGAACTAAGGGATGCCACGTTTTTTGAAAATGAGTTTCCTAGTAAGAGAAAGATAAATGAAGATTTATCTCTATATGAATTACAGGATCCAAATAACTTAAACATTGTTGGTCAATTACCAAATCTTTTTAAAAATTTACTAATTCAATATGATCCTAGTGGGAGCAATACAAAATTGAAGATTCAACTCCGATTTAACCTAGACGTAGTGTCCAAGGTAATATAACATGTTGTTATTTTGATACTGAGGGCATGGTTGCAAGTGGCCAAGCTTACTTAATTGTCCTATAAGATAAAGAAGAGCCAAGAATTCAAAGGCTCTAAATTATCCTGTTAAGGAAGAGTAGATAAAAGTAATGGAAGAAAAGATGGAGTCGAAGAGGCCAAACCAAGTTTGGGAATTAGTTGAACTTCCCAAAGGATGCAAAGCAATGAGGTATAAATGGGTTCTCAGATTTAATCTTAAAGTTAATGGAACTATCAAGAGGTATAAATCAGGCCTCATGGCTATAGTTTACACTCAACAAGGGGGAATTGCTTATGAAGAAATATTTTCTCTTACTGTTAAGTTCATATCAATACACTTAAGTTTTGCTATAATGACTAGTTTCGATTTTGAATTATGTTAAATGGATGTAAAAACTATATTTTTTAATAGGAGGCTTCATAGAGAGAGGCAAAGAAAATAAAGATTGTAGTCTAAAGAGATTCATTTTTGGTCTATGACAATCTTTTAAGTCGTAGTACATAAGGTTTCATTAAACTATCATTTTGTATGATTTTATAATGATTGATCACGACCACTGTGTCTATATAAAGAAATCTAATGAGAAATTTGTAATGATGTCACATTACATAGATGATATTTATTAAAAGCGATGATAAGGAGTGTTAAGGAATGATTTTCTTGTAATCTTGAGATAAAGGACACTGGTAATGCTTAATATATTCTTAGAATTAAAATAGAAAGAAATCTATTCAAGAAATTGCTAGTTCTTTCACAAAAATAATATATTAAGAAAATTTATACGTTTTTCAATGTAAAATTGTAAGCTTGTAGATACTCCAATTGCCAAATAAGGCATGCTCAATAAAGAACTGTGTCCTAAGAATCCACAAGAAAAGAGAATATAGGAAAAAATATATCCTATTCAATGGTTATTGGGAACTTAATGTATGTTATATTATGTACATGACTAGATATCTACTTTGTCATTAAAATGATAAGTAGATATCAATCAAATCTAGAAAGACTTCATTAGCACATCGTTAAGAGATATTTTTAAGGAGCCATAAACTATTCATTTTACCAAGCATGTGATTTAAAATTGAGGGATTACACAGATGCTGATTACATAGGAGACTTAGGTGAGAGAAAGTTTACTTTTGGATTTGTCTTCTTACTAGCAAACGTGTGTAGCCTTCTCTACTATGGAAGCTGAGTTCTTCACATTTGCAATTGCTATACAAGAAGTAGTCTAACTCAAAAGATTTTTGAATCTTTTGGGTATCATCGATGATTCATCGAATCTTGTTTTGGTGAATTATGATAATTAAGCTACAATTTCATTTAGAAAAGACCTCCTATATCATGCTAGAACAAAACACATAGATATCAAATATAACTTTGTGAGAGATTTGTTACACAAAAGGAAATGAATATGCAATATGTATATGCATATGATATGATTATGGATCCTTTCACTAAAGCAGTATTTAGACATGTGTTTTAGATGCATATGAGATCTTTAGGTTTACGAAAATATTGATGTACTAGTGTACCAATAAACTAATATGTAACAATTCCTATATAATAAATGCCATATTTTGTTCATCATCTGTTGTATTGTTCAAATATTCGAATATATATATACACAAACACATGAGTGCATAAGTGCATTCAGGTAAAGGTATGTCAAATAGAATAAATTGACCTTCTCATACGAGTAATCACCTTTTATGACTTTGTTACGCTTAAAAATGAGACTATTTCAAGTTAAATAGATATTGATATGCCTAAGTGGGAACTTAAACTTGAAATTTGATCGCCTTGATAAATGTTCAAGATAAGGCCATAAATAAATATTAATGATGAATGAAAGTGCACACCACAATTCACTTAATATGTCTTTAGATGTCAGGTAGAGTCCTATTTACAAAGAATATAAGTAGAGATAGTGGACTCAAATCAAACATTGAGGGGACGCTTGGTTTAAATAAGACAATGGAAATAGGAATGAGAATGAATATGGTAAAGAATGTTAAAGGATATAATCATTATATCTATGATGATTAGTTAGAACGAAAGAATAATTACAACTATCATTGATAGTGGTTGATTTGTTAAAAATATTAAAAAATAAAAAATTGTTAAATTTTTGTTTTAGATCAAAATTTAATATATTTTAATTAATTATATTTAATTGCTAAAAAAGAGAAAAATATAATTAATTAATTATATTGTAATTAATTATTGTAATTAATTCTATTTAGAATAATTATATTATATTTTCAATAATTAATTGTAATTAATTATTTAATTATATTTAATTGTTAAAAAGAATTTAAAAAAGTTGTGACACTTCAAAAGTTTTTTTTAATCTTTTTAACAATTAACAAGTGTCACGCCTATGACACTATTCTCACAAGCTTGACAATCACTGTCACACCCGTGACACTTGCCCTTTACTTGATAATAATTTTCATTCCTTTCATGTTTGAAGGGTATCGAGTAATCTTCGAAAGTAAGAAATAAAAATATTATTCCTATAATAATAATATTAACCAATCACATGTTTCTCATTCCTTACCTATTGATATATTCCTAAACTCATTAACCAAGCACTCTGAGTATGTTTGGACTATCACTTATATGGTATTGTATTTTTAAAAATAGAAGGCATATACTCCATTAGGAAAGGAAATTGAATACCATAGCTCATATTTCATACTCAAGGACGGAGGTATATGGGGCTAATTGGTGCACTAGACCTCCCAAAATTTAAAAAAATTAAATATTTAAGTCCTTCTATCTTAAATTCCTGGCTCTGTCACTGTTCATACTACGTGTGCAAAATCGACCTATAAGGGTAATGGAAAATTTGACCTCTACTACTTCTTCATTGTGTGAGACCCATGAGATTAATTACACCTTACTTTTATTTATGATCTTTGAACATTAACGTAAATTTAGAAATTTTAAGTTAAATGTTGCTATCTTGGAATGTTACCAATGACTATAGATGATTTGACCTAGTTGTATACCTGGAAAAGCATTTGAACTAAGACATGAAGGAATATAGGTGGCAAGATCACCAGTGTGTCATATTCAGTTGTATTTACCGGTTGACCCAATTATTATTTCATATGTTAAAGTATCAATCTATATATGTAAACAGGGATCTGAAAAGAATGAATATGAAGGTATGACATGCTTTACTTTGCCCTTTTATATATGCCTAATAATTGTATAGTGGTGACTGGTGAGCTCTCCATATCACGAACATATGCACGACGTATGCAGTGCTTACATGTATGAAAGTTGCATTATAAAGAAGTGCTCGTGCTCTAGTCATAATGTTTGGTTTACTACTACCCATTATGTGCGAGTAAGAGATGTTAGAAATTAAATTATCCAAGCTATTCCGACTTCTCTCTTGGACTCTCCATACCATAAGGACCACTTTCTCCTTTCCCCAACTTGGCTTAAGAGATGACACGTTCCAGGAGTGGATATCCACCTTTTGTCCAAAGATGATAACGATTTTTACTTTTCCTTTTTGCTTGCTCGAGTAAAAACGGAACCTCGGTAGAAAAAAAAGAGGCTGCCCTTTTTTTAATTTCGTTTTGTGTAGGGCTATATAAAGAGAGAACAAACCCACCACCCGCATTACCCACATGCCACATGCCACATGCCCCAACCCCACCACGTGAGGTGCAATGTATTCATGTGATGACGCGTGCTTAATGCATTGATGGGTTCGCTGGGCCCGTGCCTTTGCCATTTTTGGTTTCATTTTCTACTATTTCTTGTGATTACGGTTCCCTTGGTTGGTCTTTTAAGGTCAATGTACGTCAGTCTATATTCAACGAGAGCTTTCCTGAGGACTTGGCTTATCAGAGTTTCAGGAAGTTTGAAATTTCTCTACCCTATTCCCTATGGCTAACAGACGGCATCTCTACTACTACCCAGATGCCTTCCAGCATACACTTGGCATCAACCCAGTTGTGGTCGATGCTCAATGAACCTGTGTTCAAGGTCCTATCATTGCGCATGTCCTAAAGCTAAGCTATCACGGACATTGTTCAACGTCTCTACTAATTAACTGTTTTTATCGTGAAGAAAATACATATTTTAATAAAAAGCAAATAAGACTTCGTGATTCGCAATGGTACATACAGCCAAACTAACAAAGAAATAAAAAAAATTAATGAACAATAGGAGGAGACAAAGGAGTAAAACTGTAAAAGAGAGGCTCATCATTTTCTTCTCATACACACAAAACAAACAAATACAAAAATAGGAAGATCATTTTGTTGTTTAGTTGGTTGGGTTGCTGCGGAAAGATCCCAAAGCTTTTATGGCTGCTGCTCTCAATATGTATTGGTGGTATGCAGCTGCTGCCAGTGCTCCAATAAATGGTCCAACCCAAAAAATCCACTGGTCATACCAAAGTACACCAATTTTTAATATCCAAATAGAGAAAATATCACAACTATTTTTACTTAAACAAATGTTTTAGGTGTGACGAGAGTGAAGACACATACATGGTCATCCCAGATTTTGTCCTTGTTGTAAATGACAGCAGCACCAAAGCTCCTAGCAGGGTTGATTCCAGTACCGGTGATAGGAATTGTGGCCAAGTGCACCATGAATACAGCAAACCCAATAGGAAGTGGAGCCAAAACCTACAAACATAAAGAACAATATCACTATCACTATCCAACACCACCATACAAACTCATGCAACAGCATTAAGCTTTCATCTTTATACACATAACAAGAGTATAAGCTTGTAGGATACATACGGGGACGTGAGAATCACGAGCGCTTCTCTTGGGGTCAGTGGCTGAGAATACGGTGTACACCAGCACAAAAGTGCCAATTATCTCGGCTCCTAAAGCTGTACCCTTGCTGTAGCCAGAACTTACAGAGTTTGCACCACCTCCAAGAGAGTTGTAGTAATGCTTCATGAAGGCCTTCACCAAGCCAACACCGCAGATAGCACCCAAACACTGAGCAACCATGTAAGAGACAGCTCTAACCAGAGATACTTTCCTAGCCAAGAACAGGCCAAATGTCACAGCAGGGTTAATATGACCACCTGCACACGAAAACAACCAAAAAACCGTCAGCTAAAGATAAGCTTAACAAGGTCAATCTACAAAAGATAATTTCGAAACTGGCTGCGCCTGTCAGCTAAAGAAAACTTTGTTCAATAATAGGTATGATTTATATATAGAAAAGAACCATTTCTCCTTAACAAATAATAGAACTTAACAAAAGGGTATGTCCAAGAACTGTTGAACCTTGACAATGCTAGCACTTGCTTCTTACCGGAGATACCAGCAGTGCAATAAACAAGAATAAAGATCATGCCACCAAAAGCCCACGCAATACCCAGCAAGCCAACACCATCACAGGGACCAGCTTGCTTCTTGTGGCCGATCACTGTTGCTACTGTGACGTAAAGGAACAGGAGAGTAGCTATGAACTCAGCTATCAGAGCTCTGTAAAAAGACCAGAGCTTGAGCTCAGTCATGTCGAGAAGTGGTGCTGGTGGTGGATCAACGTAGTCCTTGCCATGGTGGGTTTGTCCCTCTTCGCTCACTTCCTTGGACATTTTCAGATACAAAAGCCTGTTAACGATATAAAGATGCGATCTTGAAACTCTCCGAGTCTCTCTTCGACTAGCGTAAGCTGGTTGATGTATGGAACAGAGCAAAGGTTGAGCCTTTTAAAGAATGGAGAGTAGGGCAGTAAAAAGCAACAATCTTTGGATAAGCCAAGGGTAAAGTGGGAACAAAAGAAGACCAGAAACTATGGGTTGGAAGTTGGAACTAGAGTGGACAGTGGGACCATTGTGTACAGATAGACCATGTGATGGCTAATCATATTGGTCCTGGGTAATTTGGACAGGGGATTTGGGGTGGGTGTGGAGACCGGGGAGGAGAGGTTTTCGACAGAGGATCTGAACTGTTCGTAGATACGTTGATGGGTAGGACTCATCGAACCCCAAAAGCCACGCCTGTGACAACGGTCATTTCTTGTCTTTTTCTCTCTCTCTCTCTCTTCTTCTTCATTGGGTTCTTTAACGTTACTTAGCCTTTTGTGATCTAACCAGATACTGAGATTAAGTTTAATCTTCTTATCATCACTAAGATTAACATAAATCAAAGCCCTATGTTAGAGAAGAAAATTTACTATTGAATTACAAATTTGTGATTTTTGTTCATACCATTTAAGTTGAAACGCTAGAGATTCTCAGTTTTGGGACGACAGCAGCTACAAGCTGCAAAAATGAAACTAACGATGCCAACATGCATAGTTATTAAAACACCAATAATTCCCTCAATCCTCATACAATTATAACCTAAATGAAACACAAATGATGCAAGCACCTTAATTATATGGGCGGCCAACGATTTTCAAATTTTAACAAAATGATCGGCATAAAGAATTTCATATGCGCTTTCTTTTTCAAGGTTGGAAAGTTCAGACTTCTTTAGTTGGTAGAATCTTCATCAAGCCTGTCTTGTGCTCTGGCCATGTAATTAACCGAGCGCCCTTGTCCCATTCCGCATAACAAATGGTCGGACTTGTCACTTTCACTTTTAATTATTGGTTTTGTGATCAGCCTTTAGTTCATTTAATTCATAAATTGCGTATTCCAGGCAGAATTTTACATAACAATCGTATTAGAATAAGGACATCAAGTTATATTAAGAACGTGTTGGTTCATAAGAAAGATTACATAGCTTTTAGAGTCCAAATCCTTAAAAATGATGATTTATAATCATTACGTGAGAGCTCATTTACCCCATTAGTTGAAGCTTTAAACTCAATACTATGTGCTTAGTGGTAGCTCCTTTAAGTATGCAATGAACTTAATGTTCTCTATTAAGATAGGCATAATATAAGAGATGTACTCAATTTTCAATGCTTCAAAGATAAAAGGATTATGAGCGTTGAAATGCTAAAAAATGCCATAATTAGTAAAAATTGGAAATCAATTTAATGTCTACGACCTTAATTTTTATTGAAAATTTACAAATTATTGCATAGTCAGACAAAAGTTTATTATAATGCATGCAGATTCTATTGTCTCTTAAAAATTATGCTAAAAACTAGTAATACTTTAGCATGAAGCTCTTTAAGGGGCTTCGGACATTCTGTGAGTTGGGATGTGT
Source organism: Erythroxylum areolatum (assembly GCA_024520975.1). Classification (NCBI taxonomy): domain Eukaryota; kingdom Viridiplantae; phylum Streptophyta; class Magnoliopsida; order Malpighiales; family Erythroxylaceae; genus Erythroxylum; species Erythroxylum areolatum. The sequence goes on along the minus strand of JANIJH010000225.1, from coordinate 71,868,559 downwards.
AGCCATGTTTAGTTTATGATACGACAAAAGTATGCAAATCATGTTAGAAATTTAGAAAAGGAGAAAATGTGGGGTCCACTTTGCTCAGAACAGTTACTGGATACCAGCTGTTCAACTGGGCAAATTTCCAGGTGGGCCCCACTTACAAGCCCCATCCATTGGGGGCCACTTCACCCTCCATCCTATCATCCGTCCATGTCATCATCTCTCAATTAACTAACATTAATCATTATTCCTTTCCTAAATGCCTGTATGATCATAACTTATTATGGACCACAGACACCAACCTATTATCCTATCACGGCCAGAAACGTGTCAAAAAGAAGATGTGGATGCTTCCAGAGACTTCCTGTGTAGCCGTTGTGACTCGGAGGAGAAGTCATGGCGTTGGATTTGAAAGAAGAGGACATGTCTAAATAACGGTCACTTTATTTATTTATTTATTTTTGTATACCTCTTACCGACCCTTTCCTTTCCTGAAAACGACTTGCCAATTATCAGAGAGTAGAGCTTCCTTGCACCATGATATGGTTCAATATGAAGACACGAAGCTTGAGGAAGGTCAAGGTGAAGCCCAGGCTAAAAGGGCGGTTCTTGGATATTTGGCACTCGCGTGTCGTCTTTTTAGTAAACCTCCTCCTATGTCCGAAACCATAGAGGCGAATTCGGTTGGGGTGGCGTCACGGAGGAGGACTAATTGCAGCTTGCTACGGATAGGCTTGGTTTTAGGCTAGGTCTCGAGATTCAATGGAATTTGAGGGTTACAATCTAAATTCAAATCTAATCAGATTCCAATGATTCAAAATTTGATTAACTTCTTCAAACAAAATTTAATTAATTTTTATTAATTTAAAATTAAAAAACATTATTTTATTTGACATTTTTAAATTTTGAGTCAAATTGAATAAGACAATTAAAGTTCAAATCCCATAAGAAATCCAAAATTGAAAAAAAAATTGAACTCATCTTAAAATTTAGTCAATTCAGTTGACGCACATTAATTACAAGCCGAATTGAGACAAAAATTGTCAACCAGTTGTATGTAATGAGAATTCTAAAAGCAGACTATCCATTTGGGATTTTGCTTTTTCGTACAACATTTAGGATTTGAAAGATAGGAGAGGGAGTATCGATTAGTATCTTAAATTAATTAATGTTATAAAAGATAGAAATAATATGGTGTGCCACTAATTATTAATGCACCACTTAATTATTAGTACACCAACTACACCACTAATAGTTAGTGTACCACTCCTATTATCATAATAGTATGTTATTAGAAATTTTGTACTATAAATAGAAGGGTTAACT
>JANIJH010000225.1:71782509-71793663 GCA_024520975.1 Erythroxylum areolatum | reverse complement strand
TCAATTAATTCCACATTAATCCATCTCGTATTTAACCCATATCTTCCATTTCATTTCAATTTCAAAAATTCTTAACTCATGAACAATCATTCAAAAATCCTTATTTACTAATCCTAGCTTACCAAAAAGATTTAGGGTCCAATAAATCCAAAACCCCTTTAAGTGTAAACATCGGTTAATTTTATTTTATAAACTTTACACACACTCTCTGTGGGATAGACCTAGACTTGCCACAACTATACTAGTAGTCTAGTTATTTTATTTTGACTAGCGTAACAACACGCGATTAGTCATCATTATTACCTCCCTGTGATATTGTAGATAAAATGATATACCTGCAAAAAAAGGTTAGTAATAAACAACCTCACACACTCTCTTATGTGTTTCACTCAAATGATGTCACTCCCTTCGTGTTTAAGTCACGGCAATGACTCCCTTAAATAAGTTCACACACTCTTGCTTTTTACCATTCAATCCCCTCTAAAATTCAAATCACCAATCAGAACTAATTCTCAATTGATCAAAAGAATCAAAAGGGTGAAAAAATTTCGAACCAACTAGCAAGTACACATATGACGAAACAAAGAAAACAAGGAAAATAAAAGAAAAAAAATGTCAGATTTATTTTCATATTTTTTAGTTTTTTTTTTGAAGTTTTTCGATTTTTCAAACTTTTTCGGATCTTTTTCATTTTTTCCAGATTTTTCAATTTTTTCCAACTTTTTTCAATTTTTAGGGGATTTTTTTGATATAAGCCGAAAGTTTTAACAAAAGAAACAAAAAGAATAATTGAAAACCCTAACTAAAATAAAAACAAGAAGAAAGATTGAAACCTTAGGCCGAAAGTTAATTCACACCTAAATTGATGAACCGATGATAATTGGATGGTGATGGGTGGTAGTTTCTTGAATTTCGATGGAGTTGAATAAGAATTCTCCTCCACACCAATGCTCTGATACCAAATAACGCACTCGATGGAATTGAAAGGTGGAAAAGTTCGAATTCAAGGAAACAAGAAGATGGTAGATTCGAATTAACCAAAATTAAATCTAATTCGTAGGGTTTCAAATTTACCTACTAGACCTCACAAAGAACTTGTCTCGAGTAACTTAGATAACGGGTAAAGAACAAACCAAGAAAGTTATTTAAGATCAAATCACGCTACAACCTGATTCAGTTGATAAGTGATGTTTAATTCCTAAGTTGATAAGAACAAGAGGGGTTTATCCCCTTAATATGGCCTATGGCACTCACAAAATAATATGATAAAAAAAGTTATCTTTTCCTAACCCTAAAGTGAGTATTTATACCTAGGTCAAATAATAAAAGACTTAGGCTAAATAATACATAGAAGCTCAAAATAAATATAACTTAAACCAAGTCCAAAATAGAATAATGAAAACATGCCTAGGCCTGGTCCAAAGTGCTCCCAAGTCTGATCATAGACACGTCTCTCCTCTTGGGCTTAAGTAATGATGTGCAGCTCAATACAATAGTCTTCAAGTTTCAAGTGAGTCCAATCCAAGGATTTGAGATAAATTGATCAATTTGGGCTGTGATTCAGATAACTCTCCTCCAATAGGCTTGGTTCACTCTATCCTCTCCATAAATTGGTCCATATGTGCATAAAGAGCCTCTTCGAATCTCTCGATCTTAGCTCTAGACATAGGTCTAACTAGAATGACAAGCTCGCCCCCATCACGCACGTCATCTCTATGGTGATTCTTACTCCTGCTCACATCACTTACACTAAACCCAAGTGAAATCCTAATTGGGTCAAATCTATACAATTGTAAATATCAACACTTGAATCTAATCTAACTTGGGAGCTCATTACATTACTAGAAGGGAAAAACATATTGATTCAAGGTGGCTTTACAAACTCATGTTAAGACTTGATGGAGCTATTGTAACACCTCACTCCTACAGGACCTGAACCCGACATTATGGGTGATATCCGAGTCTATGCCTCGTGAAAGTGGCATGCTAGAATAGTCAACCACTTGACTTTTGGTACATTTTTTTTAAAACAAAGCAATGCACACGTATGCAGATATCAATTATAAAATTGGCCACACTTTATTTCATAAACATTTGCATTAACAAACTTTCAATCATTACATAAATCATCAAATTTTCACTTTCCACTTGGGCCCATTACTGAGACAAAACACTTATAATCATAATATTAGTACACTTCATAATCAATTACAACCCATTCCACTATGGAAAGTTTTTACAAATAGAAATCTTCAATATACATGTTACAATAATTGCAAAAGACTTAAATCGATACAAAAATAAGAAAATACAAGTGCAGATGTAAACTGATCCCGACCTCTAACCTTTACTTGTATGCTGTAGGGATACTCCCGTTTATCTAACGGGGTATTCTTCTGATCCTAAAAAACAATTGTAAATTTTGGATGAGTTTTGCGAACTCAATGAGTGACCATCATCGATGGCTCACCCAGTCACATAACACATAAATCACATTTATATCATTTCATATTTCACATTCAATACAATTTAATCATTCATATTATGCATATGTAGTGCACATGAGACTCACTTTCCAATTATTATTATTGTTGTGACCGAGTGCCTAAACTGTCCCATATAGGGCTCATTGATAACTGTCCCTTATCTGCTTGGGAGATACAGGGCTCATTAAACGTTGAGCCTGAGGCTCTGAATCACTTTTGAGCTCGGGGCTCATTTTCACTCGTTGAGCTTTAAGCTCTGATCGTTGGCTACTCTAGTCACAACTGCCATTATATTTTATGCATTCATGTAATGAAATGCATCAATCACATTTGTAAGTTCCTATTTAATCTCATTCCTATATCATCGGACCTTAGTCCGGCATTCAACATTAAGTTGAGAATCACACTTTCACTTACATGCCAATGCATATTCAAAACACATTTAACAATCACATTAAGTATACTTAGTTCTTCTCATTCACATATAAGCAGCACTTCAATATCTCATCAATCATCACAATCATCGGACCTTCTGTCCGGAATCAACAATTAAAACGCATTCATATCGATATTCAGTAGTCAATTAATACAAAAATCAAACTAGACAAAATAAACAATAAAATGAGACCATCTAGGTCTACTCACTGTACGCTTCAGATTAACATTAACTTCCATGATCCAGAAACGTCTGGATGCGGATGTTCTATCCTATATCACCATTATGCAAAACACATATTGCACTCATATTATTAATTGCACAATCACATAAACATTCAATTTTTCACACATATATATGTGTAATGTATAATGCATGCTCAATGATAATTCTTGGGTATATTTTCTAAATTCACATCTTATGTTCATTCTCAATTCATGATTCATATTGTCTACTTGAACTTAGACTTACACTTCATTTACATATTACCATTCTAAAATTCTCCATTCAATCTCTACCCTTGTAGATGCCTAGCTTATTCATAAGCTTAAATCTCAAGAACATTTGATTACTCTATATCATAACTTAATTTCTTGTCATCTCTTTTCTAACCTTAAATGATCTCATAATACCCCATTCTCATTCACAATTAATCACTTATTACATATTACTCAACCTCCTTAAACATAACTATAATCATATCAACATCTTCATTCCCTTTATACTCATGCATTTGATACTTTGATTTCATCCATTCGTTCACTAAGTTTTAACCTTCATTTTCACTTCAAACCTATCATACATTAGTCCCATAAACCAAGGATTATTCTAGGTTCACTTTAAGCCCCATTTAAGCCTTAATTTGGGTCACTTGACCTGTGAATGTCCGTTAAATGGACCTTTACGGGTCACTTACAAAACTTTGAAAATTTCACCCTCTAGAAGTCAAAATATCTTTTCAAAGTCTTCATAGAAGTTTTAGATCTCGAAGTTATATTTAAAACCATACCTAAATAAACTCAATCCAGGTTCTACAGAAAAAGTTATGCCTCTTGCACGAAAGTATGTTCAATTGCTTTCTATGATTTCCAGATTTCTAACTCTTTACTTATAACATTCAATTTCTCATGCTTAGTCTATCATTTCTAGTTCAATACTCATCATTTATCCATTTTTCTAACTCCATTTCAACTTAATATCATCCATAACCAAATTATAGTCCATGATTGATCATAAACACTAACAACAAAACATACATATATATACACATTCATCATCAACTTTCTGCACTCAATACTCAACTTCAAGTCAAAGTTAGAAACTCTTAACGACTGAATTTGAATTTTATGTCTTCATAAAAAATGTAGCCTTATGTCTCTAATTTAACCCAAATTAAAAATCATCTCAATTGGACAACTTTAGAAGAAGTTATGGCTAAAACAAAGAGGCACACTCATAGGTCATGTTGCTACAACATTTTCCAGTTCCACTACTAATTTTGTTTCCAAATCTTACCCCAACACAACTCATTCCAAGATCACCTTCTCTTCCACAACACTCCTCATTCTCATCACCATTCCAAATCCAAAACATTCACAAATCAATCTATGATCTATATTTGATCATTAACCAAAACAGAACACATACATTTTCCCATTCATAATTGATTTTCTACACTCATCCTAACGTCATTATATGGATCATCCAACTTCTAAAACATCTCTATAACAAATCACGGGTCATTAATGATTATTCACAATTACAAAAACAAGACATTTACATAGATTTTCCACTATCCACGTCACACACATTCAGCTCACAAAATCAAGTCATTAATCCCACATTTCTCATCATTCTAGTTTCATTTTAACAATACCCATAACATTTAAAGCATAACTTACCTGGTTTCACTTCTAATTCTTCAAAAATAACACTTTCCCTAGCTCCCAAGCGTCACACGTTCATCATCTTCTTGAAGGAGGTAAGGATAGGTTTCCTTGTGGAAATGAGGAAAGAGATAGCAAAATTGTTAGTAGCAATTGAAGGAAAGTGTGATCTTCAAAGTTGATGTGGTAAGGATTGAAGAAGACGAAAATGATGAAGATGAGGAGAAAGAGAACCACGAAGAGGAAGATGGGGAGGGCAAATTTACATCAAATGGGCTTTTAAATAAAAAGCAACGTGGGAGATCAATAAAAAGGTTTAAAAACTTAGTAGGGTTAAGACATTGTTTGGCAAGTGATAGATGTCACTTGCCACTTGTTCAATTCTTATAACCTAAATCCATTTTCTATCCTAATTGTCTCTAAATTTTCAATGACATATGTCATTAAATCCCAATGCCGCATATGAAATTTTCCATTTCCATTCGACTCTTATTTCTACTGCTATTAATCAATAGTTTTGCCACTTGGCATTTTTCCTAGTCCAAAAAAACCCTTAAATTTCAGAAAATTCCTAAATTTTTACCAAAAATTCTAGTTCACTACTTATACATTCCCACTCAAGTTTTTAAGACACAAAATCATAATTCGCATCATATTCACATTAAAACAATCATTTATACCCGACAATGTCAAACGAGTGCATGAACACTTCATTTTAATTTGTGCAATAATAAATTTCACATATGTGTATGCTAACATTATGCATAAACATGAAATGCATTTTTCTCAATCTCTCTTTAATCTCACATGTACCCTTAGTATAGAAACAGGATGTTATAACTATTAACAGATATAAGGCAAGATTAGTAAAGAACTTAATTACTTCAAAGTTTACCCAGTAGCCAAAATAGAGCCAATGAGAATTATAATAGCAGTAGCATTTTCAAATTCATAGGCACTATACTAACTTGACATCAACAATGCATTCCTATATGGTTTTTTAGAAGAAGTATATATACTTCCACTTACTAGCTATCAAAAGGCATTGTATGGACAAGTTTGCAAGCTAAGTAGATTTATCTATGGTCTTAAGCAAGCTTCTAAACAGTAGAATTAATAGCTTACCATTTAATTCTAACATGATAGATTCCAACAATCTAAACATGATCATTGGTTGTTTACTAAGTCATTAGGTACTGCTTATTTGGCCCTAGTTATATATATAGATGATGTATTACTCATTGGTATATTATAAGAAGAGATTTCTCAAGTCAAACAATTTTTACGTAACAATTTCACAATTAAAAATCTTGGATAGGCAAAATATTTCCTTGGTTTGGATAGCAAGATTAGAACATAGATCTTATATGAATCAATGTAAATATATATTAGTGTTATGAAGATGCAGGCCTTCTTGATGCAAAGGCTACTACCACACCACTTTGTAAATAAATTAAACATGTTAAAGATTCAAGACCATTTGTATCTTAGCCAATTCATTTAATATCCAACTTCAATGGGATATTGCACTTCATCTATTAAGATATCTTAAGGGTTATCCTTCAAAAGGATTAATTTTTCCTGCCAAAAATATGTAACAACTATCATTATATTGTGATGTTGATTAGACCTCATATAAAGACACTAGAAGATTTATTTAGTCATTCTGTATCATATTATTTAGTGTATTACTTATTTTATATTTTATACTTTATTGATTATTTATTTTTATTATTTTTATATATTTATATTTATATTCGTTTTTATTTTTCCGTCATGTGGATTATTTGAAAATAAGTTCTCTACTAATTAAAGATAAGACTACATAGTATTGGATCTCTCCAAACTCTATGTATAGCGAAGGCAAAATCGTGCAACATGGCCTCGATAGTGTGTGAACTTCTATGGATTTCTTATACCCTTCCTGATATTCATGTCCAAGTTCTTTCCCCCATTCTTTTTTATGTGATAATTAGACAACTCTATATATTACTACCAACCTAGTTTTCCATGAATGCACGAAACAACTTCACTTTGACTATCATTTAGGGCAAGATGAAATTAAGTTGGGTTTCACATACTCACATCATATCTTCACTCAAAATCAACTCCAAATTTCATTTTTCTTACTATCCAAGTTAGACGTAGTGGACATTCCCCAAACTTCAACTTAAGGGGGGCATAAAATATATTTATACTATCAATTAGTTAGTTAATCGGTTATACATAATTAGTTCGAAATTTTTTTCAATAGTTAGAGCTTAATGATTAGCTGAAAATAAGTAGTAACAGTGTTCTCATATATATAAAGCAATATTATGTATTCTTTAATTGAGATTAATGAGAATACAAGCTTTTCTCTATTATTTAAATTACTAGCTTTGCTTAAATACACATGTGGAGCACATTTTTGGTAGGTAATTGATTATTTATTAATGAAAAAATTACAAATTTAATAGAACTCTCAGCCACTCAAAGTAAGGGTATACTTTCCTAATAAATTGAGACCATTAAATAATAAAAACTGAAAAAATTTAACTATTAAAATTTAATTTAACTGATGTAATATATTTTGATTGGGTATTTTCTATATTAATTAATTCAAAATTGTGTGTCGAGTAAATTTCATAAAGTTTTATTCTAGCGCATCAAATTAGAAATAATTGCAAACAACCTCATCCATCTACACCTAAGATGATAGAATAAAATTAATAATTAATAAGTAAAGAGCCGAATTTTCCCTGTCTAAATGAACTATAGTATTATAATAGGATTGGAGGAGTATCATCATAATCAAATCAGAACTTTTATCTTTAATATACAAATCTTAAAAGACTACTTATCTCAAACAATATCGTTGCTAATGCTAATCATCATCAAACAATATCATTCATAACATCTTCCACTTTGAGCAGGACTCTCATAAACGGATATAAGGGAGAAGATAAAGAAGGGAGAGAGCCATCAGTGACAAATATATTGGATTCTATAGACGTATGATGGTCTTCAACATTAAAATTTCGTCGATCGATTCTTTCTTGTCAGAGGCGATGCGGTTCTTGGCTTTTGGAGCGCTCTTTATCGTGTTTGTCATATGCGTAATTGTTGTGATGAGGGTAGGTCAAAAGTATATACCTATGCATGTACATCTTTCAGGTCTTTTTTTTTTTTCAATCTTTTGCCTGTTAAAAACAGAGAATGATGTGAATTTAATCTCTCAAACAATAGAACAATAGAGTAGTAAATACACAATCTCATGAAATATACTCTATTGCTATCCTTGTAATACAAAAGTTCTATTCGTAGTTGACGTTTCTTGTTTCTGCTTTGGTGGATATGCAGCTTTGTGCAGAAATTGCAGAAATCATACTTGAACACTTAAACTTCTACGGGAACACTACCAGAACTGAAAGGAAAATCGTTAGAATCGAGAGGGAATTGGAGGAGGGTATGAAAGAAATTGAGATATATGGAGAAGAATTGAAAGAGATGTTTGAGGAAATATCCGTAGAGTTGAGAGAAAAACTAGAACAACTGAAAGATTCGTGCCCTGAAGATTCACATCAAAAGTTAGAGAAAGTGATGGACTTCCATGAGAAAGTTCAAAATATGTCGCTTAAAGAATTGATTATGCAAGAAAGATTGCTGTACCAGGCAGAAAACAAGTTGAAGAGAGTGAAATGTTCATACAAAGAAGATCAGAAAATATGGGAGCAAAGCCAGAAGAAATTGAACGAGGAACATAGGAATCTTGTTGAAGAGTTGATGAAAGTGAAAGACTTGCACGCTAAAGATCAGATGATGTGGGAAAAAGAGAGATGCAGTCTTGATGCAGAAGTCCGCAAAAGCTTAAAGTTTAAAGACTTGCACAAGCAAGATAAGAAAAAATGGGAAAGAGAAAGGAAAGCCCTTGTTGCAGAATTGGGAGAAGAGATGAAAAGAATGATAGATTTGCTCAAGGAATATAAGAATAAATGGGAAGAAGAAAAGAACGGTCTTGTCACAGGACTGGAAGAACTGAAGAAAGCCAATTACTTGTACGAGGAAGAACTGAAGAAAGTCAAGTACTTGTACGAAGACGATCAAGAGAAGTGGGAAACTATATAAATGGTGGATGAGATAATCTGTGAGGAAGAAACGAAGACAATGAAAGCTTTGGCCGAGACTTACGAAGAGCTTACTTAGTCAGTAAGTAGAATTAGGTTTCTTACTTTTATTTTAAGCTGGTTAATTTGGTGGTGTTATATACAGATTAAACTTAAGCCCATTATTTTTAATGTTCTAGTGTTTTTAGTTTCATGTTATTTAGGAAGCTATTATCTTATCTCTTCACGGGACTATTCGAACTTGTCATTATCTTCGAAGAGTTGTAAAGTGTTTGTTTGATATGGTTCTGCTTGCAAAACAAAACTAAAACTCCTCTATTTCTCTGTTATTATCGACAGCCCATAACACCTCTCCTCCCGTACGCTACAAACGACAAGCACACTTCTACAGCGCGTACATAATCATGCAAAATATTTGTTAGATAGATGAGAGAGAGAGCAATTTATTCTCTATATAGACCTGACTCATGTATATATATTGCATCATTTAGTAAATAAAATGGCATCTTCATATTCTTCCACGAAAAACTGACATGGTATCAAAGCAGAGTTTCTGCTTTACCCATTAAAACCTTACTACCCTAAAAACCCTTACCTTGAAAATGTAATAATGGAGATTCAAGACAGCACGGAAATCACTGTTGATGAAGAAGTTTACCACATCTCAGCCGCAGACAACCCAAGGAATCCTCTTGTACATACACCCCTCGAAGGAGCAAACTATTTATCATGGAGTAGATCGATGGTCATTTCACTGAAAGCTAAGAGAAAACTCGACTTCGTAAATGGAGAGATATAACCATCGGTTGAAAATGAAAAGCTCATGAGACTGTGGAAAAAGGCAGATAATATGGTCATAGCTTGGATCATTAACTCATTATCGAAGGAGATATCCGAATCCTTCCTAGTGATGACAACGACGAAGGATCTTTGGGATGAAATCAAGGGGCGATATGGTGAAACTAGCAGCCTTCATCTGTACCAAATAACACAAGAGGTTAGCAATCTTAGACAAGATAACAACACCGTGACTATTTATTTTACAAAGTTAAAAGGACTGTGGAATGACCTTGATGCCGATTAATACGTGTAATTGTGAAAATGCTGGAAAAAAACTTGGAAGTTTTTAATACAAATAGATTGATGCAGTTCTTATTAGGACTTAGAGAGGAATATGCAACTATGGTGAGCCAAATTATGCTAATGGAACCCTTGCCGCAAGTGAATAAGGCATGCTCCATGGTACTCAAGATAGAGAAGCAAAAGAATGTAAACACAGAAAACATAAATCAGCTGGGGGTAGCTATTATGGAAAATACAAGCACCTTCAAGAAATAGGTAAACCGGGACTTCACTAGAAAAAGATTCAGTAATTGGAGAGATGAAAATTTCTGTGAGCATTGCAAGGAAAAGGGACACCTGAAGGATACTTGTTTTCAATTGCATGGAATTCCAGAGTGATACAAAGAGTTACAAATGAAGAAGGGAAAACCAGTGCATGCTGCAATGAACGTGAATGGCATCTTCAAGGAACAAAAGACCGAACGGTAGTCAAAAATTGAAGTTGATTTAGCAGCCCTCACGCTACAAGTCCAGGATTTAATATGCATAATTAAGGATAAATCCTCAGCTGAGATAGATCACGTAGCTTACAACAGCTTTGCAGGTATGCACCCAAACAATTTTAGTTTTTGCAGTAGCAAAAATGATGATAGTTCATGGGTAGTAGAATCGGGGACCTCCACACAAATGAGCCATAATCCCATGTTTTTTACAAACAAAACCAAAATCCCGTACCTTAAACATGTGATCTTACCGAACGGCACAACAAATTCTGTTGACCATGTGGGCACTGTAAATCTCCATAAAAATTTTCAGTTAAAAAACATTCTTCACGTACCCACATTCCACCAAAATTTAATGTCAGCCCACAAGCTAGCCACCCAAAACAACCTTGCTATAATTTTTGAGACTAATAAAGTATATTTACAGGACCTGAAGACTAACGATGTTCTAGCTATGAGCAAGGCAAAAGGAGGCATATACAGAGTTGGAGTGTGTAACCTGCTACATCCATGCACTTTGAAAGGTCCCTCTTTAGATTTTTATGTTCAAAACCCAATTGTTAATCATGTTCAAGAAAATTTTGATATTTGACATTCATGTTGAGTCAAAATGACTTTACATATATATGATTTTGATGAATAACAAAGAAGAAAAGAAAAACAGACGCAGAAATA
>JANIJH010000225.1:71662638-71684591 GCA_024520975.1 Erythroxylum areolatum | reverse complement strand
GAACTTCTCCAAATGAATGTGGGGATTTTCTGAAGGGTTGCCTCCAAATTGAGACTGTTGGACCATCTGCACAAGTCTGGTCTTCAGTTCAAAGTTATTAGTTGTAACTGGAGTTATCGTGATGCTCGATTGGTAATCCTCAAAGTTTGGTATTGCTTGATCCCACATTGTTCTCTAATTGTGCCCACCATTCTGCATTTGTTCTGCCATTATTTGTTCACTTGTAGTATCAACAGGTTCGGTTTCTATTCGCTGGTTACCCTGCACAGATTGTGCTCTTTGCTGTTTCGGAGCTTTTCGGAGCGCCTTAGCAGTCTTTTCAATTTCTGGATCAAATAACAAATTTTATGCACTATGAGAATGTCTCATCTATAGAAAGAATCATCTGCAAATCAAAAATCAAAAAGAATACTCCGAGTGAAGAAATAAGCTACGAGAAAAAGTAAATAAAATGAAAAATAACAAAATGATAATGAAAAAAAATGCCCAAAGTAACCAAACAATTGATTCCCTAATATTGCCCAAAGGGAAACTCCCCGGCGATAGCGCCAAAACTTGTCCGAGGCCTCGCAAGTACGGGTCACGCAAGTAAATAGGGAAGTAAGAGTATCGAGCCACAGGGAGTTACCGAACAACTACTAGACTAAAACCATTCAATTATTTAGGCTGATCATTTAAATGTTGATTATTGAGAAATTAATTAATTAACGAATTGCTAAAACTAATCATAAAATAAACAAAATAACCGCACAATTTATAAAGAGAGAGAGTGGTATTAGGCAGCCCGTTATGTCCATCTACACAATTACCTAGGCTTATGATAAATTTTATATTAAAGAAAAGATTAAAACGAAAAAGATGAAATTGATATCGTACAAGTATAAAACAATTTTGACTAAACCTTTAAATTTAAAATAAATATTCACGTTTGATCAACAATTATATTTTAAAAGATTGATGACTCAAATGTATTCTTCAACTTAAAGCATGCTTCACATTCAAAAAATCAAAATTCTCTTTTTACATCATTAGGCACAATTTACATCCATATCAATTTTCTTTTTTCATATGGGTTATTTGAAAATTATCTCTCTATTAGTTAAGGGTAAGGTTGTGTACTACTAAACTTCTCTAAACTCCACATGTCAGCGAGATTTCTATTGAGTTGTTATTATTGTTTACGATAACAAATTGCATTTGAATTTTCTTTTATGGGAAGTTTATTTTTATACTAATAAATATTTAAATGTTAAATTACCCTATTTGTCCTTGTTATTCCACTTACTTTTATTTTTATTAATTTTCTTAAAATTTTAGTAAAAATACTAGTAAACTTATTTGGCCTAAAATTACAAATAAATTATATGCAAAAGCGAAATAAAAATTAATGATTAATTAAACACTATCATGTGTAAATAATTATAATTATAACTATAATATGACTAAAAAAACAACAAAATTGAAAATGAAAAAAAGAGAAAGAAAATAAACCTAATGATGTAAATTGAACATGAAAAAAATACAATCAAACACAAATTAAAAGTAATCAAGATCAATCAAATATGAGACAATTTAATTGAAATTGTTGACATGAAATTAAAAAATAAAATAAAAATAAAATGAGTATAAAAAGATGGGATAAAATTAAGTATCGATACTAATCAAACTTCATTTGCACTTGCATAGTATTAATCTTATTCTTTAACAAAAATCCCCAAAAATCCAAAACTTATGAACTTAGGTAACAATCCAAACAAGCAGGGCAGAATGCCTAACATCTCTCCTTTCTTATAATTGACACTTGAACTTTAATTCTTAGTCTAGAACTTTTATAGTTTTTTTATATATTTTTTCTTTATTTTCCTTAATAACATGGAGTGTAAACTATTATTTCATCCAAAAATTACATCACAAATCCCTCGTTCAACTAAAGGTGTAATAAAAAAATCATCCACGTAACTTCTTCAGGAACCTTTTCTACAAGGTTTTTCTAGATAATGTTGTTAAAAAACATACATAAATTCTTATGTGGTATTATGCACGATGCTTGACCACTAAACAAGTACTTGAGCAATATGTTTATTTCTTCTCTTCATCATTTTATGATCCAAAATAACTAGTGACATGGCTATCAACTATGTCATATTTGACAATATTATATAAACACTCTCATTCCTCAAAACATGTCTTTAAATTGAGATATGTAAAACATTGGACGAATTTGGGAATTTCTAGGCAATTCTAACCTATATGCCACAAAACCAACCTTATATATTTTCTTGAAATTTTTAAATAAGTATGAAGCCAATTTGTGTAAAAACTCTTCACTATATCTTATGTTATCTATAAGGTTGAAGATTGACAAACACTATTTCACCAATCATAAACTTTGTCAATTATACTCCCAATTTTTACCAACTTCATTATATTATGTGATCTAAGACATATAAAAATGGATTAATTGCAAAGATGACTCCCTATCTACTAGGGCTTGATCCAAAACTATCACTTTAAAATCCCTAGTAAAAAAGGAACAAATGAAGGTGGTGAGAATCCATATAAAGCTTCAAATGGAGAAGTTTGTATGCTTGAGTGAAAGGTTGTATTACGAAGGAATTAGTCAATCTCATATACTAAAGTATAAAAATACTTAAACAAATATGTGTGCATTTGTTAGAGAATAAGTTTACTAACTAAACCCATAGAAATCAATCTAGAAAATTACTTGTATGTTTATGAAAATTATCATTATGATGATTGTAAAAGTGATTATTTAACTTGAAGTCTCCAAATTTATCTTGTATAGAGATTGGTATACTTTGATACTACTTATGACATATTCTAATTATAGGTAGCTTAGTCAAAAGTCATTAGATGTAGTATGAACTATATGGAGATAGTTGAGTGATTATGATAAGATTTATCACCCTAAAGTAATTAGGGAGAATGTTCTATTATTTTTAATTAATATTGATTCGAGAAATCCTTGGCCAAGGTGGATGACATTTTATAAATAGTTTACAATTTCATTAATTAAAACAATAGCTAATGGTGAACAACTAATAGGGTTAGATTTAAAATAGGGTATACATTAATTTCATGTTCTATGTCTAATCAAAACATTGTATAATGAAATGATTAAATTATATGAAAAATCATGCATAAAAGGTTGGTCAAAATCACTTGAAAAAATTCCTAAATATTTAGGTGGTCATGATATGTTGTTAGGCGTCAATCTTAATCTATAGATATGAATTGTTTAGTTTGAGAATTAAAGATAATTTTAAAAAATTTAATTTATCTAATCACAAATATGATTTAGGATTATAATTTATATCTATGACCAAAATATTTGAGAATCTAATGGATCTCAAATAAAAATGGGTTAAAGAAAACAAAGATATTTCAACCAAGTTGGATTTGATTGTAAAGTTTAAAAAACTTTGCAATTAAATATGAAATATTTAATAAATAATGATTAATATGAAATATTAAATCTTATTAGGACATAATTGGATTTAATTAGAATTATTTGTAATTCTAATTAAAGTTTAATTGAAATTAAAATTTAATTTCAACTAAATTGCTAAAATATCCAAAATCTATTTTAAGTAGGCTTAAGCTCTAATGAAACTAACACTTCTTGTTTAACCATCTCTATAAGAGTTAAAATTTTCTTTTAACTTATTCTGTGAATACCGTTAGAGGTTGAACACTTATGCAGCTATAGTGGTTAAGATAAACTAATTTTGGAAACGGGTCGAGGAATATGATAAGAAAAGAATCAAACTTCGGAATAACATACAAATTAAGATTTACTTTTTATTATGATTTATGTGTTAATCATTTTATAAAATTAAAGTGATTTTAGTTTTTAGAAAATTAAAAACATTCATAATTATTTAAATGCGCTAGTATTGTTAGATAATTCAGAATATTTTTACTATCTATGTTTGTTATGATTGATTGTGCTTTTGAAATTTAGTTATAAAGTATTTGGGAGTAGATTATCTTCGGATCTAGCTGTTAAATAAGATGCATATTAACTGTTTGTTAAGAAATTTACATAGATATTGATACTACTTGATTTTTGTACTGGTAAGCTTACTTCAATTATAAAAAGACAGGCTTGTTAGTGTTTGTCTCTGCATTAATAAAATCATCGTTCACTTAACTTTTTTAAACATTTTTCCTATTTAGCTATTGTTGCAATTTCTTTTTGGTATAGGACAACATTTGTTGTATCAGGGCTAGAGAATGGCTACAACTTTAGTAACAAATTCAGTACAAAATATGCTTGTATTTACAAGTTTAAACTACTAGTTTTGGCGCATTAAGATGAAAACATTTATCATCTCTCACGATTTATGGGACTTAATGGAGAATGGATATGAAGCTCTTGAAGAAGATGAAGGCATAAGGTTGACAATGCCATAACAAAATGAGTTGAAGGAAAAACGGAAGAAAGATGCCAAAACTTTTTCCTTCATCCAACAATCCATGGATGAAATTTTTTGTTTTCTAAGTTTATGAATGCAGAAAGAACAAAGGAGGCTTGGGATGCACTTCAAAGAGTGTACCAAGAAGAAAACAAGTCCAAACAAGTGAAGCTGCAAGGTTTTTATTGAAAGTTCGAGAACTTAAACATGAAGGCTTCTGAATTAACACAAGAATTCTTTTCAAGGGCATCTTTAATCATCAATCAAATAAGATCCCTTAGAGAAGATTTAACATAACAAAAGGTAGTGGAAAGAATACTTCTGAGTTTGTCTATAAAATATGATCATGTTGTCTCAGTTATAAAAGAGTCAAAGGATTTGCGGAATTATACCTTTCATGAATTAATGGGTTCACTTGAAGCACATGAGCAACAATTGAATAGGCCAACAAAAACTCCAACACAACAAGCATTCAAGTTGGAGACTAATAAACAAAAAAGGCAAGATGGTGGAGCAACTGGTCATTCTAATCATGGTTGAGGAAGATCAACACATGGTAGGGGGCGTCACTATGGATGAAACCATGGTCGAGGTCGAGGACAACATCATAACAATACCTAGCAACGTGAGACTAATCATGGAGGTAATAACTTTTCTTACTCATATTATAGAAGGACTAACCATAAAGATAAGGATTGTTGGTACAAAGAAGATTCAAGTGCATGAAAAGCTACTCAACGCCATTATTGTAAGAAATATGGCTATGTTGAGAAGAATTGTTACAAAAAAGACTGATGATTAAGCAAAATTCCACAAAGAAAAGAATGGAGAAGAGAAATTATTTCTTAACTTTTTTTGGTACTCCTACTAATACCATACAGGATGTTTGGTATCTTAACAGCAGATGTAGCAATCACATGACTGATAACAAGGGTTTTTTTATTGATTTTGATGAATCCATAAAGACACAAGTTAGGATGGGTGACAACAACTATATTCAAGCATGTGTTATGGGAACTGTTGATGTGATTTCAAATTATAGGAGGAAACTTATTCATAATGTTATTTATGTTGATGGTTTGGCTCAAAACTTACTTAGTTTGGGTCAATTAATAAGAAGAGGGTATTGTGTGATATTTGAAAATGATGACTGCAAAAGTTTTGATAACAAAAGCATAAATTTGGTGTACTTAGATAAAATGACAAAAAACAAGAAATTTCTGATTTTTTTATCAAGATTAAATGTTAATGCCTTTTCTGTATCATCTGATGATTGCATGATTTGGCAAAAGAGATATGGTCATCTTAACTTTGGTAGCTTGGATTTGTTGTATAAAAGGAAGATGGTTTCTGATTTTTCTATTTTGAAAGGTGACAGGAAGTTATGTGAAGAGTGCATTTATAAGAAACATCATCGAAATAAATTACCTACGGGACAAGCCAGGAGGGCCACGAAACCATTGATGATAGTTCATGTTGACGTATACAGGTCTATGCAGATTTTTTCCTTAAATGGAAGTAAGTATTTCTTGATCTTTGTAAATGATTTTTTAAGGCCAACATTGGTGTATTTCTTGAAAGAGAAATCTGAAGTTTTTGAAAACTTTAAGAATTTTAAAGCTATTGTTGAAAAAGAGAGTGGATACTATCTTATGACACTTCAAACCGATCGTGGTGGTGAATTTTTATCTACTAAATTCAAAAATGTATGCAACTTTCATGGTATTCATCAACAAAAAATAACTAGCTATACACTACAACAAAATGAGGTGATGAGCGCAAGAATAAAACTATTGTTGAAGCAACAATGAGTATGCTAAATGAGAAAAGACTACCTAAAAAATTATGGTTTGAAGCTGTAGCTTCTGCAGTATACTTGAGAAATAGATCACTAATCCCAGCAGTTCAAGATATGACACCATATGAAGCCTGGTATTGTACAAGACCAAATGTAAATCATTTACAAACATTTGGTTGCATTGCATATGCTTTTATAACAGTTGAATTAAGAAGGAAACTTGATGAAAAAAGTGTTAAATGTATATTTCTTAGGTATAGTGATGAAACCAAAGGGTATAGGTTGTTTGATCCTGTAACTAACAAGCTAAATGTTAGCTGTGATGTTATTTTCAACGAAAGTGAAGCTTGAAAATGGGGATCTGAAGAAGAAAAGATAGCCTATAATGAAGATTCTACACTACAAAAACTAAAAGTCTTGCTGAAATTTATGCTTCAACAGAGGAAGCTTATGTTGTAATGGAACCTACATGTTTTGAAGATGTAGCTATAAGGAAAGAATGAGTGCAATCCATAGGAGAAGAAATTGTAGCTATTGAGAAGAACATGACATGGAGTTTGGTGGATTTTCCAAAAGGGACAAAAGTAATTGGTCTTAAATGGGTTTATAAATCCAAACTAAACTTTAGCAGATCCTTGCAGCGAAACAAAGCCTGGCTAGTCGCTAAAGGCTACTCTCAAGTACCAGGTATTGATTTTACCGAAACTTTTACACTAGTTGTTCATTTTGATACTGTGAGAATAGTTTTGACCTTGGCTGCTCACAATAGATGGAAGGTTCATCAGCTAGACATCAAGTTTGCATTCCTTAATGGTGATCTTTTAGAAGATGTATATGTAAAACAATCATAAGGTTTTACTATCAAGGGAGTTGAACAGAAAGTGTATAAGCTACATAAAGCCTTATATGGCCTGAGGCAAGCGCCAAAGGCATGGTACAACAAGATTGACTCTTAATTTTCACAGCATAATTTTAAAAGAATGCAAGTGAGCTAACTCTTTATGTGAAGAAACATAATGATGGTTATCTGATTGTATGTTTGTATGTTAATGATATAATCTATAATGGGAACTCATCTCAAATGATGCAGGAATTTAAAGAATCAATGATGCATTATTTTGAAATGTCTAACTTGGGGTTATTGCATTATTTTCTGAATGCTGAAGTGCTACAGGATTCAAATGGTATATTTTATCTTTCAAAAGAAGTATATAGGAGACTTGTTGAAAAGAGTTGGCATGGAGAATTGCAAGGCTACAAAAACACCATTGAATATGAATGAAAAGCTACGTCTTGATGATGGTGCTGAAAGGGTGAATGAAAAACATTTAAGAAGTATTGTTGGAAGGCTTGTGTACCTCATAAATAAAAGACCAGATATTGTTTATAGTGCCAGTCTTATTTTAAGATTTATGCATAATTTAAGTAAGTTACGTCTTGGAGTAAGTTACATCTTGGAGTAGCCAAGAGGATTCTTCGATATGTGCAAGGGAATTCACATTATGGCATATGCAGAAGATAGGAAGAGTACAATAGGTTATATTATTAGTGTGCAATTTCCTAGTCATCAAAGAAGCAACAGAATACTGCTCTTTCAAGCACAGAAGTGGAGTATACAGCAGCTGTAACTACTGTTTGTCAAATAGTTTGGCTGAGCAAGATCTTAAAGGATTTAAACTTGGAGAAAAAATATTCGACTAGAATGTTTTGTGACAATAAGTCAACAATTTCAATATCTATAAATCTTGTTCAGCAAGGGAGAACAAAACATATTGAGACCAAGTTTTATAATTCATTAGAGAATTGGTTGCAAAAGGAGAAGTAGAGTTAATCTACATCAATAATGATGATCAACTTGCAGACATTCTTACAAAAGCTTTGCAAGAGAATAACTTATAATGGGTGTACAACCTCTGAATTAAAGGGGGAATTGTTAGATAATTCAAAATATTTTTAATATCAATGTTTGATAAAATTGATTGTGTTTTTGAACTTTAGCTAGAGAATATTTTGGAATAGATTATCTTCAAATCTAGCTGTTAAATAAGATGCATATCAGCTGTTTGTTTAAATGTTGAGATATTGGTACTGCTTGATTTTTGTAACTGATAAGCTTACTTCAATTATAAAATGACAAGCTTGCTAGTGTTTTTCTCTCCACCGATGAAATCATCATTCCCTTAATTTCTTTAAACCTTTTTCCTATTTCGCTATTGCTGCAATTTCTTTTTGGTACAGGACATCAGGTCTGATTTCTATAACATTGCAGCCTTTCAGTCAGCCGCTGTTTGTAAGAACAAAGCTAATGCGTACCGAATTACTAAGCAGCGCTTGGACTGGTTTCTTCGCTGGTTGCTTACACACAGTATCTGGGCCCCATCACCTTGCTGCTTTGGCTCCTCTTTCAATTGATCGTTCCCGAATGGGAAGTGCTCTTGTTGGAGCTTTATGGGGCTGCGGCCATGATGCTGGTCAGGTCATAGTTGGTTAACTATTTTTGTTGCTTAAGGATCGGCTTTACATTGAAGTCATCAGAAGTTGGGGCACTAGAGTTGCGGGCATTACTTTACTTGTAATTGGTGTTATGGGAATCAGGGAAGCTTCGTAAGTTCCTACTCCATGTGTTGCTCTGGAAAATGGTGACTGTGATGTCAGTGTTTGCGAAGCTCTAGGCAGCCCAAGATTAAGAAAGAAGAAGGTTGGTTTTGCTACCTTTGCCACTGGTATTGTCCATGGGTTGCAACCAGATGCATTAATGATGTTCCTGCACTTGCATTGCCTTCACGGTTGGCTGGTGCTGCATTTCTGATTATGTTCCTGGTTGGTACTGTTGTTGCAATGGGACGCTATACAGTATTCATAGGCTTATGTAGAAAGGCGTTGAAGGATCGTGTACTTGGAACAACAGAGAAACTCATTTGGGCATCCTCCATTGTTGCAATTGCTATTATCATTAGCCAATTTTTCGGATTCAGCTTGTATTGATTCTTCAGTCCAAGAATTTTCACCTTTGCAAGCGCAACTTCACAATTAGGAAGAGATCTTTAGAAAGGAATATTCAATTTATTTGCAGCAAAAGGAATGTATGCAGCATGAGGTCTAAATTAGAGGTCACATTAATGTCTTGTTTTGGTTTTTAAGGTCGTAATTTCGTTGTCTGAACGTTATCTTATCATAGAATCGTAGATTATCTGTTGAAAATCCAAGCTATAAACTGGGGTTATTATATGAATCTCCAGTGTTACTGGTAGTAAAGGGCTGGCCTTCATATTTTATGAAAAAAAAAAACCAAATTGTTTCCGCATATACATAAATTATAGATACAAGCAAGTCCATAGCTTTACAAATGGGCAACATCATCAAGGTCATGTATAAATATATATTTAAGCTATCCCTTTAGTAGAAGGAACACCAAGAAACCACAAGCACTTGTCATGGAGTCGTGGCAGTGACGACCTTTGGTTGATGAGTAGGAGAATTGGAGTCGCAAACAATAACAACAAGAACAGTAGAGTAGTTTAAAGTTTACAAGTGATGACGTGGCAGTGGATGGGGGGTCGACGTCCAGGTCAGCACCAGGTTCCCCGGGATTCTCGTGGGACTTGTTGGTATTATCATCACATCAGGAGGTGGATTGGGGACTGGGGAGCGTAAAATAAAATAGTGTTTCTTTTGGTTTTCTTTTACAAAAGAAAAAAGGAAATGAGGGGGAAGTGGAAGTGGAAGTGGGGTCCACGGATACCACAATGTCACACGGACTAAGACAACAAGACAGAGGAAGGGAGAAGTGTACGGGCATTAGGATCAGGCGGGAAATCAGGAGGGCCCACCGTACGAGGTGCAATCTCCTCATCAGGAGTGTATTTACCATACTGCCCCCAACCTAATATCAGAGAGTTGACAGTAATTTGGAATTGGTTGCGTGGGCTATGCTTTGCTTAATGCTTAAGGAAGAAAGGAGTGGAAGATTTTACGTATTTGTTACCGCCCAGTCAGAGTCAGTTATCGATATTATTAATGAAGGTATAAATAAATAAATATTTTCAGAATGAGTGTACAAATTCCTGCTCATACTTAATAATGTAAAGGATGGGGGTGTGTGTCTCTGTCAATCACTGTCGTACTCAAATGGAGAAGACTTTGTTCTGTTCTAAAAACTTGGCTTGCCTGGATGGAAATGGAATCCGCTCTCTTTCTTTTCATTTCCCTTTCGGATTTATATGTCCTCGCTCTAGTCTAGACTTGCTGAAAATATTATAATCAACTTTATTTTATTTTATTTTCCTAATCTTTCCTTTACGGGAGATGTGGACATGGACAGGTTATTTAGTCTGACAATTATTTTTATTTTATTTCCCTAATCTTTCCTTTATGGGAGATGTGGACATGGACAGGTTATTTAGTCTGACAATTGCTTTCAACCTCTCCAGTGTCACATGTTAAAAGCCAAATCAATCGCCATGAGTCTAGTCTGTGAATAAGCATATCAAATCCAAACAGACAGAAGGAAATAAACCTGAAAGAAGGGTAAAAAGAAAAGGCAAGAAATCCATGAAAGCAAAAGATGCTCTTTCACTTGTCCTGTAATTATGTTCATTGTTTGGTTGTTTTGAGATCTTCAAGGCCAACAAAACTAAAGTAAACAAATACCAAAAAGTCTTTTAGTAACTACATCACTAATCTCTGCTTGTTGCACGCACTAGATGTTTTTAGCTTTAACCTTTTCACTTTTCCCCGAAAGCTTTGCCTCTCGGTCTTCAAACCATCAAAGCCTCAATGCCAGCCTTCTTTGGCGTTTGACACACCGGACAAGAATCGATAAAGGGCTCACAAGCTTTGCAAGAACAAAGGTGCTTACAAGGAAGGAACAACATACACGAATTCCTAGAGTTGCAGATTTTGCACATCATCATAGTCATTGCCGTACCCATCTTTTCTGCTTTCCCCTCTTCTCCTTCAATGTAATCACCATGAACCAATCCCCTCTTTCTTTGCTCTGTTTCTTCAACTCCGCCCACGTCACAATAAGACTCTGCATCCTCTACCCCAATGTTGAAGCAACAAGAAGCTGCTTTCTCCCTTAGCTGTTCAATTGTGTTGTTCAGAGACACAACCATGGCTTCGTTTTCTTGTGCTGCCCTTTTCCATGCCAGATTATCCATCTCTAATCTTTTTAAACGATCTTCAAGCTCCATTTTTCTTTTAGTGGCTTGTGCTATCTGCTCATCTCTTAGTTTAATATAAGGCAGCAACTTTGATTCAACATTCTTGCACAACAATGCAACTTGCTGCTTTCTTTGTTTATGCAACAACAATCTCAATCTCTGATCCTACAGAAACAAGCAAAAAGTTTAAAATTAATTGTATAATCAGAATTGAAGCCGGAAAATCGAAAGAAAGAAAAAACCATCTTGATCATTGATAACTGAATGCAAGGCACGAACCTGTAATCTGATATACTGATCAATCTCCTGTATTTGTTTTTGATCGAGGGCGGCCACGGTCTGAGAAAAGGAAACTGATGGGAGGGAATTGCTGCAGGTGTTGTTGGTGGGATTGGTTGGGTTGCTTCGGAAAGTAAAAGGAGCATGAAGATTGGTGGCAAAGAGAAAATTTTCATCTTTTGAAAGCTGGTGGTTTTGCCACTGTTGCATGTTGCATTGTTGTTGTTGTTGTTGAATCAGATGTTGTTGCAATTGCTGTTTCTGTTGCTGAACATCAAAATAGAAAGTGCTTAATCCTCCACAGCAATTCTCCATCCAATCCTGAGAACCCAAAGAAGGAAACTGCGCTTGTACCGCCATAAATCTTACAAGAAACAAGAAGAAGGCGCTCACCACCAGAAAATCAGAACTCAATCAAACCCAAAACAGAAGCAGACCCTTTTATCAGATTGCCCGGCTCATATTCAAGAATGCTTGAGAACAAAACTTGCCTCACTCTGCGGCTTGAAACATTTTTTATGTATGCATACACTGACGGTGGAGGACAGAGGCAGTTTGTGAGAGATTTGGGTATGTATGTGTATATATAAGGAGGAGACGTGCTATTAATAAAGGGGAGTAATGGGTTGGAATCAATTTTCTGGAATAGGATGGAATCAATTTCCTATCAAGTAACTGAAAAAGTAGCCTCTCTCTCTCTACATAGGATGCTAGTTCTGAGTGTATTCGTTCACGTAGATTTTGATTTTCCCTATAAGGTGTCCCTCATAAAAAGAGCCATTATTGTTGATTCTGCATTAAAGATGGACATGTGCTGTGTGAGACACGGTAAGCAGCGAGGTACACATGCAAATTTTGTGACTAAACTATCGGGTCAGAGATATCAGAGGCGTTTGTTTGGTATTGAATTGAATAATAACAACAAAAATATTTGGCAGATAAGGGAAAAATAAAAGGGTAGGAAATAGGAACAGGAGGAGGAGATTGTTGTGAGTTTAGTCACTTGAAAAGCCTGAAGAATAGGTGCCTATAAATTGAAAACCACATCTCATATTGCTGGTAAGATCATTTATTATTGTTAGACAATTATGCACTTATTTGGGTGATAGTGGATACGGGATAGGATAGGATTAAGAAGTTTTTTTTTTAATTCCATTTAATAAGCTTTCAACAAAAACCAGTAAGCAATTAATACGCCTGCAGAAGTCAGAACAGCAAAATCTTTCTCTCCTTAATACCAAGGAAACGTTGCCAACAATTCAACAGTGCCTATTCTATAATTGCCACAAACAGAGCCTTTGGACCGTTTTCTTTCACTGTTTTTTCTTAGTTTTATTCCTAAAAATTTAAAAGAAATCTACAAAGGAAATATTATTCTAACAAAAAAATACAAGATATTTAAAAGTCGTTGAATTCTGTATCAAATGGTAAGGAAATAGTTATATATGCGCTTAATGTCAAATTCTGAAGCAGAGTACAATTAACTGCGACATCCCTTGTCAATCTCGTCCACATTGGGTTTAAATCGTCAAAATCCCAGAAAGATTTTAGTTGACAAGGTTTAATCTTTTGCAATGACAATTAATGGTCTTTTTCTCCTTTTCTTCCAAATTAATGACCCAATTGCTTGTCCCTGTCAAATCTAACCCATTCCACACGAGAAGTATTCTTAGACCTTGCATGTGGCCAGAACCGAAGCAACCTTCACACGAGAAGAAATCGGAGACCAAGTTCATTCATCTCCATCTCTATGCTATGCTAGGTACGTGGACGTGGGGTTCAAGCGAAGGCGATAGATTGCCTATCCTCTTAGCTGATAAACCACGTACTAGACATTTCTTGTAATCTGACAGCTTGAAAGCTGACCTCTCCAACTCTTCGATGCCAACATATTCACTTTCTATTAAACTATAATCAAAATAGTAAGTCAGTTTCTGAATGTTACTCTCTTTTACCATACTTCAAAGAAATTGAAAGGCTTTTTGATATAGAATTAAAAAGTGAGTTAAACTGAATTTATTGTGAAATTAAAATTACATGATCCAAAAGTAGAGTACTTCTTTCACATCATAACAATTAGGATTGAAGTAGAAAATAATAATAACTAATGGATTTCAATAGCATGTTAGATTCTAATACTTAACCATGCTTTAATAGTTCCAATCTTAATTATAGATAAATAGTAAAAAAAAAACATCTGTGAAATATAATTGCTTGAGAATTTTAGATCCAATAGCATATATATTGACATTAAATTGATTGGGATACGCTAGCATAATTAAAATTCAAATCCTTAATTGTAGATAAACAGTAGGACTAATAACCCTTTATATCTGTAATATTCCACACATCCATTCTAAAACAACCGAAACCCTAATTAGCCAACAAATCAAGCACTAGGTTCATTGACGTTCCAAATTAGCCTCCAACATGATGTGTCCTATGCGACATTATTTTGTACCCACTTGAAGATAAGCTCTTTTCCGCAATCTGGCCATGTGATAAAGGTTTTCAGATACTGCTTGTCGCCGTGCCAGAACAGATTATCATTTATGTGTCTTTCATTATTGAGTCCAAGCTGGACTTTTCTCATTCCAAGTTCTATACGCCCTTTTTCCACATATCACATGAAAGTTTTACCATGATTAACTGGATGAGCTTTACAGGTCTCTCAAGTATGCTATGGCTTTGAATGATTCTAATATGTTTAATAGAATATGAGTAATTAATTATACTATGGTGGATACATGTTTAGGGTTATCCGTTTATGTATAACAAACTAAATTTTATCTGAATAAACAAAGTTATTTACATAAGTTTGTTGCATCTCAAATTAAGAATTACCGCCTCGTCATTCTCATGACATTTAGTTGCCTCTATAGTGATTGGTATAGTTTCCATGCCCGTATGGCCTAAATCTTATGGTCATATAAAGATGACTTTTAGTAGCTATAGAGAGTTTTTAATTTCCAGGGTAGAAAATTCTAAGATCCTGATATCAATAATCAACGATAATATTCTTTTAAAAAAGTCGTATGTACTCAATTATATGATTTACAACAGGCATCGCAATCTTGTTTCCGTACCAACCAAATAATCATCAATGCATTGACAAAGAGTAAGTCATGAGCAATTGGGAGGGGTTGAAACTTTCCACTACCACGGTGAGTAGAGTCCATAAAGAACACAGATTATTAACTAATACATGGTTAATGTATGTGATGTCAAATACTACACTTTTTCTCTCTCTCTCTCTCTCTAATTAATTTTAAGCAATTATTTATATTGCCTTTTTCTATGGTTGACGTTAACGAGTTGCTTGCTTCGGGATGTTAGATTTGCCCTCATTATGGAAATGTAAATTGAAGGGAATTAAGTTGCATTCACACTAATGTCTGAATCTCTTCTTCATTGTATAGTGAAATTTGAAAAGCAATAGATTATTACTCTAACGATAATTCACCTCTAGCTCTAAGTGAAAGATAATTAAGAGTTGCAACATTTTTCTTGTTTAGTTTGGGTGAATCCAAACATCGGATGGGAACTTCCAATCCTACCTGCCACTATTTCATTAGGGTTGGATGGTAACAAACTAACGATAAACTAAATATCTTAAAGAGATTTCTTTTTCTTCTATTCCCTTCCTCTTATATAATATCATAACAACACAAAATGGAGAAACCAATATATATATATATATAATAAAACAAAAATACCAAGCCTGCTATATCATTATCCTTTAGCTGTTTCTTCTTTTTCATCATCAAGTTGAATGATTCAACAAGAGGAGAGATTAAAGCTCAAAAGTCTGTTGGGTTCATGTCCCTGACATATTTTTTATTGTATGAATGAAGAAAGAGGTCTTTTTTTTGGGTATAACTAGACAAGAAGACTATAAAACATCCCATCCTTATCCTGTTGAAGACTTCAATTCACAGAGCGTAGCCAATGCAAGAAGAACACCTCCGATGGGGGCTTTCTCCCAATTTAGACGGTTGCAATGGATCCTAAATCACGGAAATTTGTTGGTGTCAGACAGATTCTGAAGCCCCACAACCCACAAAATCCATGTACCACTACCACAGTTCCCTATGTCCTCTCAACCCTCTCTCTTTTGTACAATTTCCTTTTGGCTTCCAAGTTCAAAAAACTGGATTACCTATTTACTATACTACCGCTTTGCACCTTCCCATGAAGCCAGGGGGAAACACACGCCAATTAGAACAGGCATCTTATGGCAGTGGACCCATGTGCTGCCCACCTACCATGACCACTCCAATCCCACAACCCTTGTCATTTCCCCCTCCCTTTGCTTTGGCTATTCTTGTTCTAATCTACTGTGCAAATCATGTGATTTGTTTGAGAAAGAACCAACTCATTACCCTCCAACAACACCAGTTTAGAACAATAATTTATCCTCCTAAACTCTATTTTCTTAAAACATCTGAACAAATAATTAGCTAAGAAGTTTAAGGGCTGAACAAAAGAAATTAATTCTATTACAGTTCAATTTTCTAATAAAATCTTTTTTTCTATGTGAATTATATATGGCCCATAAAACAAATACACCAACCCACCTTTCATGGCATCTCAATTATTTTCTATATATACCAAGAGGATATATTTAAGCTTTACATATCTCCTGGATTCACATTTCATCTCTCTTTTCCCTCTAATTGGGCAGGAAATGGATGGTGACTAGAGGGTCTTTATTAAAGATGGCTATGTTATTGGTGGGGTGATGCAAAAATCCCAACTCCATTTATCGTATTTGGTCCCCAGAAGTACTCGAGTCCTTTGCTGGCAACTTCTTAACTACTTCTTTTTGGTTCTTTTCGCTCCTGGCCAAAGTGGATATAGACGTACTTCTGAGTCTTACTTCCCATAATAGAGTGAAAGAGCAAAACCCCACACCTCAAAACTAACGTTTCTCTTTTGCATATCTAGTGGTATAAGTATTGGGCTCCTTTTCAAGATGGTCATGATTTGCCCTTTTGTTTAAAATATATAGACAACATGATGATTGCTCAATTAGTGGGGCTTGAAGGGACATCATTGACGAAATAAGCTAGTGGGTTCACTGTTGTATTGACCTAGGAGGCACGGTAACTAAGTCTGGAATATATATATATATATATATATATATATATATATAAGCAAAAAGAAAAAGAAGTGGTTTAGGAACTATGATGAGAGAGTGTGTGTGAATATATGAGCATGTGTTCGTTGATTATAAACATTGAAATTGCATGTGCTTAACCTATATTCGTGCAAAACCTATATTCAATTCTATCTTCAAATTACTTTAAGATGAGATCTATCTTTGGCAAAGGCAAGTATCACGGAATCTTACCCTATGACTCTCTTCTTTGTCAATGTTCAATGTTCAATGTTCACCCTATTCAGAACGCCCTCATGCACATGAAATAATTGAAATTTGGTTTAATCAATTAATTAAGACAAGATTATAATTTATACCTCTCATAATAGTCAAAAGAATCATAGCAATCTTGCAATTATATCATATATTTTTATATAAGAAAAAATGAAGAGAAAATAAGCGGTTAAATGAAAGTGCTAACCTTGCGTTGAATATAAATCTATAATAAATTACGATTGATTGGCAAATGGCGTAGTCTCTCATGCAAGTTTATGTCACAATCAGAATTTATATAATTTCAAAGACACAAAATTTGTCCACATACTTTAAAGGTGTTTAATTCATATTTTGATTCCACAAGTTCTATGCAAATGATGGCGAAATTCTTATCTGGGGACAGAATTTGTTATTAGTTACGACCGCCTTTGATAAATGTCTTGAGTGTTGCCAATTCCTGACGAGACTTTTGCGTAGTATGGCCATTGGCAGTGCCAAAGTTTTCCAACGCAACTGTTCCCAAATCTTTCTTCATTTTCCCATCGAGAACCAGAGTTCTTGTCCCATCATTAGTGTGAAAACAAATTAGCATACCATTTAATCTTTCCTCGAAGTTTCTCGCAAAAACAGCCCCTTATAAGCAGATGCAATCCCATCGCTTACCAAACAAAGTAGACCCTGTCACGTTTTATCCTGAAAAAGATAAAACTTTCTTGATTAGGCTCGTCTTATGCTAACTTTTGCTTAACAGTGGTCGATGTAGTC
Organism: Erythroxylum areolatum; assembly: GCA_024520975.1. Taxonomy (NCBI): domain Eukaryota; kingdom Viridiplantae; phylum Streptophyta; class Magnoliopsida; order Malpighiales; family Erythroxylaceae; genus Erythroxylum; species Erythroxylum areolatum. The sequence continues at coordinate 71,666,768 of JANIJH010000225.1, read as the reverse complement.
ATCATGCAACTGTCCACTTGGCTATGAAAGAGACTAGACATGATATGGAGAAATGGGAATTTGCCGTGAACCTTTGGCAATGTGACATTATCAAGTAATTAAATGATGCAAAAGATCGAGCATAGACCCACCAGAGAAATTAAAGTCTGAGAGAAACTTCTTCACAATGTATGTGTGTGTATATGACTTAGCTAGAAATGGGCAGAGGCCACTTGCCCCCGCGGCTCAATATAGGACCACCACTAGAGGTCCCCCATGATTTGTCAGAGGTTTGGGCAATTTGTCCATACATGGACTACACTAGGAGTGAGTTGAGTGGGTCAATAAAAGGTGGGTATGATCTTTTACCCTAAAACATCATCAACAACTATGCTTTTGGTTGTTCTAATGCTTGTCTCTTTTCATCCAGCAGCCACGTTACTTTCTCTCTTTCCTTTCTACTTTTGTATACAAAGGGATTAATGTAGACAAAAGCCTTGGCAACTGTTACACGTGGAGGAGAGGTGAGAACGCATGAAAAAAGATATATGTATCTATGATTTGGTCCTTATCATTATTATTCTAGTTTTGATTCATTTTATAATCGATGACAGTATCATTTGGATCCATCTAGTCGTGGAGACCCACTACAGAGACATGGTTAGGCAGAAACATATCTCCATCGGACTTGAAATCACTACGAAATTTCACTTGGTCTGGAAAAGAATCTAATGCTCGGAAGTTTCATTATTTTGAAAATACGTGTTTTTGTGGAAAACAGTATGAGAGTGAATTAAACTGTAAAAGATCAGAATGGACTCTAAACCTAATCATCTGATAAAACATACCTTAACAATGAAGCTGTTTAACTACGTGGGCTGTAAAGTTGTACCGCACTAGCTAGTTAACACCTTCGTAGGAAATAACCTTAAACCATTTTTTATTAGCTTTCAAAATCTCGAGTTCCTATGATGTATTATTATAATATTAATCATAGGTTGTATTCCCATGTCATGTCAGTCAAACAGGGGAAAAAAAAACCCTGAAATATTCAATGATTTCCTTTTCCTGCATTCGACATGCAAATCTGTACCTAAGTAAAGGCTTAAACTTCGGAACAGTCAATTCACTTTTATAATATATAATAATAATGTAGTTTCTCTGTATATGTATATCTTTCTTGGTTTGGCTTTTTCTGCATGTTACTGACGACTTCTCTTATGCGTTTAAGTGACAGTCTTCTTCTGCATGTTACATCTGTTCATTTCGAAAGTAAAAATTGCTTAATGTGACCCATGTCAGGAAAGTTCGCACTCTGGCACATTGGAGACCAGTTACACGCCAAGTCATGTGAATTGTCGTCCTCGGAGAGATAGCCAAGCATTCCATTTCTCCATCCCTTCCTTGAATTTGGGTTCCTCATCTTTCTTTGAATGCTACAAAATGTTTGTTTCTCCTGCTACTTTGACTCCATAATACTTAGCCCCACTGCCCATTGGAACGTTAATTAGAACCATACCTTTTTTTTTTTCGCTTACATCACTGATCAAAACTTTTGTCCAACCCCATTTTGCCTTTTCCAGGCTGACCTCTTATCGTTTCCTGGAAGCTAATTTCCAGGTACTAGTACACTAGAAATTGTAATTTCCAAGTACTTGGAGGCAATTGGGCGTGTAGTTATTGAACATTGTTGTCATAGACTGAGTGTGGTTGGTCATTTTTTACTTCCAAAATTTTGAATCAAGCACCAGACCACGAAGACGAGAAGACCTAGACGTCGACTAAGACTACATTTCAGGTTTGGTAATTGCAGAGAGCCCCACTTTCCGTGTGATGATTTAACGGTAGTGGATTTTGAGCTTGGAAAATGAACTAGTGGTGTGGACCTTGGGAACTCCAATCCTTGCAGGATCTTGGAATGTGGAAGACCAGTGACATTTCGAGTCGGCAGCTGAGGGGTCGCGGAATTCAATTTACCTGGAGACAGACTACTATTAAATGTTCAGAAAATTTATAACTTTGTCCCTTACATTTTCTTTAGATATTTTTCCCTGAAGGAAACAGTGACTAGTCACAGTATGCAAGCAAACACTCGAAATAAAGCCCGTTCATAATGGATTGTGCAGGGGAAATGGTATGGGATTCTTTTTTGGGGTCACAACACCTCAAGTCAGAGCATCTACTACTGATACAGGTCTTAGAAGCCTTAAATAGTGGGCTTAGCTCTCACAAAATGTCTAGCTATACTTTTTGCCTTTTTTCTTTTTATGCAATTACAACCCATTTTTGTTCATTACCCCTAAGCATCCACTACAGTCTGAGCCATGATGATCAGAGATGTACTTAATATCTCTTAATCATTCAGATTAACTGTGGGATGATGAGAAGATTTATTATTGGTGGAAGATTAAGTCCCCACCGTAACACTGTTGTTGTTATGACATTGAAACGACAATGAATGTGACTTCTAAGTAATAACCATTCATCAAGTTTGAGATACAGAACAATTGACTCCAGCATTGAATCACAATCTGTGGCAGTTTCACTTAAATGTAGATTTAAAGCGAATAAATAAATTAATTAACAGTTGGGGTTGGTGAATCTCAAAGTATAAGGTTCATTTTTCTTAATATCAAGGATCTCATATCATATAAGTGAGTGCATTCAATCATTTATAGTAGTGTGCAAACCTCCCCTCTTAAGCTAGCTTTTAGAGATGAGTTAGGTCTTTAAACATGATATTATTAGAGTATCCCATATTAACTAAACATGAAAATATTAAAGGGTTTATAAGTGGTAAGGATCAACTATCTAAATGACTGCTTCTAATCATTTTGGCGATGATTGATATAAGCTTAATTCTTATTAATGAGCTCTACACTTTATCCATATTAAAAATTTTAATACTTAACTCTCCATTTCCTGTTAATATAATAAACTAAATGAAACATCTCGTCACTTTGAATCTCACCTAAATATAATTAGATATAAGAAGCTAAACCCAAACTTTAAAGTGAATTTTTATGACTAAGAATGAATTTCCAACCTGAGTCACTAACGTATTAAGCAGCCATGTTACTTCTCGGTGTTGGGGATTATCAATTCTCTTCTCAAATCTCTAGTTTTGTGATATATTCCTATCTTCTCCTAAACAGCCCTTTAGATGTCGTGTAATAGGGAATTATATGTCATTCTTATGAGATATTTTATGTCAATCCTCCTTACCTCGAGAGAGAAGTGTCAGAAAATGAAGCCAACGGTCTAGTTAGAACCAACCTATCTCGCAAATTTATTCATTCAGTAAATAGAGTTCATTGGACCAAATTTTGAAACAGAAGATCATGATCGCAAAGGTGGGATTCGCAAGACACATCCACTCACCACACGCTTACCATTAACCATCAACTTTCCCTTTAGCGAAAAGAACTAAAGCCCCATTTACGTTGGGATATTTTCTCTTTGCATAATTTTGATCCCATTTGCAGTTTCTTCTAGCTACCTCATGCTTTTCTGGTACCAAATCTCTCTACAGTGTCAGAGAAAATAAAAAGTTAAGGAAATGGGTGCTTTAGACCATCTCTCCAATCTCTTTGATTGTTCCACCCGCAGCTCCAAGCTCAACAAAAAGAAACAGTTGCTGGTATGTTCTTTCTGTTGCTCATCAACTTATGTATTGGGTCAAGGTTTTCTTCTTGCAGCTTTGAAGGAAGTTCATATTCGGCTGTCCATTTAACAACTTGATCTAGCTAGCTTTAACGAAGTAACCTACCAACTTGGATCTAACAAAAACCCTGAATGTTTTTGTCATTTTATTGCTCTTTCTGATTTTTTTTGTTGTTGCACTAATTACAATATGGGAATTGAATATGTTAAGGAATGAAGACTGCACTTTTATGTGCGACCCCTAGAATTCCTATCCTCAAAATGATAACTAATTTGTGAATGTCCACAAATTGATAGCCAAGATTAAGGCAATATGTAAAAGGATTAGAACTTGAGTAAATCTTGGTTGCTGACATTTTTAGACTATCTTATGTCAGAGTTCCAAGTCACTTGTATATCATATGGTCACAGCACTAGAACAAGTGGTCATACCACTATAGTATCGAATGAAACATTTATAGTAAATATCTAACTCGATGTTGCTCATT
>JANIJH010000225.1:71638656-71662538 GCA_024520975.1 Erythroxylum areolatum | reverse complement strand
TCTCCGTGTCGACTACTTCTATCTCTATATCTCTGTTAAGATTCAAGTTTTATGTTTACTCAATTCGTAATCAAAAGTTTTTCAAAGTTGTGATTAATTAGAATCTATTGGTAGTTCCATAAAGGAATTTTATTTCTAACAAACGTTTTTGAAAGAAGTTTTCAGAAAGGGGAATACACAATTCAACCTCCCCCTTCTCGTGCATTCTTATATCGTACTTAAGTCTTATATTAACGTGTGATTCACTTCATTATTGTCCAAAAGATGATTCATTTGGTTGTTTTTGGAAGGATTGGGATGTGTTGATGAGTAGGTGAAAAAGGCACGATGATGTTGCAGAACCCAGCAATTGAGGTTTATATGTTTGATATTTTGACACAGGTAGAGAGGAAACAAGATGGTTGTAACCTTGCGTTGAGTTGAGAGGCCATGATAAAGAGGGGTATGGCTTTTCCTGGAACCCCTAAAAGCAGGGGTATCTTCTAAGCGATACATATGATATTAGGATATGCTTCTAGGTGGGAATGTGTCTACTTTTGCTCAGGATAAAGTACTTGATGCGATGCATGTTTACAAGGTAACTGGAATATTTATCTCTTTATTTGACAATTTTAATCATGGTTTATACAAATGTCTGATTTTGAGAGTTTCAATTTTTGTAGGCTCATGAAGGCATGGAGGGAGACGTCTTATAGCACTTTAAAAATAATGATTTATTTAGTTTTGCAGAGGATTATTGTTGCTTGATAATTTGGAACCTGCGCGCAAATCAAAGCCAAAATTGTGTTAAAGCTTAAAGCTTATGAGAAGGTTGTTGAGAAAATTAACTGGATTATAATAGATTTGCATTTAAATAGAACTGAAAAGAATAGTAATAAAGAAATAAACACACATATTTTATGTAAAAAAACTTAAAAATAAATTGGGGTAAAAACTACGAGCAAAAAGAAGAAATTTCACTATGAAAATTTAGGAGTTACAACCTCTCTCTATTTTACAAAGAAAAATACTTAAATTTCTCAAAAAAATAAGAGAAACACTCTCCAAAGGAATTAAAGATCTTCTAAGAATGGATGATGTGCAAATGAACTAAGGAGACCTATTTATAGGCCTCCCTCACACGATTTTGGTCTCCTTCACGTGATTTGGATATCTCAAAATTAGTTGTCCAAGCCATAAATGTTACAACTGCAATTGTTGAATTTCTAGTAACATTAATTATTGTAGCTGTCCAAGGCTTAATTGTTGACCACCTCCACTGCTTATCATTTCAACAATCTCCCACTTAAAGACTTGATTGAGCATTAATCATATCTTCACACCATTTTTTCTTCCTTGCCATTTTCATATTGCTTATTTCTCTAACAGGTCGTAAGAAGATCGACACCAAATAAACTTGTTAGTATTGATTGCCTTTGTCATGAAATTTGCTAAGTTATCTTTGGTATGAATTTTTTGCATATCTACAACTCCTTCTTCGACTTTTTCACAAACGAAGTGATACTGTACTCGTATATGTTTGGTCTTTAAATGAAATATTGAATTCATTTCAAAATGCAAGACACTTTGACTAGCACAAAACAAAGAAATTTTCTCTTGTTTGTGCCTGAGTTCTTCTAAGAGCATTTTCAGCCATAACACTTCTTTACTGACTTATGTAACTCTTACATATTCTGCTTTTGTTGTCGACATAGTAATAATTGGTTATAGTTTTGAAACCCAGCTTATAGCTCTGTCAGCAAGTTTAAACATATAGCCTGTGGTAGATTTGCTTTTGTCAAGATCACCTGCATAATCTGAATTAACATATCCACTAACAATAAAGCCTGATCTTCCATAACTTAATGCAACATCTAAGGTTTCTTTAATGTATCTGAGGATCCTTTATACAGAATTATAATGCTCTCTATCATGATTCGCCATGTATAGACTAACCACTCCCGCTGCATGTGTAATGTCTGGTCTTGTACAAATCATAGGAAACATTAAACTTCCCACTACTGATGCATACGGTGCTTGAGATGTCTCCATCCTCTCTTCTTCATTACTAAGACTTAGAGGATAACTTGAAATTAACAAGAAATGAGGTGGAAATTAGCTTGCAATCTTTCATGTTAAAACGTCATAAGATTTCTTCAATTAATTCTTTTAAGAAAGCCAAATCTTTTTGTTACTTCTGCTACCTTGACCATCTTCCAAAGTGATAAATAATCTACTGATCAATGGCTGTAGGGGTGAACTACTCTACATTTAGCTACGTCACAATCAACCCCCGAAGGTCTCGATGAATTTGCACCCCTAAACTCTTATTTGTTGGTCCCATGTCCTTCATATCAAATTCCCTAGCCAATTGTGTCTTTAACTCATTGAAACGATCTTTTTTTAGGCCTGTTATTAACATGTTGTCGACATACAACAACAAGATAATGAATTCATTTTCACAAAACCTCTTGAAATATGCACAAGGGTTTGCATTTAGTCTATTGTATCCAAGACTCATAATAAAGGAATCAAATCTCTTGTACTAACACCTCGGTGGCTGCTTTAGACCGTACAAAGATTTGTTTAACCTGCAAACCAAATTCTCCTTTCCTGCTTCTTCAAAACCTCTTGATTGGAGCATTTAAATTTTTTTCTTCAAGATCTCCATAAAGAAAAGTTATTTTTACATCTAATTGTTCAAGATATAAATCAAAATTAGCACATATTGCCAAGACTACTAGGACTGTAGCGAGTCAAACTATAGAGAAAAATATTTAATTGAAATCAATCCCTTCTTTCATATCCTTCACAACCAATCTTGCATGATATCTCTCCACTTGATCTTCGCCATTTCGCTTAATTTTGAAAACCCATTCACTTCCTATAAGCTTTCTTCCATGTGGTAGTGGCATGAGCTCCCAAATCTTATTCTTATGAAGAGCTTCAATTTCTTCTTGCATTTTTGCCATCCATTGAGATGCATTTAAACTATTTATTGCCTCCTAGAAAGTTGTTGACTCCCTATCCTCAGTTAAAAGATAGTATGCACCTCCATAATATAGTCTGAATGCCAATCTGGTCGCCTTTTTGGATGATTTGATAGACAAGTTTTTGAAGCTTCAGACTATATTGGTTCTTATATCTCGTGCTCTAGTGCTGAGTTAGAGGAATCCATTATATATTCCTTTTTCACCTGAACAACATTAGTCTCTAAATCTTTCTTTGATGTGTTATCATCTTCCCTTTTCTTTTATAAGTAATCTACAAATATTACATTCCTGTTGATGATAACATTATGGGCAGTGGGATCTCACAAGCGATACCCTTTTACTCTATCAACATACCACAAGAATAAGCATTTCCTAAATTTTGGATCTAGCTTCGTAGTTTATTGGGATTGTACATCACGTACATAGGATTCTAAATATACAGAGGTTTGAATAATCAATTGGTTTACCAGTCCACATCTCCATTGATGTCTTCAACTCAATTGTAGTTAATAGGGCCTGATTTACCACATAGCAAGTGGTACTTACTGCTTTTTCCTAGAAAGTTTTGTCTAAGCTTGCTGTTGCTAACATAGCTCTAGTTATCTCTAATAGAGTACCGCTCATTTGCTCTGCCACTCCATTCTGCTAAGGAGTGTATGTCGTTGTGAATTGCCTTTTGATTCCTTCTTGCTTGCAGAATTGATCAAATTCATTGTTTGTGTATTCTCCTATATTATCTGTCCTCAAACACTTGATCTTCTTTCCAAATTCAAGTTCTACCCACGCTTTGTAAACTTTGAAGACTGAAACACATCTTCCTTTCTCTTGATTGGATACACCCAACATCGCCTAGAATAATCATTAATGAAGGACACTAACTACTTTGCTCCTTCTAGGGATGGAACTGGTGCTTGCCATATATTAGAGTGCACTAATTCTAGAACTGATTTGCTTAAAGAATTTGATGTGTTAAACTTCAACCGATGCTACTTACTTATAGCACAATGCTCATAGAAAGGAAGTGATACTTCTGTAAGTCTAGGAAATAGCTTCTGCTCTGCAAGGATTTTCATTCCTTGTTCAAGACATATGCCCAAGTTTTTGATGCTATATTGTGATCTTTTACTTGCACTACTTGAGACAACTGATGCTTCAGCTTCCTGCAAAGTCTCTCCCTTTATCATGTATAAATTTATAGCTATTTTTTCTCCCTTCATAAGTACAATCACTCATTTTATTATTTTAATGATCTCATTCTCACCATTGATCTTGCACCCAAGATCATTTAGTTGTCCTATAGACAATAGGTCCTTATTCAAACCCTTTACATTCCGCACGTCTTAAATAGTACAAATTGTACCATCATGCATCTTTAGCTTGATAGTTCCAATGCCAACAATCTTTAAGGCATGATAATTGCAACTGTACGCAAATTCTCCAGATATAGGTTCATAATAATGAAACCATTCTCTTCGAGAGGTCATGTGGAATGTAGCTCCTAAGTTAAGAAGCCATACTTCAATAAATTTTTCCTGCCTTTATTAGTCATTGCTACTTTATAATATAGAGCATCTCCTTCTTTGGAACAACTTGCCACACTTTTTTAAGGATTGGAATTTTTCTTTATATTCCAACAATCTTTCTTCAGGTGATCTTTCTTGCCATAATTGTAGAATTTTAAATTCTTCTTACTTCTTGATTTTGATCTACCATGATTTTAGCTTGCAGTTTGACCTCGTTCTATTGATCTCCCTCTTATCACTATTAAGGCCTTCATATGTTGTGAACTTGCCTGTAAGTCTTCCTTGTTCATATGCCAATTTTCCTCTTTTAGGATAGCAATTGTAACATCATCGAAGGCTAGATCATCCATAAGAATATTATTTGTTAAGTTGATGATGAGTTGATTATACGAATCAGGTAAACTTTAAAGTAGACAACACGTTCATTTGACTTTATTTTACACCCAACGAAGTGATTTGAGAGAATAGAGTATTAAAATTATTGATGTGCTCTATTGCTGTAGTATATTCAACCATATGAAGAGTATAGAGTTTCCTCTTAAGGAAAATTTTGTTGTGCAGTGATTTAACCTTATACAATTTTGTAAGATGACCCCAAATCTTCTTTGTTGTCTTCTTCTCTTCTATGCTTAACAATACCTCATTTGTCAGTGCCAAATGAAGATTTGCAATAACATTCCCGTCAATCTCATTTCACTTATTATCATCTATGAATGTTGCTAGCCTTTCGCTGATGGCTGTTAAATAATTATCTTTTTTTAAGATAGCCTTCATCTTCAACTTCCACAATGAGAAATTACTCCAATTGAACTTCTCAATCTAAAATTTGGCCACTATTGCTTCTATCAAGAATATAATTTTACTCCTATTATTTCAACTGAATAGTACCTGTAAGTATGAATAGTATCATGCCTGTAAGTATGAATAGTATCATATATGTGAATAGCACCCAGTTGCTACAACTCAGCTACAGTGACTGCTACAATCTAAAAATAAATGCATGAACAGTTATCACCTTTCTTAGTTACTGTTTTACTATTCATCAACTTTCACCATTACCACTCAAAAATCAAACAGATTGTGTCAAAAAATTTGTTGTATTTTTCTTAGCACACTCTATACCAGCTGTTGAGAAATTCAATCAAATTAGAACAAGTTCGCAGCTAAATAAGACTGAAAGGAATAGTAATGAAGAAATAAGCACACAAATTTTACGTGAAAGCCTCCAAATAAATTAGGATAAAAAATTATGATTAAGAAGAAGACATTTCACTATGAAAATTTAGGAGTTACAATCTCTATTTATTTTACAAAAAGCAATACTTAAATCTCTAAAGAAATAGGAGAAACACCCTCTAAAAGGATTAAGGATTTTCTAAAAACGAATGATATGGAAATGAACTTGGGAGACTTATTTATAGGCCTCCCTCACGTGGCTTAAACAACTAATAATTAGTGGTCCAACCCACAAATGTTACAACTATAATTGTTAAATTTCTAGTAGCATTAATTGTTGTAGTTGTCCAAGCCTTAATTGTTGATCACTGCCACCATCTATCAGTCCAACGAAAGTGAACCAACGAGTAAAAGACTTCTCACTTTATCAGAGTACGAGGGGAAGGTGTCAATCGTACACAACATTTCCTTTGCATTTTAAAAATGAGACTATTTTTGTGATTCAAATCTGTAACTTTCATGTCAAAAAGGAATAATCTTATTAGTACTAAATGAAAAAGAGGTATGGTAATCCACAAACCTGAATATATGGTATCTTTGACAATTTTCATTTATATCCTATGTGCGCCCCATGCTAAACATCAAACTTGATTTTTTAAAAAAAGTTTTCTACCATCTGTAGACATGGAAAACAGATTTAGAAAACAGATTTAAGTTATTTTTTGGTATAATGAAAATAAAACTAATCTTAGATGGATGTACTTACGTTAGACCAATTCCAAGTAAACCATTAAACATAAACGAAGTTTTTTTTTTTTTCGACGTGTAGGTTTTTTCTTGGTGCATCTAAATTACAACATTGGAAATATATGGTGGGTGGATGGTTGGGACTGGTATGGTCTAACTCATTGCTCAAAAAGGGGACCAATTTTTCTGTATATGGATCAATCTATGGTAGTGAGCTCTCATTGGCTGTCCTTGACATCAATTTTCTAGTCTTGAATTATTTTCTTACCGACTTATGTTAACTATTTATCATTCAATCGCTGCAATGAATGGATTCTGGCTAAGCCAGTCGGTCTTGCTACAATCCTAGTATTACGGGGAGTGGAAATATATCCATGCATATAAGATTCAGAATTGCTGGTAAAGGAGAAACCCTTGCAGATGTAGGGGAATCGTGACACATTAATTTTTTATAAGGTTGCAAGCCACTATTCATACAAAGCAGCCTGGGGCTGCAAATGTCAGCACCAAGTCCGTTTTTCTTTTTAACACATTTATATTTCACTCATTGTTTTGTTATGTCTGAAAACTCTCACAGGTTAGTACCACAAGTTTCACCCTGTCGAGCACCAACTTAGTTGCCACAATTGGCAAACAGTTTCTCTTATTGTATTACCTTGTATATGTTAGGAGATACCTTATCTTTATATATTTAGGAAATCTTTGTATATATTGAGATACCGTATCTTTGTATATTTAGGAAATAATATGTACGTGATCTGGGGAGACCGAGATTTGTATTCTTGTGTATAAACACCTATTCGCTAATACAATAAACAACGGAGATTTCGCTCACAAATATAACTTGCCATATCCTAATTCAGGAGTGCCGTTCCAGCTCTATCACAAGGAGACCACTGCGCTTCATAATACGATTCCAGCCTCTTCGGGTCATCTTGCCTCTGCTAGACAAGACATCATACATGATACATTGAGCTTTAAAATAATGAATCATGAAAACGTCCTGAAACACTTAATACCATCTAAAGTGACGGACCAAGGAATTCCTAAAGATAAAACAAGGATCACGCATGATTATTGTCTAGCTCTATCTCGTAGACTTGTTAACAATTTTACATTCCAATGGTCAAAACAAATCTTTATATCTCAAAAGCTTTAGAAGATTTTATTTCTAGCACACCACCAAGCCCTTGAAAGAAGACAGCAAGCACTAAATACCTGCCATCTACACTTGAATTTTTTCTTTAGATCATTTTACACCCACAGGGCCAATAATCATTTACAATGAGAAGAAACATGAAGGTTGGGACGAACAAAACAATTCGTGAAGTTAAGCATTCAAGCGACAAATTTTGGCCAAGTCGTTTGAAAACTTTTTAAGTGCTTTGTAGATAAATTGAATGTCTTAGGTTCCATGGGGCAATTCACCACCAAGGGTAGCGCTTTAGGCAAAGCAATGCCTGCCCTTTCCAAAAATACGAAATACAATTTGCAATGTATTTTGAATGCAGGTTTAATACTTATAGCAGGTCACTCAAGAATCCCACAATTAATGAAACATCAAAGATGTCCCCATCCTTTCCAGCGGCCAAGAATGTATAATTCTTAGAAAAAGAGAAAATTTCCACAAACACAGGCAAAAGCATGAATAAGAACAAAAGAAAATAATATTAGGCACAACTAATAGAAAGCAATAACACATACATTGGACAGCCACATAATAACTAAGACTCTGTACATGATAGGAAAGGTGTCCAAGCTTTATAAATTCAAGTGGAGCTTCAAGAAAGGGATGGTGTTGGTCTCCTCTAACACCAGATACTAGCTATAGGTCCATCAAGTTTCCACCTTACAGAGCCGCTAACAGCCAACTAAGGTTGAGTTTAATGTGAATACACATCCAATTCTAAGAACCCAATCCCTGACTACAAAAAGTGAAGAGGGGATAGAAGATAAACTAACAAAACCCGAGTAGAAAGTTGAAGAAGATGATGATGGTACCATTAGCTTATTAGAATACATTAAGAGCCACCACAAAGAACATAATACTCAGCCAGCTGTTGCTGCATGAGCCCCTTCTACAGGATAAACACAAGAGTAGAAGTTATAAATTGACAAGGAATTAGTTGTAAGTAACTCAAATTGAATCTGAGATGCAAACTGATAGTGTAAGCTGAAAGATGAATCAAGAGCCAATTCAAGACAATAGGTTTATCAAGCAAACGAAGATTAACAGCTGAAAGTGAAGACAGACTAACTTCAAAAGGATGAATATGTAGAATAACCTCTTTGCGCCAGAATAGCTTAATTATAGCACATTCTTCTTGGAAATGACACAAATATTGCAATCTACCAATCAAACCTATAACAGATTGAGTTACCAATTGAACCTATAATGGATAGCCGAATCCAGTAAGCCTAATATCACAAGTTTCCCATTTATCATTTTCAATTTCTGATAAAAGATACTTGAGGCCACAAATCATATGCTGACAACATACTTAAGAATTCAGAACCATTACCTCATGTAACATGTCATAGGCAGAGAGAGAAGTAAAAAAAGTGATTTACCAAGCATTGACATAGCGATTGAAGTATTTATGGTCATTTCAAAATACACTTTAAGAAGTCAAAGTATGCATGCATGAATAGAACAACTAATTTTTGTCATATGTACACTTCACTTTCAATAAGCTAATTGACTCTTGAACTAAATAGTTCTCATCTTATTCTAAAGAATTAAATTTGCCAAATGGATAATGACAATGTTACAGTTTACCTTTCCTCTTACTTTTGCCTGAATAACTGCCATTTGTCATTGCATTCCCTAATCCACAACCAGGGAGTTCCTTAGTAGATAAGTTCTGACTAGCCATACAGTTGAGATTATCAAAATCACAACCTCTTGTTTCATTCAATATTGCTCCTTGACTTTTGTCATCAACTCCTGGATGTAGGCAATAGACTTGGTCGTTGCAGTCCATATTACAAGGATTTATCACATAAGCACCAGGCAGATTTGAACTGGCCAAATTCACATTGTTAACAGGCTTCTGATATGGAAAAGATCCAAGCTCCCCTTCAATTCTGCCCCGAATGTCCACAAGCAAACACTTGAGCCTCGCAATCTCTGCCTCCAATGCAGCCTGACCCTGCAACCTCTTGAGCAGCTGCTGGTTCAAAGCCCTCAATTTCACAACTTCATCCTCCAAAGATGCAGCCCTTGCTTTCTTCTTCTCCCTGTACTTGCGGACCGCCTCCCTATTTCCTGTTGGCCTCTTCTTGCACTTCTTCTCAGTTGACTCTGCAGTATCGTCATCAGCTGCATTTTCTTCAGTTGGCGCAGACACAATTTTGGTATGCACATGAAAGCAAGTGTGTGTATGGGAGAAATCAGGACCCGGTGGATTACATGTATGAGTGTGAGTACAAGTATGAGTGTCCTTCAGTAGTTCCTCAAAGAAACTATCCATCGAGCAACTGCTAGGAATTTCACCCATGTTCTGGCTCGGGAAAACTTCTTGATTTGAGAAATCCACTTCACCGTCGTCCATCATACAACGGCCGACACAAAAATCTAAAAGACAAGTTCAGATTGTCATGCTCACCTATATGATAATTCCATTCAAATCTTAGATCTTGCAAAAAATTACCGATACTAAGATGAGAATTTCAGCCTAGGAATTCGTGCTGCTTAGCTGCAAAAAAGGGGCTTCAAGTAAGTATATAAATAACAAGCAAAAACACAGACAATTGACTCCATAAATCTACTAAAGACCCCAAAATGATCTCGAAAAACAAAAAACGAAACAAGTAATTAAACTAAAAAATGAAAATTTCCAAAACATGAAAATGCAAGTAGCAACCAAAATATTCAAATTAAAATGGAAAAAGTCAGAAGCTTACCATGCAAACACAATTCAACTCTGGAAATTAAGAAACATTTGAATGAAGTTGAGATTATTTGTCAAGAAAAAAGGAAATAGAAGAATTGAGACAGAATCCATACACGAAACAATCATGCACTCCAAATTGAAACCCTAGACAACGAGAGCCAAGAACAAAGAAAATGAAAACCTTAAGGAGGCTTTCTAAAGCAACCCTCTATGGCGATGACCAATTGCAAGCGAAACAGTGACAATGAACGTACCATATACGACCGATTTAGAGAGATTCCACAAATTAAATAAGGAAAGAAGCTTTCCTCCATGGGTCAATATATTAGTTCGACATCGCATTCAATTTATAGGTACTTGAAGGACTTCAATGTAAATTTTAAAAGTTCCTGGGAAGTTATTCAGTACAACTACAATCTACATGCATCGTCAGCAAGTCCGTGTGCCGCTCCGTGTAGTTTGCATATCGTTTTCAGAGATAATCACATTTGTAGCTTGCACTTAAAAAATAGTTTAAATTTAATTCTCCACACAATAAAAATATTTCAATTTCATTATTTGATTACCATAAAAATGAAAAGTAATTTCTAATGTTTGGATTACATCTTTAAGGTTAGGATCTTAAAGTAGAATTAAGCGTAATTATAAAATATTGCTTAAGGTTTTGCGTTTGTTTACGGAGCTATTATGTTTAATTTAATTGTTGGAATATATTAATAAAATTAATATTATGGTTAACTTAAATCTTGATTTTTTTATACAAGCGTAGATAATTAATATGCTAAATATTTATAGGTAGATAAAAATAAAAGGTAAAATCATAAGTTATGCAGTTGTATATAATTAATATGCTAAATACTAAATATAATAATTGCGTTTATTATAAAAATATAATATTCTGTAAGATATATAATACACACCATTAAATAAATTATATATGTTCACATTCACTAATTAATGAATTAATTAGTATCATATCAAATATTTGTCACAAATAATTAAAAATTGAAACTGCTATCATCGTGCATATATTATATAATTTGATTATTTTTTTTAAATATAATTTAATTATTGTGTAATATATAATAATATTTATCAATTTAAATAATTTTATGTATATGTTTTTTAAAATATATTTTTGTTACATATTTTATGAACATAAGTTAAAATATAACTTTATGCAGTGAATTGATTATCTATTTTCTTAAAGAACAAATGAAATTGATTATATCTTATCATAATTAATTTTAGATCCTAACGATTAAAAGCCAAAAATGATTAAACTAATTTGCATGAATTTTATGTATTCAAAGTTTCCACATCACTTTAGGTGTTCAACTAAGTTTAGGAACTAAAACTGTACATGTAAATATAAGCAACAGCAGTTATCTGTTGCAGTCATACATGATCAAGAAAAGTTGGTTTTGTGCAAGAGGTCGATAACCATGTGTGTTATAGAGTTATCAAAGGTACGTACGGTTGGTTTACATGGAGTATTTGTCACTATATGTCTACTTCCATTGTTTCTATGAAACGTTTTCCTTTCCTAGACCTTGTTTTGACGTTGTTATGTTCTTGGATTGCCCGACTTTGAACGCATAGATGCGGAAAGAATCGACTTATAAGAAGGAACGGAAGAGAAAGTGGGAAAAGGAGGAAGAACTCGAACGCTATAATCACCATAAGAGGTATAGGATATCACATCATAGACGCAGACAAAACGGCAGGGTACGGGAAAGTAATGGTTCGGATGTCAGGAGACGCCGTGTTGCTGAAGGGTACGGCAAATATGCAGTCTCTGAACGTGGGCGTGATTCTTTTGGCAATAAATACATTTTAAACGAGAAAAGTAGCGGGTGCGCTCCTGTGTGTTGCCGTAATAATGGTGAGTGACTGTGTGCTAATTCATGGCTTCTCATGTGTATCCGCTAGTTGGTATATGTTGTATTCTTTCATGCATGTGTTGATATAACGATTTTATTACCTGGACAAGAAGAGGAAGAGTTGGAGGAGGGAGAAATCACACGGGAAGTAGGAATTATGTTACCAACAAAAGAAGACGAAGAGTTGGTGGAGGGAGAAGTATCACAGGAAAGGTGTAGTTGTGATGAAACGCATGAATCATCCTATAGTTTTGGAAGTAATGACCGGAAATCAAACACCAAGTCCGAACGTCTGCGTGAGTCCACTAACTGTATCCTCAATGCTATCATGAAAAAGTTGGAATGCTGCCCTGAAAGTTGCCATGAATACAATGGTAGGTAGGTGGTTCATCTGAATAATTGACGAATGTATGTCTTGCTTTTCCATGCGATAACTGATACAATAACATGTCGTTGGTCCAGGTGGCATCCTATGGGACTATATTGCATCAAGAAAGCATGAGGATCAGGATTTGCTACTCAGGAAAGCATTCTTTTCTAAGAAGATGGACTTTGCTGCACCTGAATTGGCTCATCTTCTCAGTGAAGAGTCTTTCAATTCTGTCGAAGTGAAGTGCAATATTACAGCTGTAGAAGTGGAAGTTACTAGCGAAGAGTTATGCCAAGAAAAGAAACATACAATTATATCATGCTGCCATGGAAGTGAACAGCTGGACGTAGTATCAGAATGTGGAGAACTACTAGAGAATTGTGTTAGCCGTGCCAAGGAGAGCAGCGTTTTGGAGTTTGAAGATCAAGAATTCTCCTCTGAAACAGAGTCCACGACATCATCTGAGACTTGCATAGTTGAACTACCAAATGGAGTGGCGCACGAAGTATCACAACATCAACAACTTTTTGAGAACTGGGTTCCCCCTGTCATGGATTGTATACATCTAGAGTCTGAAGATCTAGAGTGACTCTTTGAGACAAAGTTCGTGAGAGCACCTGGGACTGGCACGGTTGAAATAGCTAATGCCAAGACCGAGAAGCTGTCCAATTCAACTTCCACCTTTATTCCAAGAGCTCAGCATTTGCCCCATGCTGAAATGAATGCCTTGCGATTTACTGTACCTTTCTGAATAGTTATCAGAAGATGAAAGAGACTCGTAGGAATAGGATTATTTCCCTCGCATGCATCATCAAAGTGTACAGGAGGTTCTAGATGTATTTTTTTTCTGTAGTGTTCAATATATTTGAGCAACACTTTTACTGTATCCTATTTGTAATCAAAATACAATGTTACATTTGTTGGATCATAAGCTGGTTTCTACCTTATGTACAGATGTCTTGGCTACAGAAAAATGATTGAAAGGTTATTACATGTTTGTTTTTGGCTGCAGCCTTTATTTGCAAATACAAGTAAGAGGTTAAGTATTCAAGAGAGTGGAGAGAAACTAATCAAAGCTTGAGGACCGACTCCACCTTCTTTGCAAGTAACCTTCCCAAGAGATACTATTTCCTTGCTCCAAGCTACTCAGGGATGTATCATCATCGATATCAAGCAAAGCAACGCTCATATGTAATTCGGCACTAGAATTTGGATAAACTTCATCATCATCTTCACCCTGCATTTCTATATCCTCAGGATACTTGTTATTTGGGTTCATGCACTTCTCCCCACAATTACCCTCTCTTAGGAGCTTTTGTATCTGAAACATTACATGTAAAGGATACCGTTAAAGTAAAGCAAATGAATAATCAAATAAATTAACTCCTACGAGCACAGGTGGGGAAGTGATCGACCATTAAAATTTATTTTTGAAGCAAGGTACCTCAATCATTTTGGGACGACGAGTGGCAGATCTTGTGATGCAGAGTTTTGCTGCAAGAACCATTCTCTGCACCTCAACCTCATCAATGTTGCCTTCCAAAATTGGATCTAATATGCCTTTTGTATTACCACTTTCTATTAGTGGCTTTGCCTGAATTCGCAAATCTATAAGTTAGGAACCAAAAACCATTAGAGTTGAATACTTCTAATAATTGGAGAGGCTCTTACCCACATAACCAAGCTCTCTTGATCCTTGGGATACTCAGAGGCAATTGGTTTTCTTCCTGATAATAACTCAAGTAGAACAACACCAAAGGCATACACATCAATCTTGTCGCTCACTTTTCCATACATGAAATACTCGGGAGCAAGATAGCCAAACGTTCCGACCACGTCATCTTCAGTTGTAAAAGATGATGTTGATGGTCCCCATATTGCGAGCCCGAAATCAGATAACTGTGACTCATAAGCAACTATAAGTCATGTTATAACTTCAGAACAAATTTCGCTTTCAAAATGGTGTAACTATCATCTGCATTAGTCTGGTGCATACCTGTGGCTCAAAATTTTCGGATAGAAGAATGTTTGAAGACTTGACATCTCTGTGAATCACAGGCTGAGGACATTCATTATGTAGGTAAGTCAGAGCATCGGCAATTTTTAAAGCTATGCTATATCTCACTTCCCACGACAGGAACCGAGAGTTGCCTTCGTTTCCATCAACACCTATTATGAAATATTTGACTACGTGATATTCCTTTCGAGTTTTTTGCAAAATACTGTTATACATACATCTTAAACGAACTTTACCACGTAGATTTTCCTCTAAACTTCCTTTAGAGAACAAGTCATAAATGGAGATGAGTTCATTATCTTTCAGGCATATCCCCAGAAGAGGTGTGATGTGCTTGTGTTTCAATGAGGAGAGGATACCAACTTCCTGGGAAAAGTCTTTTCTTGCTATTTGTGACGATTTCTGAATTTTTACTGCCACTGGCTTGCCATCTGGAAGAATTCCCTTATACACTTTGTTGCATCCTCCTTTTCCGATCAAATTTCCTGCCATGAGATAAGAGTCGCATCAGATAACAGAATCAAGGATAAATGGATTAAATCACATGAAGGTTCAGGGTAATAACCTGAAAAGAATTCAGAAGTTGCAGCTTTCAGGATCTCATAATTGAAACATTTGCAAGTGGAAGAGTTTGTTTTGAGCAGAATCGCCAAGTTATTTTCCAGTTCACCTACTGCCGACAAACCAATGCTACTGCTCTTCTCCATTAAGCTGCTTCTCAAACTTTGAGGACTTTGCTGTGGGGAACGATTCGGCAAGTTCATTACCCACTGCACCACAGACAATTGTCTAGACTGCAGCGCCTTTGGAACATCAATACTTGGTATTCGGAGAAGTGGCCAACCAGGCCTCTGGTCCAAAATATCCCCTGCGAACACAGAAGTTGATCTCTTTTTACGTTCACACACAAGGCTTGAAGTTTCATCCCTGAATTCTTCACTTCCATTTCTTGTTACTACATCGAAACTTGATATTTCAGTGTCTGCCTCAGAATCACCGAACTCAGAATGGACTTCTCTCCATATGGGACTCCCATTTTGATTGAAACTAGGTTTTGGATCTCCGCAGAGGCCTGACATAATTGGAAGTTATATTATTTCTCTTGTAGAACTAAGAAACGGAGTCTTGTTTCAAACATAAATACCAAACCTGTTAGTTGGTTATGGTTACACCTCCTGAACACAATTTTCCCCTTGTGGATGGCCAAAACATCTGTTGTTGGAGGCAATCTCTTAGCACAATAATGAGCTGTGGAGCCCCAACCACTGAAAATAACATCTGTTTAGCCCAATCAGGAGGGAATAAAGAAACAAGACTAAAGCAGAGCTCGGTTGTATAGTTGCACATACACTACAGCATTTCGGTTGTTGATCCCTACTAGTACAGCCACAGCAGAATGATTCTTCACCTCTCTGACTAGAGTTTTCCGGAATGAAATCCCTCTGGAAATCTGACCTGTGAGCTCTACCTGAACACAAAAGGCTATTAATTACCTACACAACTTCTAATAGATGAGAAATGGAATCGAGTTTTTAGCAATTAACCTTCTTCATGGAACAAAGTGCCCCATATACTTCTAAGTAACTATCCAGCAAGGGCTTGACTTTGACAAAATGACCTGGTCAGAAGAATTGTGATGAAAAGAAAAGAAAAACAGGAATTGAAAATGTTTAACTCAGATTATCCCTGGGAAAGTCTCGTTTGGGACGTTGAAAACATTACCTGAACGTCGACAAACATGAACTGCAATTACACAATCTCCTGGTTCAGCCACCTTCACAAGAGCCCAGCTAAGCAGCTCTCTACTATGGCCATCAATTTGTATTCCCACTATAATGATCCTCTTCTCAATAGGCTTAGCTGTTTTCTCTTCCGGCATCTTCTTCTTGATATCACTATCAAATATCAAACCACTATAACTTCTAGTCTTCCTGGAACGGCAAAAGGTCTGCAAATTTCTTATGTACTGTAACAAGTTTTCCACTTCCTGAACTGATCATTCGATTTTAACTCTCTGCAATTAAGGAACTAAACACGGTTAGAGCAGCTAAAACTAAAAATCCCATAAACTAATACCCCACTACACCCTATCAATCACTTTTTGCTAGCACTCGTTGTTTATAATACCTACCCATTAATATATACCCCTGAAAGATTTCAAAGTTGAAAAGGTTAATTCAGTCTGACCAGAATTTTCATTCCCACCATAGAAATAAAGCTAACAGAATTACCCAAAAGAGCCTGAGAAAAAAAAAAGTTAAATATAGGAGAATCATGCATAAGATAAACAAGCCAAGACAAAAGAATGAGACTTGTTCCTAACGTTGTTTACCGTCTCGCTTGGGAGGTCCAGAAGGCATTTAAAACGAAATTGCCGCCAAACATCACCACCCCACCTAATGCAACCGACTTCACGAATTCATATAACAAATCAAGAGTAAACAATAGCTGAAGAGACCATTAATGAACTCAGAAGAGGGTCTTGGTTTGAGGAGATTAGTTTAAGCAAAAGGGTTCTGTTAAAAAACGACAAGAAGACGAAAATGACTATTAAAAACCAAAAAAGACAACAAAAGAGAATGTAAGTGTCGGCAAAGAGGAGCATTCCCGAGAAAAGTGGCTAAAGGCAAAGAATTTGTGATTAAGGAAAGAAAAAGGAAAGTTGGTTTTCTAGTTACACTTCTGATTTCTGTGCAAATTCAAAACTCGTTCTTGTTCATTCCTGGGATTTGAGGTTGTTAAAAAACCGGAAATTTCGCGGGAGGCCCTGATGTGCGTTCACCCCTACGTAGGTGTATTTCCGATTATTTCGGGTAGGAGAGTACCTCGGCCACATGCTGCGTTTGTATGCAACAATGGCACACCAACACAAGTCCAAGGCCAAACAGGTTTACACTATACCCACAATTCGAGATTATCATACTGAAACGAAATTGCTTGTATTTTAATGGAATGAAAATTCGAATTTATCAGTTAAAAAAGAAAGTTGAATTCTTTAATGAGTATGAAACTTCAATTCCTAATTACTCCTTTATTTTTGTTTATGTTTCTAGGGATACTGCTCAACTTGCTTAGGTAGATGGAGAAACGAGGATGTCTGAATTTGGGTTTCTTTTCCACAAACTAAACGTGGTTCTACACAGATTTGCAGACGCAGACTATAGTATAGGGACAGCTGGAACATTTCACCATCGTCATGATGCCTTATTGCCATCATCTGTAAAAGAATTAAGTGGCCCATCTGCAACGTGATCAAAAGAATTCGAAGAACATGTTAATCGATGCGGGATTTTGAGGTTAAAAGTTTTGGTTGAGGACAAGGGACGTCGATTACTTTTTCTTCTTCTTTTTTTTAACCAAAAGCTTAATGTTAATATCGTGGTAACAAATATCTGCAAATAAAATTTTAATGAGTTAAAATTAGTAATGTATTCTTTTCTTTAAATTTTTTAGAGTTCAAATATTTTTAAATTTATTATTAAATCTTGTTTACGTATAAAAAAACTGTTAATATTAAAAATTTATAAATAGTTTAGTATTGATGCCATTTATTTTAAGTGTTCCTGATATTGACTAATCCCTTTTTATATTCCAAGACAAAAACATTAATTCCAACTTGATTATCTCAAATTATGGATCATGAAGCATAGGATGGATTAACCATACCCTTTTTAACCATGCAACCAAGGGCTACCCCTGTCATGAAGCTGAGCAAAAAAACCTCCGGTATTGATCAAGAGTTGTGCTGCGCAATAAGCATTATCTTTAACCAAATAATTCTTGTCCCTTAAGTTGCTTCTCTTCTCTTCTCTTCGACCAATTTAAAATTTGTAGAAACAGGGTCCTGAAAGAGCCACGGACGCATCTTTTTTCGAAGCCAAAAGAGAAAAAGACTGGCGTGGAACAATGGTGCAGCAAACTAGATAATTATTTAAACTTGTAAATTACTACTTTATGTAGTTTATGATACAGATTCAAACTATGACCATTACAAAGGTGGCTACTTTGACCATCCGTAGTAATATTTTAATTATCATGCATAATTCCTTGTCATGATCTTTTGGCTATTATTATAATATGTGGTAGTATCATTATCGCTTACGTCAAATGCTTTATGGTTTTTTTGTGAATTGGGCACAAAAGCTTCCATCTTTTAACGTGGAACCAAAAAAGTAAGCAAAAGAAATGGAGGGATTTTCTTGCTTGGTAACATCATGACCAGCCCACGACAAAAATATTACAAGAAAAAGGTAGATGTGATTATACGGTATCAAGAACAGTTCTCATTATGTACGTGTGAGAGTTACTGATGGATATATGGCCTTCACACTGCACACATGGGCAATGAGCGTATTGAACTTCTTGATAAGGTAATTATCTATTATGGTTCACAAGGTTGTAAAAGCATAAGTCCAAGACAGTAACAAATAGATCGCAAACTAGTAACAGATGCATATATGCGCAATGTTTTCTGCAGAGATAAATAGTAAAAATTAAATTTAGAAAATCTCTCTCGTTAGTCAAATGTCTACATAAGGGAACGTGGATGCACATCAGCAAATCAGTGTTTGTTGGAGGTTTGGAAATATGAGATTTAATATGTGCTTGGATGGTACAATGTAGATACAAATTGTACATTT
Organism: Erythroxylum areolatum; assembly: GCA_024520975.1. Classification (NCBI taxonomy): domain Eukaryota; kingdom Viridiplantae; phylum Streptophyta; class Magnoliopsida; order Malpighiales; family Erythroxylaceae; genus Erythroxylum; species Erythroxylum areolatum. The sequence goes on along the minus strand of JANIJH010000225.1, from coordinate 71,643,314 downwards.
TATTCCACTGAAGTACCATAGAAGCTACATATACCTATGCTTTCCTTCTGAGGTTAGGTCATTACTTGAGCATATATCTAAGAGTAAATAAACAAACTAATTAACCATTCTTTTATAATTTGCAGGAACAAGAAGTTGTTTTGGGATGGAGTGAGTGCTTCTAATCTTCCATTTAAAAAAGAAAAGAAAAGCGAGGCAGGTAAATTAATGGAGAGTTATATTATTGGACCCATGTATTGTTAGGAGAAAAACAGTGAGCTAAAGTGTGGCCTACTTTATTCCAAATACCAACTTTTGTAATTATATATCTGTACATATGTGGAGAATACAAGGGAATGGCACAGCGCACCAAGTCCCCACGTGGAACCACTAGCCATGATAATGCCATCACTTCAGTGTTTTAAGTATATCATTATTTGTTCAAATGATGCAGTGCATGCAAAGCTGACATGTATTGCATGTTGGAGTTCAGCAATTGGTTCCAGAAATGAAAAATCTGCTAATTTTTTTCTTTAACTTGGATGGATCAACCACTTTGTTTTGGTAGGTTAGCAGAAGATCATAGCTGTTTTAGACCAGCAGATTTTTTTTATTTATTCTGACTGTCGTTAAGCAGCTATTTGTGATTATGACTGTATAATAATGAACTTCGAAGTATTGAATAACAGGGAGGCTAAGCAATAAGATCTTATATATGGATTCTCTAAAATACGTTTTAGATTAAGTCCTGTTAACGTGCAAGACCAGAAAATAAATGCTATAATGTGATTTCCTGCAGAATATTGTTCCAGTGATTGCTAGTAATTCCTGCATTTGGCCTTCTTTTCTAAAACAGGTTGAGCGAAATGGTCAATTCGACTAACATAATGACTTTCAAATAAACTTAAATCTAATTAACATTTGCTGACACAAGATTAGAATTTGGTGATTTGAACTCATCATCATTAATCTAATCTTGGTTCATCTGAACTTTATTGAATGAAATCAATTTGGTAAGCCATTCCCTTACAATAGAACGATTGTAATTGACTTGACAATGGCAGCCAAGTGAGCCGTGTTAAAACATACTTATCTAGAATAGCTTTTAAGGTTGAATTGACACAAATCCTTATATGGCTAATCAGGTAGAGACTAGTTCGTCTGCTTCCTAACATTTGTCCTTACGTGGCTAATCAGATACAGACTAGCTAGTCTGCTTCCTAACATATGGTGTGATCCTGAGAAATGTCAGAATTCTTCTTCAATGTTACGTAAAGCATTTCCTATTATCGGTCTCTCTTAAGGCTCCACAGAAATTGTATGCCAACCATTTTCTTCGAAGGCTTGTAGTATGAAACTTTTTGAAGTATTGGAAACTTTTGTGGTCCCTTTTCCTTCATATGTTCAGCTACTCGCCACAGGACAAAAGTCAAGTTAATAACACTACCTTAAGACACCCATTTTATTCGGGACATATAGCAGACCTATCAGGAGTCTACAGATCTACGCAATTGTGGCCAGGTCACCAGAAAACAACACAACTGATTCAGGTACGGCCTTTTAACACTTTGTCATCTCTGCTGCTGGCATAACATAAGTTGGGAAATTTTAATAATAGGTGATGCAAAAACTGATGCCAGATAATCGAAGGAAAGGCCTCTTTTCAGGTTTCATTCCACGACATAATTTAGGTCTAGGTCGGAGAAATAGATTCAGAATTGATTGTTAATCTTACCCATAAACATTTTTTAACGCAAGTAGGAATGGCAATGAGTTCGGCCAGATTAAGTCAAATTTTATGTTTTTTATAAAAATTAAAAAATGAATGGGTTGGACCAGATTTTACGTTTTTTTATAAAAATTAAAACATGATGTCATTTTATCTGGTCACAGGCTAGGTCGGGTAGGGATAGCCCCGACTCGAGGTCCAGTTGGGCCAAGCAATCTTGGCCTATGGTCTGGTCAACCCACGTCAAAGTTAGGCTGGGCCGAATCACATTTGTCATCCTTATGCGTAAGGAGATTACCGATTTGTGTCTGTAAGCAAAAAATATTGAAGGTAAAAGTTGCATGAGTTCCAACAATATGTCATTGTGATATTTTCTTGTCACATAATGTTTAGAGTGTAAAATTTTTTACATCTGTCCAATTGAATTTCAATAATTGAATAATTTAAAAAACATGAATAAAAAATTAAGAAATTGAAATTGATTCAAAAAAATTTTCCAAAAGCTTTTTTCCAAAAGCTTTTTGATGTATCAACCACGAGCTTTTCAAATGTCTAATCTCTAACGGTATTCTCATAGTAAAGAAAAAGAATATCAACGTTTGGTAGGAAGTAAGTAGGAATATGTTTGAGAGGACATATGTAAGGATGCTATCTTCATTACACTTATTTCCTATAAATAGAAAAAGCATTTATTTTTATTAAAATTAAATATTCCAACTATACTCAAAGTATCTAATTACAAATTCATTTAATTTTAATAAAATTAAATAACTTACATTTGATCTCTAAAGTTTTTCAAACTTGACAATTAAGTTCAACTTAATTGAAATTTATTGTTATCTTTTTAACTACTCTTTAGGTGTGACCTATTAGGTTTCTAATATGTTGACAATGATTATAAATTATAAATATAATTAGATAAATTAAATTTTTTTTAATTCTTTAATTAAACAATTTAAAATCATAAATCAAGATTAACGGTTAGCAAAATGTCACAAATACAAAAAATTAGAAATTTCAAAGTGGTTAAATTTAACCTATCCTTATATAGCCATGATGTATAATATAATCCTTTTGTCATCTCATGTTCCAATTGGACATAACGTATTTATATATTGTTTGCTCTTTTAAAATATAATCTTGTTTATTCTTGCTAATTAATAATTGATATTAAAAAACTTTTTTAAATCTCAATTCACTCTTACCAGAGAATTCTTTAAATTACTATTAACTAAGAATAGTAGAACAATATCTCTAAATATTTTAAAATAATGAATCCTTTGTTGACTTACTTAATTGTCTTCATGTGATCCATACTGTATCCAAGTACTACCGACTAAGCTACCTTAAATAGTATAGGTCGTAAGTAGTATTAAAACACAGTAATTTTCACATGATATACCTTGATGATATTAAGTTTAAGGATCAATTATAAAAACCATCATAATGGGGAAATTTACAAACACATAAGTAATATTTCATTTGAAATTCTTATAATCAGTTTAGTACAATGAACTTATTCTCTAATAAATGCTCATATATTTGTTTAAATATCTCCACACTTTAATTTATAAGATTAATTATTTTCTTAAGAAAGAAATATGACATATGTTAGTTTTATTGTTTCGTCAATATCCCAATCTTGGTGAAACTACATCTAGAAAGAGTTTAGGAATAATACATAAATGTAAATTGAATCTCATCATTATGATTTTATTATAATTTCAATTGCATAGTAGTTATTTTGGAGATTTTATCATTAATATTAAAACATTAATTGTAATTAACAAAATATATAAAGCTAAAGAATGCCTTTGTTAATTAAAATAATAATGTCATATATAAAATTGCAATCAACCGATTGACTGTAGGGGGATAAACTAACAATCTCCTATTTGCACTAAAGACAACCACCTTAACATCAAATTCCATATCCATCCATACATCAATCATTTCTCTTCTGACATGATGATTTAGTGAGAGGATTTGTAAGATTTTCTTCAGTAGGAACTCCCTCTCATGTTATTTATTTCTGCTCCACTATCTCCACGATCAAGTGAAACTTACTGAGTACATGTTTGGACCTTTATTAGACCTTGTTTCCTTTGTCTATGCAATAACACCACTGTTATCGCAATACAAGAATATAGGCTCAAAAATGCTAAGAGCCACTCCAAGTTTAGTAGTGAACTTCTTGATTCAAACAACTTCATTTTCCGCCTTTGACATTAAAATGTATTTTACCTCAGTTGTAGAATCTTCAATGGATGGTTGTTTGGAACTCTTTCAACTTACCACACCACCATTCAAACTGAAGATGTATCCTGATTATGATCTACTATCATTTAGATCCACTAAAAATTAGCATTTTAATACCATTAAACTCTCAGTTCAGCTCTTCTATAGACTATGAAAATATATTTCGTTTATCTAAAAAAATTTAAGATGTTTCTAAAAGTCATCTAATGAACACCACCATGATTGGCTTGAAATTTACTCGTTATACTCAAAGCTTAAGAGACATCTGGTCTAGTAAATAATATCATGTACGTGATTGATCCAATTATCGAAGCATATGGAACATAGCCATTTTATCTCTCTCATCTTATGCCTTAGGTGAGAAAGAAATCTCATGCAATATAGATAAGAATCCTCTCCTGGGAATCTCTATATAGATTGAGATAATCCAAGCAACCTCTTTGATCTATCTCTATAGATCTTTATTCCTAGAATATTGGCTGCTTCTCCCATATCCTTCATGGATAAGTTCTTGGACAACCAAATCTTTATAGTTTGAATCATCGGTACATCATTTTTAATCAACAATTTATCATCCACTATAGCACTATAAAGATGACTACACTTCTACTAACCTTCTTATAGACGTATGATTTATCATATTTTTTGATAAAATCAAACTGTTTGATTGTCTCATAAAAAATCCATGATG
>JANIJH010000225.1:71537362-71556237 GCA_024520975.1 Erythroxylum areolatum | reverse complement strand
AGATAAATTCTAATTACTCAAACTCTTTTAAAAGCCCCAACCTTCGGGTCAATTTTCTGTGATCATTCTTATTAAATAAATGACGAAATTTGATAACACTTTCTTCTAGAAACATGTTCCTTATTGTCTTAAGTTTCTAATGACACCAAACTCATTTAATTTGGTTTAGTACTCTAAAAGTTATACTCCAAACATTTTCGGACTGTTCTTATACTAAAACAACATTCTATACTCAACTTCCATCCAAAAATTGAAATTATTAGAGACTAAATTTAGTTGATTCCTTATAAAATTTGTAGCCCTATGTCTCTAGTTTACATCAAAATAAAAATCATCTTATTTGGACATCTACAAAAAAAGTTATGCCTAAAATATCAAAACATGTCTGTGTAGGAAAGTTGAGTTCGCCGCGGCGAAACCCAAAAATTCACCGCGGCGAACTTGTCCAGAAACATATTCCGAGAACATGTTTTTCGACATTCTTCACCTTTTTACTTCCCATCTCTCATATATAACCCATTCTAAACCTAAACCATCTCTTCTACTTCATTTACAACTTCATTTCAACCCAATATCATTTATAAATACATCATAATCTATCTTTGATCATTAACCCAATACTAAAACATTTACATAAACCATTCATCAACAACTTCCTACACATATTAAGCTATATTTGAGTTTCATTCAACCATACCCATGAAATTTAAAGCATAACTTACGTGTTGGAGCTTCAAAATCTTCAAACTCTTCAAAATCTCTAAAAACCCTAGCTTTTCTCTTCTTTTCTTCCTTTCTCTTCTTGATCAACCTCAAAATCACCTTAGATCTTCCTTCTTTTCTCTCAAGAACAAAACCCTCTCTTTTCTTCTTCCATTTTCGTATTTTTTTTCTTCGCTCCCTCACTCACGTTGTTCTCTTCTTCTTAAAAGCGAGACCCCTCTTCTTATTTCAATTCATACACTTAATGGGTATAAAAAGTCCATTCTACCCTTCCTTTTATGCCTTATGCCTTATAACTTAAGTGATCTTCCAATTTTTCCCTTGATACATTCTTACAGCATTAACACTTAAATTCCATCAATCCATGCAATAAAATTCTACTAACCTTGACATAATAATTAACTCAAAAAATTTAATCTATCAAAACCTCAAAATCCTTTTAAATCATGCTTAACTAAAGGAAAAAAATTCCGAGGGCCAACATAACGAACTCTAAATAACTAACTGTCTAACGTTCTAGGATATCTTCATTTTGTATCATCTGGAATAATGCTTCTTCTTGGTGTTATTCCGTCTGTTATTCCGCTTCATTTGGTGTTTTGCTTCGTTTGATGTGGCGCTTCGTCTTGTGTTGCGCTTCATCTTATGTAATGCTTTGTCTAATGTTGACCGCACACCTTCTGAGTTGACTAAGTGTTACTTACATTTTTCTGCACACTTAACAAATTTATCAAAACAGTTCATACATTTATAAGATTATTATTATTTAATTGTCATCCAAATTAATAGAAGTGAGGTCCTCTTGACTTAACACATTTATGTTGCAATGGGTGTTTGATGTCTTTGTGAGTGTATAGAAATCAGAAATTGAAGAAAAGAGAAGATTTAGAAGCATGAAGTAATGCAAGTCACAATTGTGACACCAGTCACGATCATAATAAATGTGACAGAGAGCAAATTCCAATAAATTTCAAATTTTCCAGCTCGCAAGTTTTTTTGTACTTTTGACATTTCGGGGATATTTTTAAAACCAAATTAAGTGGGGAGACTTTAGAAAGAACCCTAGACAAGAGAAACATAAAAAAAAAAAGGAAGCAAACACTAGATCAAAAGAAGATCAAAAGGAGACATCAAGAGAGCTTCAGAGAATTCCAGATTTTCATATCAAGACTATAACTAGTTTTTTCTTTCTTTACCCTTTGTTTCTTTTATTTTATTAGATATTTATTTAGATTTATAAGATTTTTAACATGATTATTGGTTTCTAAATCCATATTAGGAATTGTTCTTGAATTGTTTTATTGAACTTTATTCTTGTTAAATTCAATACGCCTATCAATGCTTTGTGACAATTATTATGCTTATACTTGGTAATAAATCTAGAGAGTGAATCAAGTTATTTGTGTTAAGGTGCCCAATGAGAATTGGTAGCTTAATATACCTAAAATTATTATATTAATCAATAATTAAATAGAGATCTTAATTGTGAAATTAATTATCCTTAGAGTTGCTTCAAATATAATTGAATAATTATGAGTAGTTTTGTGAATCGAGAGATTACAATTCTATTATTATCGAATTCTATTAGGATTAATCGATTAGATCTTGAGAGAGGGTAATCAAAAGTTTAGGATATCTAGGATAAAGCATAAATTGAATCAACAAGATAAAGGCTAAACAAATAAACGATAGAATAGTTCTTAAGTCTCCAACCTTTGATTAGCCTTATTTTTATTGGTTGCTCAATTGTTTAATTGTTTAGTTTTATTAGTTATTTTAGTTTTTATTACTTATTTTCATTAAATCAATCTTTAGTACCTTAAATAAAGTTCTATTCAAGTTGTTAGGTGTCTATTAGTCCTTATAGAAATAATAGCCTTTTTACTAGAAGTTACAACTCATATACTTGCGGTATTGAAAGTTTTTATATAAAACTTATCAATAAGTTGCTTGGTGTAACAAGGATTTATCTTGTCAAAGAGTTTAATTTTGTTTTTCACCAATTTAACTTCTTAGTCCATTTATATTATTTAAAGCCTTGTACTTTAATGTTTAAACATTCATGCACTGCTTCTTAAAAAACCCTCTTTTTTGTTAAATAATTCAAAAATCTTAAAGGAGTGAGCTTTAATAAGGGATTATTTAGGTTATAAACTTCAATAGGGGAGTGATATCATACCAGAGGTAGGTTGAAGGTGACTTTGCTTCTTTGAAATTTGGTTAATTAAGCTTTTTTCACTAAAACCTATCAAGCTTCCTTCTAAGATTTCACTTCCCTTTTTGTTTGTTGAATCAAATGTAGTAATTGCCTTCATAATTGAGGTCCTCAAGTTCTGCTGTTTTGATGTAAGCTTTGAAATCTAGACAAGGCGTTTTAAGTCCCACTCCACCATCAATTTCAACATTGTATAATGTACAATTGTAATATCCAATCAGTAACCATAAGTCTTGAAAAGATAGGTTGCATAGGTCCTACTAAACAGCCTTCCTTTAGAATGCTAAGTTAGCAACATAGATAAGTTCAAGAATAGTTTATGAACAATTTGTTTGATGATGATAGACATATGTTGTTGAGCAAGTTTTAATCTATTTAAAACCCTCAAAATACCAGAAGCACACGGGTCACAAGTGCAGTATAAAAGGTGTCGATCCTTCGAGGAGTTGGTGAAGTAATTGAATTCTAAGTTGTCTAAGGCTTAAAGGTTAATTAAAATGAAAAGAAAAACTAAACAGAAAAGTAAATATGAGAATATGGAATGATAAAATCAAGAATTCTATATTAAGAAAGGAAATTAAATTGAGCACCACCAATTTGACAATTGAAAATCAACTAAGAAGAATTGACCAACTACGAAGGAGGGGGATTTATCTTATCATCAATGCTAATCTAGTCACTTGTGTGTTAACATGGTGTCTGTTTTAGACTATTGAGGGGTGGATTACCTTCTCTCAAGTTATAATCACTAAGCCCTAATTGTTATTCCTTAATTAAGTCGAGCAACTAAAAATGTAATCTCCCAATTAACGATCAACCCACAACCTAATCAGTTATTAAGTGTTCTAATGAACAACTAGGTCTTTGCACGGGATCTCTCTCCATACAAATTACCGATGTAATTAATCATGTGTTCTATCGAGTTGCTTAACTCTCATTAATCGAACCCAATCATTTTTATTTGATTACCCTCTTAGTTTATTATTGAAATATGTAAGCACCGCAATTAATCAACACACCTACTCAATCAACACAAAAGATAACTAGGTTACAATTGAATCAATTCAAAATCCTTAAAGAGTTTAGAACATCATACAATCATTCAAAGAAAAGAATAACAAGATGAAATGGAAATGTCACTTGGAAAGGATCGGGATGGCCTAGGAATGTGGTAGTTGCAGCTTCCCACTTCTCTCTCTCCTCTTTTTCCTCTTCTCTCTTCTCTCTTAAAGGTTTTTTAAATGTAGCAAAATGGAGGCTCTCTTTAGGGTTACACAACTCTTTCCTTTATACAATTTTTCCGATTAAGGTAACTCTAGGGTCTTTTTCAAGTCTGAAAGGTCTAAAAAGTCCCTCGAAAGTTTAAAACTGGAAGCATCTCCGCATATGTCTAAGCATGGGCCACCATCATGGCCCTTGGTGGCAAGATCGTGGCCAAGATTTTGGCTTGCCACGATCGTGGCTCTTTATGCCTGCTTCTGTCATGGTCGTGGCTTGTTGGCAATGATCATGGCCCTAGGTTAGCTCCTAAGTCTTCTTTAAATTTTCTCCATTTTTCACTATTTGCCCTGAAACACTAACAAACTCATCAAAGCAGCTCAAATATATAAAAATTTAAGCTCAAAAGCATACTCTAACCCATAAGACGCTTAAAGCACATATATCTACTAACTAATACAATTCTAACCTAAACACACACTAAACAATCAAATTAACAACTAAATACAAAGTACACTTCCCATAAAAACACGATGAATTCTATAACTATCAACATCCCTACACTTAAACGTTTGCTTGTCCTCAAGAAAACAACATAACAAACAACACCAAAAACACAAAACAAAACAAGTAAAACACAACATAGACACAAATGCAATAATGAGACAATGGTTTCAACTTCATGGAACAAATTTAACTATAAATATAATCCTTCAAGTTGTTCTAACTTAATTAACTTACAAAATCCACGTCTATGTATTTAGTACTAAATATACATATTAATCAAGACCTAGATGTCAAGTTTACTCACCCCTATCATTTGTACACACACATTGATATTTATTTGGTCAACCAAACTTGTAACTATTCCTATGTAAGTTTTAATGAAAATTTAAGCTACTCATATGTTTGGTAGGTTTTTATTTGACAAACATTCTTTTTGTTACTTTTATGGACATAAACCTAGCCTTTTTATACGAAGGCAAACATTTATGATGAATGTCCATCTGGTTACTCAACTAGGTCATGTTTTTATTAAACGGTTTGGTTGGAATGTTATTGTAGCCTTTTAACATAAAGGACACATTTGTGATATGTGCCGATTCGATTACTCGGCTATATCACATTCTCAACTAGTTACTAGCTTTATTCATAACTGGAAGGCCAGCTAAATAGTTAATTGTTTATGATTTTCACATTTTTATTTTTATTTATTTTTAATTATTACCTATCTCATTTCTTTAACTCGTAATTCTCATGAAAAGGAACTAGTGATGCTACTTTTTCGATTGGCCTAAAATCATAAATGAATGTGACAAATTCCTAGGGTGAATAAACTAACATTGTATCCTAATTAACCCACATATTTAGCCAAACTAATCTAGGTCACTAATTTTATAAGCTAATAAATCTTTACAACCTAAAAGACTATGTTCAAAGTTAAACAGACTTCATTAAGTCCTAGTCATTGACACATTCACATAAATCACATAATGCACCCTAAAACAAACTATCATGTAAAATTCACATTCAAAATAAAGGCATACAACACACATCTCTCCCCACATTTGAACAATAAATTGTTCTCAATGTGAGAAAAACAAACAATAACAAATAAGGTGGGAATAAAAACACATAAAGTAAAACGACATATAAGAATAAAATAAAGATAGAAATGAAAAGATAAGAGTTAAGAGCACAGAACCGTCATGGTGAAGGAGTGGTGATGGCGATAGTGTTGAGACGAAATCTGCTTGATGTCCAAGATTGTTATCCTATCTTATAATTGCTTTCATTATAAAAGTATGTCAACATCAATTAGAACATATATTAAACACATAATTGAATCGCAATACATCAAACAAATCAATTGTATTAAATAAAAGAGTTAAAACATATTGTAGTACAAATTAGGGTTCATCTAACCTAGACACTAAAGAAATTTGGCTACAAATAATAAAAAATGAAATCAAACATAAACTGGAACAAAACAAATAGAAAGCAAAGAATTCATAATTCTAAACTCCCTTTCTTTACTATCGAATGTTCTTGCAAACTAGATGTTTTATCTTGTATTATTTTGGATCTTACGATGATTTCTTCATGTTTTCCATGTTCCTAGATCAATATTGTCCCTTTTAGACGTTCTCCACGTTTGGAATCTTCTCCAAAAATCTAGTCCCCTTTGTTTGCCTCCGAAAAACATCTTTTATATTGAATTCTAAGGTTTTGGCTGATGCATGGTCTGGTGCACAACCATGCATCAAATTGTGCATAACCAAATTTTTTGGAAATTATGAGTCTGCACAACCTAGGAGACGTGCATAGGCAGATGCACGGTTGTGCATACCTTCCGTGTGTTGAATCTTCATTCTATGTCATTTTTATTCCGAATTATTCTCCTTCAAGTTGGTGAAGGCAATTATATTCTGTAAACACACTTAGAGAAAATTAAGTACCAAATATACAATAAAAATATAATTTATCAAACAAAAATACATCAAATATGAGGTAAAAATATGATCAATTACGCATTTATCAATGATCATATTAGAACAAAAGTTCTCTTTGCTTTTTTCTTTTACAAATTAACATACACTAAATAATTATATAAAGCTTCCAGTCACCTACTCCCTTGAGTCACTTAAGATAGATCTATACTCTTATAAGTATGGTGTAGAGGTTGATAGCCCATTAGTAGAAATCATATAGATAGGTAACAATAACATGACACAAGCTCTTTTATTATAACATTATAAACAACATTCTCTTGGACTATACAAAAGCAAATTCCTATGATATCTCTATAGAGGTTAATATAAGATGCATGCAAAATTCCTACCACTATGATTGGATTTATCAATAATAGAGACTTATGATCATAACGTGTATTGATTATTTCTATAGATCTAAAAAGTTAATAAGTTTTTATAAAGCAATATACATAATCAAATGTAAGGATCGCTTTTTTGACCTACTAGGAGAAATAAGGTGTTGGTATGATACCTTATCCCAAAATTTGTCTCCCCCTTTGAACAATTTACTAGTCATTTTATTTGTTATTTATAAGAAATAATAAAGGATTCAACCATCTTAATCAATTATTTATAACAATGAAAAGATATTATGAGCATATTAAGAATATTTTAATTTAGAAACTACCACAATATCAAACATAGTCATTGTTGTAGTCATACGTGGCTTCATAAATGAATTACATTTAAATTAGTTTTTACATTAGAAAATACATAAGAATTTTAAATTGATTCAAGTTACATTTAAAAACATCTAATCTTACACCTTAAATTGGTTCCTTATAAGTCCACAAAATAATTTATCCTAAATTATAAGAATCAGTTTAAGGCGTAACACTAGATATAAGAATTAAACAAAACATTAACTGCTCAAATACATTGAAACTAATGTTAAAATTTTCAATTACCTAAAGTATAAACTTTATATTCATCTATAGTGACACTTGAGAACTTTGATTTTATGAACACAAAATGAGTTTAATTTTATTCACAAAATCTAAAAACTTTCTTTTGTCATAACTATATGATAATTTATCTGTTTACATATAAAAATAAAAGATAATAAGATATTTTTTTCTTTTAAAAGGTTAGACAAACTAGCCCACAACTTTTTCTTATATTGATGCTCCTCTTCTAGCTTATCACTTGCAATAAAATTGTTTAGTAGAATGTACCATTAGTAAGAAAGAACATATACGACAATATATCAAGCAACATCTAAAGTCCATCAAATTTAAAAAGCATCAAAAGGGTCATATGTAATTATAATAACTTCTAATCACATCAAAATACATTCTTCATAAATCATATATGACTCCAACATAACCAACATATAACACGCACCTCAAACAACACCACTAAGCACTCACATCCTCAAACTAATTGCGACATAAGAACATTATATAATAATAATAATATCATTTCATAACTATGATATCACAATAACTCATCTTAGTCACATTACAACTCATAACATAAGTACCAAACATATATATATGTTACTATCTAATTCACCTTAAAACTCAACTAATGTAATTCCATATATACATTTCATGATTTAATCACTAACATAAAAATCAATAACTAATACAAAGTCACTATGATCACCAAAAAGATTAGCACATCACTATGTAATCACATTAGTTCGTAATGTCTGCATCTAATAACCATACATCAGACTTTCATAACTAGTAAAGACTTTTAAAACCACTATGACTCCATCATAGTTGCTAAGCACATCATATATATTAGCTCGATTCCTTAATTGCTTGTGATAATTTGTGTGATAACACAATCTTCTTAGATATGATCCTAATATAAACTTTAGCTAATAAAATTCATATGCATACTTTTTATACACACAAAAGAACAAACTCTATATGGATATAACCAACTAGTGTGTGTGTGTGTATCTTATAGTCCATATATGTCAACACAATTTACTTACATATATATATATATTGAAATATCCATTAGTAAGTCAAGCAACTATCTCTATTAATACCATTAATGATCAACTAAAATTCTATGTAAGTAAAGACTTGAAAGTCGCATCCCCATATACTAAAAGGCTACATAAATACACGAAAAGACTATACTATAAGTGCAAAGAGCACTCATTATAAGTTTAATCATCATATATATGCAGACACATTACACCTAAAATTAGATTAAGAAACTATGTCATACATGAAAACAAGCATAACACTCCAATCTGTAGGCAAGTCTAATTATTATATTACACATAAAAGTAGGCTTAACAACAACATCACACCTAAATATAGGGTCAATAAGTACATCATGCTTAAAGGCATATCTGACTACTATCTTATAATTGACTATACATCCAATGACCATATAACACCCTATAGAAAACCTAATAGCTACCTCACACACAATGGCATGCCTAATAGTCATATTTGACCCTAAGGTAAGCTCGATGGTCACAACCTACGTAAAGATAGACTTAATAATCATATCATACCTAAAGGTAGGTCCAATTATCACATATAAAATATATCCCTACTTAAATCACATAACCCTACAATGTCCACACAATACACATGATTTGGAATAACTCATACAACATACATTATCCTATATGATACATACAAATCCTAAGCAAATTCTTATAAATAAAAGATCTTAAACGACCTTATAAATTTGTAGGCCAATTAGCCTTAGTAAAACGTCTAACCTAAATCATCACATAATGCCCAATATGTCTATAAAACCATATTAATCATCCAAGGTCCATAAATGACAACACAATATAACATTAAACTCTTAAAATATTCTAAATCATAATTATCTTATACCATCACCATAATAAAATATCATAAACATTCATTCATACTCAAAAACCAACAAATACATCAACACCGTTATAGACTACAAACCTCACTGATCATATCATAATAACCACACCATATCTAAATACCTTAAACATAACATACTAACGTTGCCACAAACAATTATAGACTCAATTGCTACCAACATTCATCAACATCCAAAAAATTATATTATCTCGAACTAGCTCAATATATAATTTCCACAAACGAATCTATCTCATTTTGTACCATACCATAAGGCTACTTCTAGATAAATATAACAAAACAACATAACCTATCATAAAACATTAAATTGATGCACAAATCAAACAAATTATCCATAAATTAATTAAAATTCACAACTCAATCCAATTTCACGTAACTCAAACCAAATTATTATTTGTATACACACACATACACATACACACACACAACATATAGAAATAAAATAATAACTCAACAAACAAAAATTTAGACAATGCCTAAAATCAAAAAAGAGAACAAAGAAAATGTTAGGCTACAAAATACCTTATATCTTTTACTTTCTTATCGATCTTTTAAAACTTAAACCAAATATCAAAGTTTCCTATTCAATCGATGTCCTATGATCATTTCTCTCTGTAACATTCTCTCTTTCTAAGATTATAAAAGTAGGAAAGAGATTAGACAATGTGTTTAAAGTATCTTATAACTCAATAAGCTGGCCTTAATTCAATCAACTACTTTGCATATTTTTGTAAATCACTATTCAGTTAATAGAGTTATAACTTAATTGGTCAAATGATCAAATATACTTTGGATGTCATGCATGAATGCATGTGTATGCACACGCACACACACCCATGCTCACACATAAGCATACACACATACATGCACACATCACACAAGCATGAATGCATAGGTATGCACATGCACACATACACATACTCACACCCACACCCACACATAAGCATATATACATACATGCACACATCACACATCACACTTGCATGAACACATGTGTATGCACACGCGCACACACCGACAACCACACATACACACGCATGTACAGACGCATGCACACACACGCATGTATGCACATACGCACACACGCACACACACACACACGCACATATGTGCGCACACATAAATACACAAAAGCACACACACACCCCACAGAAAGTATATTGGAGAATAAGTTCATAAAGTTTCAATAATATTTGATATCCCTACATGATAAACTTTTACAAAATCCGTGGGATAACTTTTCTTTTTCTTTTTTTTGGGAGAATATCGAGCGAACTCATCATCCTTTTGAGAATGAAACTTTTCATGACTTCTTCATTTGCCAATTCATTGTCAGGAATTCTAACCACGACATCTTGAAGCACCATTTCTTTGATGTTTGAAACACTGGCGTGTAGAACATGCATATCAAGGCTTCTGAGCGCAACCATCAATCTTGCTGCTGGGTAATCAACATTCCTTGAATGAACTGTTATCATGGCTTCTGATCCTAACACCATGACGTGCGCATAAATTGTCTTGGAGTCAGCTCCATAATATGGGGAGCTCTTCATATGATCAATCGTGTTGGCAGTGGCGTTACATTGAATGTCATGAAGTTTTGTAATACTACCAATATTGGCTTTGTCACTGGGAGCTAAGTTCGATTTGGCTTCCAATTCATCAATTCTGGCCTTTAGTTTTGCGATATAAGTAATCGCATCTGCAAGTAAAGATGCTTTGTCCATTTTGGATACATTGGGAACCACAGATCGAAGAACGCAGAATCGACGATTCAATTTTTCCCTGCGCTGCCTCTCCGCCTCAACGTGGATGGAAGACGTATCTTTCTCAAATTTTGGCCGTCTTCCTCTTTTCTTTAGAAGCGCATTATCAGGAGGTTCAGTAGTGAAATTGCCATCTGAAATAGAAGGCCGTGATTCCGGAAACAAAAGTCTATATTCAGACGGTTCTTTCTTTTCTTGAACTTCTTTCAGTTTCCGATCATTAATCTCGTTTTGAGCAACTGGAAAAATCCCAGCATCAAGGAAAGGAGCAGCAGATTCAGGGATTTCAACTTGAGGCTCATGTACCTGCTGCAGCTTTAGTCCAAATAACGACTTGATTTGTGACACGAGGACCCAATCGTAGCTGATTATATCTACGGAACCCAATTCAAGAACTCCAGACGGGGTAGAAACACATACCATAGTTTGTATACCATGCTGACGAGCTTCTTTAACTCTGTCACACTCAAGTAAGTGCATTTCACTAGTTAACCAAAGGCATGAGCAGGTGCTATATGATCTTCCCAGGACACCATCTCCAGATGCAAAAGATCGAGTTAATGACACCGTATAGAACCATTCGGAATCTGTAGCATCACCCTCTACCAATCTTTTCGATTTGTCCATCTGTCTGTTTAAAAGAGTTTGGAATTCTTTACCGTCATCATTCTCTCTCTCAACATTAGACGTGAACTTGGGATTGCTTCTGTATTGATTGTCAGTTTTGGATGCACCACGAAAATGCCCATCAGCCCATACTAAAATAATTCTACCACTATCATCCTCGGATGCTTGCCAGAAGATGGAATAGACCCACCATTCTGGTAGAGTTTGAAGGAGAAACTGAAGGGGTTGTTGAAGTGTTGATGAGTTATCTGCAATGGCCTTAAGTGAAGAAGAGGAGGAAGACATGACTCTCTGCTATGGGAAGATTTCTATAGGGTTATTACTTAGCCAAGTGTTTAAATAGGACAAAATCGCAAATTGTTTGGGAATAACTTAAAATTCTTAATATATATTTTTTAATATTAAATATAAAAATCCATTTCCAATTCAACGTGGTTAAAATATTTATAAAATGTCAAAAGAAAATTTTTTCTCTTATCTTTAATGTTAAATGTTTTTAATTTAATTATATGATTTAAAATTTTTATTAAATAAATATTGAATTATTTTAATATGTATAAATTTGTCGAAATTTTAAAAATAATAGTTTAAAATAGTTAAATTTCATCACTAAATTTTTTATACATGGACACTAAAAATAGCATTGAATATTTTGTTCATTGAAAATACTTATTAACTTGAATAATTTCATTATTCTTAGGAAATAGTTAATTTATACTTACGAACAGAGGCGTTTGTTTCTAATTAGACAGTAGGTCTGCCGTTTTAATTCCCCCCACCCATTGGGATTCTGTGAACATTACATCCTCAATTTGGCCCGCTGCAAATTTACTGGTATTCTAAAGCTGTTCACTAAAAATTGGTCTGTTGTTTATTGGCACGTCTATTAAAAGAGTAACAGATATACTGACTAACTTATTATTCAAGTTGTCTATTCTGATATTGGAGTCACCTATTTTGATATTACACTCACAGGATACCACCATATCCTATAGAGGATATGTCGAAGATCTGCCTCCCTAAATTTGCTTTGTAATTTTATTTTCTATTTCCCTTTTTATATATATATAAAAGCACGCCAATGAAAGTATTAAAGATGAAGTCAGCACTTGCATCACTGGATGCTTTAGCAATGGGATGGCATGTCTCATCAATGAAGAATATCAGGACACGTGATGAAAGAAAAAACTGGAAAAACTCAAGGACAATTATAATTTAACTCGTGCCAGAAAACACAATCCTTGAATATAAGTTTGACATATAATTTGCACTAGATTGAGACCATATTTAATTTGTCCTAACTCTTTTTGCTTGCAGTTGACTGTAAGATAGATGGAGGGCAAAATTGCAAATAAACTTGACAATCAAGTTTGGATTTAGTGCAATTTAAAGTTGATGAGCATGATTTTGGTTTAATCGGACTTTAAGTAAATTTTAATTTTTTAGAAAATTTTTAAATTTTAAGCCAAGCTATGATTTTAAGAAAAATGATATTATTTTAAGTAAAATGATATTATTTTTTAAATTTTAAATTAAAAAAATAATCAGATCAAATTTAGGCACAACTGAAGTTTAAATTATTTAAATTCAATCAAATTTTAAGTCGAGTTCGAGCCCAAATAATAATTTTTAATGTCATTGATAAAATAATAATGCTAAATTAATATGTTTCAATAGAAATGTAATATGCAATTTATGTGTGACTTACTTGTCAGCCGTAAATTTATAAAATTTGATAGAATATATTGCACTAATTGTTTTGGTTATATATCCAACATCGTTTGCAAATCTTTAATTTGTAGGAATCAATTTATTTAAAAGCAAAGATGTAACTTCTTATTTACTTGGAAACATGAAAATTAAGAAAGTGATACTAACAATATGGGCACTTTGTACTAATGACTACTAAAAGTGAACAAGGTCAATAAGTGATTTAAAATAGTGTCGTTTTCACAGACAAAAATAAAATAAATACTGTCTTAATTTAGTTTCTTTACTTTTCAATTTACTAATTAACAAAACATATTATAAAGCTCAAGTTAAAGGAATTGCATAAATGAAAATAAAAATCAAAGTTAAAATTTTAATACATAAACTAATATTCATAATTTACAAGGATAAATATGAAACTAATAGTTGTCAAAACTTAATGTTGTTGTTATCAGTGGTTTATAAAATAAACTAAATTAATTATGTTTTCAACAATAAACTAATATAATTGTTTCGATAATTAAATAAACAAAAACACCAATCACTGTATGAATCTAAAACAAAATTAAGTTCTAATTATACTATTAAATTTTCATTGTACTTTTTATTTAAAATATTTTTTATTCTTCCTATAAAAATAAACAATTTTTACATCCCTTATAAAGATTATCACCTTGTCTCAATAATATTTTAAAAGATTTATTTTAAAATTATATATAATTAGAATTAAAAATATCTAAATTAGTATACATTTAGTATATTATAGATATTAAGAAATTTAAATTTACATATTAGACATATCCTTTTATTCATATCATTGAACCTAGTGAGGATGTGAATTATAGTTTTGATGATAATAAAATACAGTGTTATTAATGAATGTACCTTCGACGTATTTTTTATGAAAACTAAATAAAGTTAAATTAATAACACTCTCTAAAGAACTTTTTTCTATTGAAAATTTACTCATTCATTTCCCTCAATAAGATTTAAACGATACTACAAAAGGATATCTTAATAATGAGAAAATTCACATCACTCAAAAATTGTTGCTTGATATCCAAAGAATCAATTAATCTCATTCGTACTTTTGATGATATTAATTGCTCCATTATAACAAAATTAAGAAATGAGTGAAAGATTAGTTTCAATAGAAGAGTAAAAAGATTATAAGAATCAACTAAATCAATCAAGCAATTAAACGATGAATAAAATGATCGAAGTAGAGCATATATATATAATTTAAAAGAGCTCGAAGACAATTCAAGTCAAACAGATCGTAAAAAGGAAAAGACAAATTAAGTCATTCCATATGTAACAAAGCGTTGTAATCTTTTTTGTAACCTTATCTTAATTATTTGAATTGTAGCACCCCACTCTCACGGACACGTACCCGACATCTTAAGTGATATTTGATTATGTATCCTATAAGAATGGCATGCTAAAATAGTCAGTAAATCAAATTCATTACTTTTAGTTTAAAACAACCCGTAAAATGCAAAAAAACGATAACCAAATTTGGCCCAATTTTTATTTATAAAACATTTTCAGTCATAAGAGTTACAATCATTATCTAACTCATCAGAGTTTCAGTAATCACTTGAGACCATTACAGAACAAAATACTTGCATTCATAATATCATGACATTTCAAAAATCATTTTCATATACATTGTACAACACTTATGACTAGACTTTTCAATACAACATAAAGAAATACATATGCAAGCACACATTAATCCTGTTCTGGAACTCTTACTCGGAGCTTCTCTGGAGTCCTTTACTAATCTCTGAAAGCTACATTGCAATTTTTTATGAGTTTTGCGAACTCAGTTGAGTAACCATCCTCGATATTTCACCCATGTAACAAATACAATCATCATAAAATCACACAGTTCATACAGTCAATCATTTCATTATAGCTTTGTAAATCATTAAAAGAATTTCGATTATATATGAATGTTATATGTATGAAACTCACATTCGTTTTTACAGTGTTGTGATCGAGTGCTTTTCAAATACAGCCCATAGGGCTCAGTTAAAAACAGTAATCACAGAGCATAGCTCTACGTGCAGAAATAATAATCATAAAGCAAAGCTCTACATGAAAGCGCTTTCAATCTTGCTACTCTGGTCACAATGCTTTTATATTACATACATTGAAATGGTATACATGTCACAATTCAATCATTGATTCAATCACTTTCACTTGCATGTATTATCACAGTATAATAGTCTCAGTATCAGTAGTCATCGGACTAAGCATTCAACTTTTCAATTGAGAATCAGAATACTCAATTAGGCAGCCTCATTCACATACAAGTAACACTTCCAATATTATTTGCATGCTTCAAACGCCTCAGACATATATTGTCTGGAATTCAGTACACAATTAATCAATATAGTTCAGTAATATATCAATACAGTTTAGTAACATACAAAACATAACAAATAAAGTGAGACCATCGTAGGTTACTCACAGTTGCTCCTTTAAGCCTATTGACTTGACGTTCTGGTAATATCTGGAAGCGATCGCTTTAGTTGCTCGTCTATATGCAATAAAAACAATTTCATATTACTAAAGCACTTATGAAACAGAATAAACACATGTATCGATGTTTCATGTACCATGTATGTTCAATGACAAATTCTTGAGTATATTTTTGTCATACATTGATGTACATATTAATTGTACTCCAGTTGTACTAAAACTCAATCACTCATTCTCTATTTCAACTATTTCAGAAAACATTCCATTCTGGTCAACTGTATATGATCAATAAGATCTAGAAAATGAAGGATTTAAGTAATACTTCCTTCTAAACAATTATTCCTCTGTGTCTTAGGCCTCTAATGATATCAAGATCAGTCAATTTGGTTCAACATACTGAAAGTTATGTTCTAAATACATCAGCCTGTTCTTAAACTATAATAGAACTCTTACTTCAACATCAAAATAGAATTTAGACCTCTTCAAACCAAAATTACAATTTGACCTCTTCAAGATAATTGTAGCTTTATGTTTCTAGTTTCATTTGAATTAAGAATTAACTCATTTAGAACTCTACAGATCAAGATATAATCAAAATACTAAAACATGCTCAGTAAATTCCAACAAATTCCCTCACTTTCATTCAATCAATCTTTTTCAAATCAATTTAGAAAGCTACCAATTTTTATGAAGAGGTAGAACAATGTGTTAAGAATCCATTGGTTCAAGAATCAAGTCATTTGGAGGCCTAGTGAAGAAGTTATAATCAAAAGAAGCAAGATTGTTCAGTATGGAAAATAGCTTCGAGTTCACGATCGTGCTTCAACACGATCGTGAGATCGCACCATCATAAGGAAAGTCGTGATCGTGCATAAGCACGATCACGAGATCACATCTCCTTTAGCCAAATCACCCTTATGACTTTAGGCATCCAAAAACAACTTATTTCTATCTCTCATCTCACGATCGTGACTTTTTAACTCATTAATAACCCACAATATTTAGTCACAGGTGCGCAATCCTCACACGTGTGTACATGCACAGGTTATGTACTTTGACTCTCAGACTAATTTCTTTTTCTTGTTTTTCAGACCCTTTCACTACTTTGTTCATTTCTAAACATATATCCTGTCATTCTACTCTAGTACAAACTCAAAACAAGTCATGTGCAAGCTAACCGAAGCCTCACACAAGCTTTCTCTCACTACTATGTTCATCCTTTCTCTCTCTACTGTGTTTTTAAACTTTTTGTACTTTTCTATCTTTTATCTTATGCATTTCTTTTCACTTTCCTCTACACTTTCACTAATCTCCATTTAACTCAAAATATCACAATCTTAATACACTTTCTACTCATTTCATACAATAACAAATTCAATCCCTCATCTAAGTCATTCAGTCTATTCATTCACCGAAACTATACTGTATAAACTTCTCATGCATGTATATATATATTTACACTTAAACATCATCAGAGTTACTTACTTGATTAAGCAATATTTCCCAGCAGTAAGAGTGAATCAATGACAAAAAAATAACAACTGATGTTCGGTGTTTGGTAAACTAGAAGAAAATTCGATAACAATGTGACCCCTAGTGAGGAACAACGAGAGAGAGCTTAGCTACAGGAAAACAACGTTTAAAACACGTGTCTACGTATCCTCCTATATGGTTTAACATTTGTCACTATTTTATACTGCCACATGTCACACATGCTCATAGGCTATTTGTCATCAATTAAATCAGTTCACGTGTCACACTATAATTGGTTTATATTTCAATTTTTTTAGTCCAAAAATTCATCAAAAATTTCGAAATAATACTAACAGTCTCCAAATAAATTTTTAACATAAATATTTCACAATTCACATTTTAATCGCTTTAATCAGTCAATTATACCCGAAAAATGTCAATGAATGCATGAACAATTATTTTAAATATGTCAACAATAAATATTCACATGTGTGTGAATATACAATGATGTATGAGTATGCAGTGTAGTTCTCATTTCTCACAGTACACTCAGTTCACAATTCTGGGGTCTAACCCCGAATATGGGATGTTACATTAATAGTTTAAGGGATCAATATTGCATGGACATATTTTGTTGTGTACAAAATGTATAAAAATATTTTCATAACAAATAGAAAGTTTTATTCATCTTTAAAAAAAATCTTTTTGATATATCAAAATACTTTTGAGAAACTTTTGAATCAAGTCTTTTTCAAGGTAGTATATTTTAAATATTATGTATATTATGAGCTTGTGCAAGAATACCGGTTGATACATTATCAGTCATTGTCATTTATTGGTTGACTAGTTCCATTCATTAGTTGATTAGTGTCATTATTACTTATCATTATAAAGATTGGTTTGTGTCTTTAATGAGCATATTTTGTTATTTTAAGTATAAATAGACTATAATTAAGTTAAAAGAAGAACTTAACTCTTAAAAGAGTAGTAAGAGGCTAGAGAATCCATTAAAGTACATGTAATTTTGCATAAACCATATTTGACCCCTAATTCATTGATATGAGCAAGTAAGAAGAATTGTTTGAGATGCATATTGTGAAGATTCCTTTTAAACTTGAACAAGAGTTGTAAATAATCCCTCTCCTCAATGAAAATAAAATGTGACGGAGAATTTCTCTCTTAACTATTGACTAGCAGGTTAACATTGCGCAAATGCGCAGTGAAAGTGCCCAGTGAATTTATACGCAGGGCAAAATTTAACATGACAGTTAAATAAAAAATA
>JANIJH010000225.1:71415717-71444290 GCA_024520975.1 Erythroxylum areolatum | reverse complement strand
CCAGTATACATTAAGTCATAGGCTGGGCCTATGTGTTTTCTATGCGTGATATATTCACTTCATAGGTTATCTACACCATCTTGGTATGAACCAATTCTATCGGTGATATATGATTTTCCTGCTCACTGAGTACCTATTGTACTCACCCCCTCCGCTTTCCAACCATGCAGGTTAATTTAGTGAGCTTGAAGCTCTGTGAGGATCGTGTGACTTTCTGATATTTTCAGGGTATTTCCGCATGTGGGTAGTCTCCTATTTTGTACTTTTATTGTCTAGTGGCTCATGAACTGTGTTTATGTAGATACGCTTTATGATTTTGTGAGTTAACTTTTGATTGCCTTACGTTTTGTAAAAGATTTTATGTATGAACTATTGATACTGTTGTTATGATTACCTTGAGTTGAGATTGCCTGGAGTTGAGACTGCATTGAGTGGACTAGAGAGTCCTGAAGTTGTAGTTGGATGTCCATATAGAAGTGTGTTTGAAATCGTTTGCAGGTTTGGGGATTTTTAAACGTACAATCGTTGTGCTACCCAATTTTTTTTAAAAAAAAAGATAAAAAGATATTTGGTTAGCCTTGCATAGTCAGATTAAGGATACAACGAGTGTCCTTAGCCCAAGTATGCGGTGGTTGTCATGGGCTCGATGTGGTACCAGGTCGTGACAGTTTTATCCATATTTGAATACCTGAACGATGTAGATAACATTAACATTTTTGATGTATTGATTGATAGCATTTGCCAAAAAGAATGAAATATTTCTGATAATAATATTCGTGAAATATATACACATATATATACATATATATGAAATATAATTGAATATATAGTATAAGTAATATTAAAGGAGAAATGTATAAAAAAGTAAACATTACATTTATGAATGTTAAGTATAATAAAAACTTGTTACACAATAGATGCAACAAAGCACAGATTTAATAAAGAGTTTATAATGAAGTGCTAACATCTACATTTGTCAATAAATAAAGGACAACATCTAATAAGCACACACTTGACAAATAAGGTCAACCATACATTTAACAAAAATCTAACAAACTTTATGTTCAACAAACATGAATATCTAAGAATTTAACAAATTAGGAAAAAATTTGTAAAGTTTGCAAAATAATATCAGTCGAATCTAGCGTAAGATAAACAAAGGATTAAGAGATATATATGAAAGTTAATACATGACAATATAATGTAACTGAGTATAAAAATAAAGTAAAATTGGACATGTAAGTCATGAAATACAGAAATATAAATAAGAAATTAATTATGATATATTTATGTAAGATAACTAAACATACCTTAGTAGTGTAAGAATGAAGCAGATAATAAACAAAAACCTTTAAAAAGGAGTTTAAATGCAGTCAGAATAATAAGATCAGAAAAAAATCTAATTGTAAATAGGAAATGATATTTAAAAAATAAAGACCAACCTGATTATTTGATCAATTAAAAAAGTAATAATTGAGTGATGCTTAAATTTGATAGTTTTTGGTATCGGTTTTTATATCTGTATTTATTGTCTATATTTATTCCTTTTGTACTTCAGATTTTCAACATAGCATGGTGCTATAACAGAATATATTCACGACAATCTAATATTTGTTATGTAACTGTATCCAGATGAAAATCAGAGGTGAAATGGTGTAAAAAGGAAATTAGATCATAGCAAATAAAATTGGCTAAAATGTAATAACAGAAGATAAAGATACGATTTTATAAAAAATAAATATAAAAAAAGAAAAAAAAAGTAACCAAGAAAAGAATAGCTTACTAATATGAACGGCCTCTTCTTTGTTTGCTGAAATAGGAAATGTAACTTTTAGTCTTTTTTTCTGGAATAGGGAATATGATGTATTTAGGTTGAACAAGAAGAAACTGAAAGGAGAAAGTAGTTCAGAGAAGTAAAGTTTGGAGGGAGAAATTGTCTGATTCGTTAAGTGAAATATGATTTCAGTGTTAAGTTAGAGGAGAAAATTTTAAAAGTAAAAAAGAAAAAGGTGTTAATGGATTGTTTGTGGAAAAAAAAAATGGATGTAACTTATTTCAATCACAAAGAAATGGCTATACAACGATTGATTGATAAACCGCTCAAAAAATACCTAAGCAATGATCCAATTTCTAAATAACTGACGCAAAAATGGATTACTTGAAACATACAACAGTTTTCCAATAAAACTATTACTTGAAGAGTTGTGCTGCATTAAATGATGGGTAGTACATGAAGATAATAAAGCGAAACACAAGCGCTTTTCCTAGAGATATGTAAAGAATAGCTCACTTCTGTAGAGAAGAGGAAGACACGTGAATATTAGGTTTTGAAGAGTAGGATGTGTTGCATTAAATGATGATTGCTACATTAAATAGGGTAAAGACAAGTGGATCTCCATGGTAAAGATATGTTAAGAATAGGTTCATGGTCTGCGCATTAAATAATGAAAAGGAAAAAGGCTAAAATGAAAACAATTCTGTCAAGAAATTATTAATATTAAATTAAATTAATAAGTTAAACATGATTGACATATCGATGAATTTAAATATAAGTAACTGATTAATAAATTTAAATAAAATAAAACGTGATAATTAAATTAAGGTTAGAGTTACAGGAATAAGTTAATTTAATTTTTTATCAACTGTGATTTATGCAAAATTAACTAATAAACTAAAAAAGAATTAAGTGATTGATTATTTAAACAAGAACAGATTGTAAATATATTTTTTCTTAATTTATTGTTAAAATATACCCAAACCATTGTTAAAGAATTAATTTTAATATAATAAAGCATTTATGAATATAATGAATATATTAAGTAATTATCGAAAGGCATTATTAGATTAAGTTTATAGTTACGGGGTAAGTTAATTTAGTTTTGTCTTTATTAACTATAATTTATATATAATTAATTAACGAATTAAATAAGAATTAAGTGATTGATCTAGGACGATTTTGACAAAAATGTTTATAAGAAAGTTGTAGATCTTTCTTTTAGCTTTTGATTGATATAAAGTTTGAAGTTTTTACAGTTCTGGATCAAAACTTAAGGAGGTTTGAAGTTGGGTATGTGATAAAGGAAAGTCGCCATCGTGCAAATGCACGATAGCGATTTACAAGCTTTCGCATGAAAGTCGCCATCGTGCAAATGCACAATAACGATTTTGGAGATGAAGGCCCAAAATCGCGATCGTGCATTTGCACGATAGCGACTTTGGAGGTGAAGGGTGAAAATCGCGATAAATTGATTAATTTAATTATAAGTCAGTCATTAATAAATGTGAATAAAATAAAACATTATTATAAGTTATAAAAATAGTTAGAATTCAGATTTCTAATTGGAACAAATGAAAAAATTTAATTTCACATGCTTGATTAATTTGGATGAGTGTAGAGTGGCAAAAGTTTATTTTATTATTTAAATATAGATAAAATTTTGGAAAGGACGTTTACATTTTAATTCATTTCTACAATTTTCCTCTTTTTTTTGTGTTAATTGTAATTTTGATATAATCAAATTTTTTAAATTATAATCTATTTATTCTGATCTGATAAAATAATATTAGAAATTATTTTGATAGATTTTCAAGCTTTAATTATTTATTCTTGATATGTACTGGAAAGTTGGCTCTGGGAAGATATGATCAAAATGTTAAATGTTTTGTTACAAATTAAAAATCAGAAAAACAAATGTAAAGAGTGAAGAAATGCAAATAAAGTTAAAACAGTTATGGTTGGAAATTATGTAAATTAGATTAATGAATGTGATTATTAGATTAAGTTTAGAGTTACGGGGTAAGTTAACTTAGTTTTTTCTTTATTTACTGTAATTTATATATAATTAATTAACGAATTAAATAAAAATTAAGTGATTGATATAGCAAGATTTTGACAAAAAAGTTTTTATGAAAGTTGTAGATCTTTCTTTTAGCTTTTGATTGATATAAATTTTGAAGTTTTTGAAATTTTGGATCAAAATTTAAGGAGGTTTGAAGTTGGGTATGTGACTAAGGAAAGTCGCCATCGTGCAAATGCACAATAGCGATTTACAAGCTTTTGCATGAAAGTTGCACGATAGCGATTTTGGGTTTTGCATGAAAGTCGCTATTGTGTAAATACACGATAGCGACTTTGGATGTGAAGGGTGAAAATCGCGATAAATTGATTAATTTAATTATAAGTCAGTCATTAATAAATGTGAATAAAATAAAACGTTATTATAAGTTATAAAAACAGTTAGAATTTAGATTTCTATTTGGAACAATTGAAAAAAGTTAATTTCGCATGCTTGATTAATTTGGACGAGTGTAGAGTGGCAAAAGTCTATTTTATTATTTAAATATGGTTAAAATTTTGGAAAGCACGTTTACATTTTAATTCATCTCTACAATTTTCCTCTGTTTTGTGTTAATTGTAAGTTTGATATAATCAATTTTCTCTTTGAATTATAATCTATTTATTCTGATATGATAAAATAACAATAGAAATTATTTTGATAGATTTTCAACCTTTGATTATTTATTCTTGTTATGTACAGAAAAGTTAGTTAAGGGAGGACATGATCAAAACGTTAAATGTTTCGTAACAAATTAAATATCAGAAAAACAAATGCGAAGAGTGAAGAAATGCAAATAAAGTTAAGACAATTATGGTTGGAAATTATCTAAATTAGAGTAGAAGCAATCTTAAATAGTTAATTTAAATAAGGTAAATTTTAAATAAGTTACGTTTTTTTTCGTTAAGTCAAATTTAGTGACTCTATTATTTGATACAGATAAGATGAGTATAAGCTTACTATTAAGTTCAACAAAAATATTCTTTGAAGTAGTAGCCATTTGGAAACTAATAAACTGCGATTTATATAAAATTAACTAATAAACTAAAAAAGAATTAAGTGATTGATTATTTAAACAAGAACAGATTGTAAATATAATTGTTCTTAATTTAACGAATTAAATAAGAATAAAGTGATTGATCTAGGAAGATTTTGACAAAAATATTTTTATCAAAGTTGTAGCGATTTATAAGCTCTCGCATGCACGATCAAGACTTTAGAGGTGAAGTGTGAAAATCGCGATGATGTTATTTTAGCATACTTTTCACGCTTAATAACTGAAATGATCATAGATGCATCCAAAAACAATTGAAATGAAATTAAATAAATAAGTTAAATATGATTAATAAATTGATTAATTTAAATATAAGTTAGTCATTAATAAATGTCAATAAAATAAAACATTATTATAAGTTATAAAAACATTTAGAATTTAGATTTCTATTTGGAACAAATGGACAAAATTAATTTCACATGCTTTATTAATTTGGACGAGCGCAGAGTGGCAAAATTTTATTTTATTATTTAAATATAGTTAAAATTTTGGAAAGCACATTTACATTTTAATTTATTTCTACAATTTTCCCCTGTTTTGTGTTAATTGTAATTTTGATATAATCAATTTTCTCTCAGAATTATAATCTATTTATTTTGATCCGATAAAATAAAATAGAAATTATTCTGATACATTTTCAAGCTTTGATTATTTATTCTTCTTATGTAAAGAAAAGTTGGTTCAGGAAAGACATTATTAAAACGTTAAATGTTTTGTTACAAATTAAGTATCAAAAAGACAAATGTGAAGAGGGAAGAAATGCAAATAATGTTAAGACAGTTATGGTTGGAAATTATCTAAATTAGAGTAGAAGCAATCTTAAACAGTTAATTTAAATGAAGTAATTTTTAAATAAATTACATTTTTTCGGGTTAAGTCAAATTTAGTGAATCTATATTAGATTAGTATAAGCTTACTATTAAGTTTTGCAATAATATTCTTTGAAGTAGTAGACACTTGGAAAGACTTAGTTTTTATAATAAGAGAAATATATATACGTGTTAATGTCATATTAGTCATGTAACAATTAAATCTTAATAATTTGACTGTAAATGAATACTTATATAAATTGATGTAAACATATTATATAAATATTAAGACGATCTTATAAAACAACACATTGTATTAGTTGCACTACAACCATGAACAATCTATAAGTAACGAACTCTACGCAAAAACGAGTTAACTAGTTTGCGTGACATAGTTTGTGAAGCTCGATGTACAATAGGCTTGACTATTTCTATCGAGAGACCAAAAGGATGTAAAGTCCTAATTAACTCACTTTTACGCATTTCTTTAATAAATGTCATGACTAACAAGGTATAAGTCTTGTTGTTAGGCATAGTATTCCAGAGCATTTGTAATAGTTCACCTTGAGGTTGAGGTAATGTTGCAAGTAAACTGATGTACTTTACTTCAACATTTGCGTAAGCTAGGTAACCTTCAAAATATAACTCTTGCATGATGTTATTAACTGAAATTACATGTTGTGTTAGATCGTCCCCAAGCATTAAACGCATGTTGGCCAACCTTATATGCATGTTGCTAATGTGTTTTTTCTATGCCTCGCATCGTATAAGCTTGGGTGTTTGCTTAATAATAGGCATCTTGCGTGAAAATAAATTTTCAGGAATCAAAAGAGTGCACAAAATAATGAAGTATTTTTGTCTAACACATAGCGAACATGCGCTCATACGTGGGAATGATTCAATTTATTTATTTATTATTAACAAGTTATTAAACTAATGAAATTATGGTTTTAATATGTGATGAATTAGAAACTTATCTGTAATTCATCTAACTCATGAGATATGGGAAAATAAACAACAAACTAATTATCATATTAATGAAAAGGAATATGTGATGAAAAAGCACAGCAGAATATTATATAACATATTTTGGTAACATAATTAAACATAGTTATAATATATCATCAACAATTTGAAATAAACAAATTTAATAATGATCATTAATATGTAGTCAAAACAATATAAAATATAAATGGGATAAATTTTGATTAGTTATATATAAATGAGTTATTTATATAATAATTAACGACAGTTTTTTATGACATTATTAAAATTAATAGATGAAACATTCGCAAGACTATATTTTAACTGATTCTCTTCAAAAGTCCAGGTTTAAAAGTGGAACTGAAAGTTCAAAATATCAGTGGATGGAAAAATTTTTGTATTTTACAAAACAGGATAATAATAAATGGAAATTGAAGATAACATAATTCAAAAAATGTGGCATATTAACATAATATAATCCTGTAACACAATATAATTACAAGAATCTAAAATTTGTTATTTAACGGTATCAACATGAAAATAAGAGGTTAAATGCTGTAAAGAGCAAAGAAAAAATGGAATAAACAGTAGATAAGATATCACAATATAAAAATGATAGATGTTTTTAAAACGTAAGAAATAAGGAATAAAAGAATAACTTACTACTATGAACGGTTTGTTCTTGAATTTCTAGAAATAGGAAATGTTACTTGTGTGTTTTTTTTGTGGAATGGGAAAAATGATCTATTTAGGTTCAAGAAGAAGAAAAGTAAAAGAAGAAAGTAGATGAGAGAAGTTAAGCTTGCACGAAGAAGTTGTTTGACTCGTTAGGTGTAATATGACGTGAGTGTTAGGTTACAGAAGTTAATTTAAAGAGTCAAACGATACAGAGTTAATGAATTGTTTCTGAAAATAAATAATGAGGACAAGACAACTATACGGCATGATTGATTGATTAAGATTGAAATATCAATATTGGGGAAAAATGGTTGATTAAGATTGAAATATCAATATTGGGGAAAAAATGGTTATCTTGTGCATCTAAAATAATGATATAAGAACGAATGGGAAATTGTTAAAGGTTGAAATAATATAAGGTAATAATAATGAATATTAAGTGTAAATAAAATTTAATTGATTAAATAGTTTAAAATATAGAAACAATCACGATTAATTATTATATGCTAATAATCATTGAAATGATCATAGATGGGTCTAAAAACAATTAAATGAAACTAAATAAATTAGTTTAATATGATTAATATATTGATCAATTTAAATATAAGTCACTAAAAATGTCAATAAAGTAAAATCTTATAATTAAATCAAGTTTAGAGTTACCGGGTTAGTTAGCTTAGTTTTCGTTTACGAACTGTAATTCATATACAAGTAATAAACAAATGAAATCAAAATTAAGCGATTGAATACATAATAATATAAAAAATTGACATTTTATATAAATGTTTCTGAGTAAAGATTGTTATATAATCATGGTGTTAAAATAATAACATAATTGTATAAAAAAACTTCAATTTAATGTTAGTTTTCATGGTAAATTTGTTAACGGTCAAAATAATATAAGGATATAAAAATAAATATTAAGTGTAAATAAAAATTAATTATATACTAAAAATTACTTAAGTGATCATAGTTTTGGCCAGAAATAATCTAAACAAAATTAAATAAATAAGGTAAATATGATTAATATATTGGTCAATTTAAATATAAGTAAGTCATTAAAAATCTTAATAAAATTAAACATTATTATCACATTAAGTTTAGAACTATAAGGTAAATTAACTTAGTTTTTTTTATCAGCTGTAATTTGTATATAATTAATTAACGACATAAAAAAATTAAGTGATTGATCTCAAAAGATTTTGAGAAAATTGTCTTCATGAAACTTGTAGATTTTTCTTTTAGCTTTCCATCGATATAAAGTTTGTAATTTTTGGAGTTTTGGATCAAAATTTATGGGGGTTTGAAGTTGGGCATGTGGCTAAGGAAAGTCGTTATCGTGCAAATGCATGATAGCGATTTTTAGACTTTCGAACGGAAGTCGCTATTGTGCGCCAAATCAAGATCGTGCATTTGCACAATAGCGATTTTGCAAGTGGAAATCGTGATCGTGCACATGCACGATCGCGACTTTGAGGATTGCTAGCTCATCAACATGTGATGGTTTTTTGGCAATATTTTCTTCGTCCAATCTCCGAATGAAATAAGGATTGGATTATTGAACTCCTAAGATATACCTAAAACTTTGCAACAAAAATCATAGCCATCTAGAATAAATTCAGAGAGACTGAACGAAAAACATGGGACAGATAAGTGAGTGTGCTACAATCCAAATACCACTCTTACAGTCACGAGGGTTGTTGATGTTTATCACGTGACTTTTATTATATATATATAATGATATAAAAAATATGATATATTTTGCAGGGCAAGCACCAAATCATGATCCTGCATTGATCAAGAGTGGAAATCGCGATCGTTTTTTGGCAATATTTTCTTCATCCGATCTAAATTCAGAGAGACTGAACGAAAAACATGGGACAGGTAAGTGAGTGTACTACAATCCAAATTCCACTCTTATGGTCGCGACGGTTGTTGATGTTTATTGAGTGATTTTTATTATATATATATAATGATATAAAAAAATATGACATTTAGTATAAATGCTTTCTACTTAAGATTGGCGTATAATCACCGCGTTAAAATAATTCGATTTTGTTTTTTATTATATACATAATAATATTAAAAATTTGACATTTTATATAAATGTTTCTCAGTAAAGACTACTATATAATCATGGTATTTAAATAATAATATAATTGTATAAAAAATCTTCAATTTAATGTTAGCTTTCTTAATAAAGATTCTTCTATAATTACAGCGTTAAAATATTTTGAATTTTTATTAAGGCAAAACATTTATAATTTAATCTATAACACCCAGACTTCCATAAATAATTCAAGAAAAACTTGTACAAAGTTTTGAATTGCTCGCGATCTTAATTTATATGACAAAATACATCCTTTTCGGAAAAGAATTTTGGTAAGGGTCATAACCGAGCAAAAGCCTAAGGTTTGAGAAGGAAAGTTCTCCTAGTCCTCTAAAATAGTTATCTATTTGAATCTTTAAGTATATTGCTCAATCCTATTTCTATTATGATACAATTAGTATCTCATTCTTTTCTTTTATCTTTCCCATTTTCTATTTCTTTTTTCTTTTTTTTCACAATAATCGCGAAACAGAGCTAATATCCATATCTGCATATAATTGATGCTAATCAGTTCTAGCCTTCCAAAACCATTGCCTAATTCAATATGACACAACAAAATTAACAGTGATGGATAATGAAATTTTTTTTAGGAAAATCAAGAAGGAAACGCATGAAACAAATACAAGAAATTAGGAATTTTCTAACGTTGATGAAGAAGATGGAGATGATGAAGGTGGAGTTGGGATATGAAGTCCTGCCATCTCCCAATCTGCATGAATTTTCTTATCCAACCTTTGCTGTTGACCGGCAATCGTTTGCAATCATTCATTCATCGCATTAAGTTGGTTCTGTGTGTTATTGAAAGTGTTAACCAATAATCTATACACTCTTTCCTAATCCTTAGGTGCGGCTTCATCTTCACTTGAATTGTGAAATGACATGGGAGGGGTAGAACTGGAAGCGTTGGCTAAGAACTTCAACTTATATGCAGCACGCGTCCAATGATCTTTAAGCTGCATTTTATCATGTAACAATATCTCCGCATGTCTTAAGTATGTAACATCAAAAAACTGACACTTCATAAATGTCAAGCTGCTAACATCAACCCAAAAATGCTGAGCCAAAGCAGTAGCTAAATAGCCCATTCCTATCGATGTTCCTTTCTTTGTCACAGATTTGATCAGAGATTTGGAAAAATTAATGAATATGTTAGGTATGTGCTTTTTATCTGTGCAATACAACAGTGCCAGTTCCTTACTCGAGCATTTTTTGCTTTGGCTTTTTCCAAAGACAACATAACACATGAATTTATGAATCAACAATCGTTCAGCAGAAAAAAAATGTAAGAATTCAATGCATTATGAGGATCGAACTCAGGCAAATTAGTCAAAAACTTCCAATAAGTTGTTGTTGAGAAGCTCTGATGGGAACCTTCCACCTGTAACCTAGGAAACTGGAAAACCTCCCGCAACAACCTCTCATCTAATCTATAAAGTTGACCTCTTAATCTGAACCAAAAATTTTTAGGTTTGTTGGATTGAAACTT
The DNA here is from genome assembly GCA_024520975.1 of Erythroxylum areolatum. NCBI lineage: Eukaryota > Viridiplantae > Streptophyta > Magnoliopsida > Malpighiales > Erythroxylaceae > Erythroxylum > Erythroxylum areolatum. Next base: position 71,433,333 of record JANIJH010000225.1, on the reverse strand, counting down.
TAATGATGTCAAAAATTCTAATGTGAGTTTGGCAGAAATGGGATAATTAATCTGTACAAAATGTCCGCAACCGCCTCTATTAGAGAATGCAATCACTTTATCTCTTAAACCTATCTATTCTAAGAGGGCAAAATCAAAATATCACAGAGTGAATATCGTTTTTTTAGAGCCAAATACCTTTACCCTTCTTCCATCGAATAAATGGAAAAAGGAGCGTTGTAATCGTCTACCATGTCTACCGTCATCTCACTCCTCAGTTCAGCTTCAATCTCTTCAACACTTTTCTTTGATCTGGGAGGCATGATGTGGGGAAAACCTAGAAATATCAGACAAAGAAATAGGACCAATTTTAAACCAAAAAAATCTACGAAAATTAAAGGAACAGAGGATAAATAAAACAATGACGACTCGGGCAGTCGCAAATGTCAAACTTTTAAGGAAAAATTTGCCTAACTTACAAGATTTTGAGGAAACTTTGAACAAAATGCGCGATAAAATGGGAGATATATGTGAAAAAAGTGTTAAGCGAGATAGAGTAAAAGAAGAGGCGGGCAAAGAGCCTGTATTTTGTGGAAAAGCTCTGGGGTGGTTGCAAAAGTCAAGCTTTTAAGGAAAAATTTAGCAAACTTACAAGATTTTGAGGAAACTTTGAACAAAATCTGCGATAAAATGGGAGATATTTGTGAAAGGAGAGTTAAACGAGAGAGAGTAGAAGAACAGGTGTGCAAAGAGTCTGTGTTTTGTCTTAATTGCAATTTTTATATAATAACTTTTCTCTTTGAATTATAATGTATTTATTTTGACCTGATAAAATAAAATAATTATAGCAATTATTTTGATACATTTTCAAGCTGTGATAATTTGTTTCCCTTATCAACAAAAATCATATTAGAATTTTTTTCTTAAAATTTAAAAGGCTAAGTGTTATATAATTAAAATTATTTTATTAATAAAAATATTATCACTTTATTAAGTTGTGAATATAAATATTTGGTGAATATGTTACTGTATTAATAATAATAATTATTTTGATATTTAAATTATAGGGTGAAAAATGTTCGACACAAAAAATTTATCATCAACATAGACACTATATACTTATATTATTATTTGATTAAGGACCAAAAGTTCATATTAATTTAATATGTTATTTATAACTGTGCATTATTAATTGTTCATTGTTATCATATACACTATATACTCATAATTACTATTTGATTAAGTACTGAATGTTAATATCAATTTAATGTGTTATTTATAACTGTACATGATTAATTGTTCATTGTTATAATATTTTTAATTATGATATTAAATTTAAATCTTAATCATAATTTGTTTATTATTGTTAATTTTTATGATATAATAAAATCTTAATTCAATAATTTTTATTTGTTAGGAGACAATAAAAAAAGATATTTACATAAGATATCTGCCAACAAAAAAATATTTTGTGACTTAGAAGGCAAAATTAATTCAATATTTAATTTATTTTTTAGATGAATATAAGTAATAATTTAGAAATAAAATGCTTAATTTAATGCTAACACGAACATCGACATAATTTCTTGAGCTCCTCTAGTTTTAAGACTTCTTTAGATAAATTGTGGAAATTCACTATATCCAAAAGCATGACAGTGCTTTTTGCCTAACATCTCAAAAGTCACCACCGTGCTTTTGCACGATGGTGCTTTTCTACTTAACTCAAAAGTTACCATCGTGCATATGCACGACGGTGCTTTTTGCCTAACATCTCAAAAGTCACCGTTGTGCTTTTGCACGAGGGTGCTCTTTTATGCACGACGGTGCAATGCAACATTTTCTTGTCCATCGACATTTGAACTTCTAAAGGCAATAATTTTTGATCCACAATTTCAAAATTTGCAAACGTTATATCAATAGAATATAATCATACTATTTGATCAAGGACCGAAAGTTAATATTAATTTAATATGTCATATATAACTGTGCATTATTAATTGTTCATTGTTATCATATACACTATATAGTAATAATTACTATTTTATTAAATACCCAATGTTAATATCAATTTTATGTGTTATTTATAACTGTACATGATTAATTGTTCATTGTTGTTAAATTTTTAATTCTAATATTAAATTCAAATTTTTATCATAATTTGATTATTATTGTTAATTTTTATGATATAATAAACTCTTAATTTAATCATTTTTATTTGGTAGGAGACAATAAAACAATGATATTTACATAAGATATCTGCCAGTAGAAAAAAATATTTTGTGACTCAGAAGGGAAAATTAATTGAGTATTTAATTGAATTTATATTGTTTTGAGATCAATATAAGTAATAATTTAGAAACAAAATGATTTTTTTAGTTTTTGTTTTCTACTTTAATTTTTTTTAATAAAAGTTAAAACATTTTAGTTATTTATGTTTTCGTTGTTATATTTTTGTTATCGACAATAATTAAATATTACAAGAATTTAAAGATTAATTATTTCATTAATTGTATCTTTATGATTAACAATATTTTATTAAAAAAGGAGGGCTGAAAGCAAAATTAAAATTTGAAATTTAGCTGGTTTGTTAGATAATTTAAGCAAAAGTCACCCTCGTGCTTTTACACAAGGATGCTTTTCTACTTAACTCAAAAGTCACCGTTGTGCATATGCATGATGGTGCAATTCAACATCTTCTTATCCACTGACATTTGAACTTCAAAAACCAATAACTTTTGATCAAGAATTTCAAAATTTGCAAACTTTATATCAATAGAAAGCTAAGAGAAAGATGAATAATTTTCATGAAGAAAATTATGTCAAAATCTGCCTACATCGGAACATTAAATTTATGGAAGTTTTGGATCGAAATTGTACCCCCTTACAATTGTTGAAAAGAAATTTCCAAGCTTTCATTTTTCAAAATCCAAAACTTCAATTTTTAATTTAGTCCATTTCACTTAGCTCATTCACCACAAAGTTAGACCATCAAAAAAATGCAAATTTAACCAAGTTTCATCGAAATAACAAGAAAAACATAAAACAATAATATAAGGAAAAGTGTGCATCATTAAAGCCGCAGAGAAAAAGCCGGCCAAATAAATGAATTTAAAGCAATGTGAATGAGAGCTGCCAAAATTTTACCGAAGGGATGGCTCATTGTTTCATCTAAGAAGGCATTACTCAATTCATTTTAAATAAACATTAAGTCCCTTAAATAAAAACAATGGAGGCATTAAATGTGAAATGTTTGGTATAGTCGTCTATATATGATCGAATTAAGGGAGGGAAGCGGACTTGATATGATGTGCAGGCACGTGTTTTTTGGATGTAGAGAATAATCATATCATGAATCAATTTTGCTTTTCAATCAATACGTAGGTAGCTACAATTTGTATTTAGTAATTTCTCACTTGACTAGTGTAAACATTTTAGTCTTAAGACCTCTTTTATGGGAGTGAAGATTTTGGGTTGACATGTTTCTCCGTGAATATGAAGGAAATAAATCTAATTACTATGAGATTTTGCTGAATTCTGACTCGTTTACTCATAATATTTGTGTCAGGTAATTTAATCATATCAGGTATTAAATCATTAAGACCTCATTTATAACATCATATGTCTAAATTAATGACACATTTTTTTAAAGATTATCTTTTATTATCCGTACAGATTTTGGGTTGATAGTTTTTGTTGTCCGTTCAAGGTTGAGACACCAAAATTTGCTACCTTTAAGATGTAACGGCTTTTAATTAAATCAATAGTTCATCAACTAAAAATGTCTGTAATCAACTTTTTATTTATGTCTGCAGGAATACAAAATAAAAAACAAGAATGAATCATATTAATAATTGTCATCAAAATCTACGACAACAATGCTAAAACAAAACTGGTGAAGATTGTGGCAAACAATCCTATGCTGTAGAGGTAGGAGTTTCCGAAAGCTTTGAAGGTAAGGCATGTCTTATACGGAACTTATCTCAAATTGAACTCCATAAAACCATCTCCATTTCACATAACTTCAACAAAACAAACCAGCTTCACAAAAATTGCATGGAAACAACTGGGAGAAGAAACAAATCAAGCCATCAGATAGCTAGTCCCAATTACCATCCTCAATGACATCAGCTAAATTCCAGCACCATAGACATTTAAACTCTCAATAATTCAATCTAATCCTAAGCAATGACAAAATTTCACAATATTTTGCATCTGAGCAAATTACAAAAAACGAGGACATACCTTTCTTAACCATCAAAGCCCCATCTACACAAGCAGAATCACAAGCAATTATCAAATGTTAGTGCGTAGTAGAACATGGGTAGAATAAAGAAAGATGTCTAATTTGCAGTTAGAGATACAAAGAAATACTTACGTTAATGTAAGGGATTGAACCTCATTTACTGACAACTACAGTGTGGCTCTTCCCTGCTCCAGCTTTGATAATTTTATACCAACTGATGGAACAACAACCAGAAAATATTGATCAAACAGCAACCAAAAAATGAGCTACAATCAGCCACCAGGCACTTTGATGTTAGATTAACCCACTCAAAGTAGAAAGAAACTATTTAATACAAAAATCAGTGATAGAATCTATGGGAGCTTAATTGATACCTATCCAAACAAAAAAATCATCATTCATCAAGTAAACTCTGAGTCCCTCGCGGACATCACCTACTTAAAAGCGTAAATCTTTAATCACACAGAAACCTATAAGAACTCAAAGTTATTCTTTAGATACACGTAACTTCAGAAAAGATGAGAAGCAATTATCCTCTGTTTGTGCATTGGAGGGAATAAAACAAAATTTCTACTAGGTAAAGTAACTCATAAATTATAATGAAGTAGAAAAGATAATCAATTGCCTGAACAGTAAACTCCTACAACATTAGCGCCTCCTCCTTAGCGTCAAACACCAAACCCTACACATTACATAACATAACTAAAAATAAAATAAAATAAAATAAAATAATGTTGAAATTATAAAAACCGATAAACGACCTACAACATTCGACTAAATTCCTAAGCGTAAAAAAACCTCGCTCATGATTCACGCTCCTGGCTACATTCTCGCTTGTCATCAATAGAAAGCAACCTGATTTGGTTAGTGAAATGAGATTCATCCAAAACGGGTTTATCATCATCTCTCAAAGAATCTACAGAAGCCCATAAAATCGTCAATAACGCAAAGCCGAAGGAAAAAAGGCACACAGAGAAAGGAAAATGAGTCAAAAAAACAAAGTCGAAGGAAAAAAGGCACACAGAGAAAAGAAAATGAGACCTTTTGTTGAAGCTTAAACTCCAAAGCTTCGTAGCCATTGTCAGAGTTGCAATCGACGTCAAAAGTGGACTTGCAGCAATCGACGTGTATTTTTTGAGCAACCATAGAAAGCCCTATCTACTGACCACTAACCAGCACCTTCTTTCTCAGTGGTGGAGAAGGAGATGAAGCCAAAGGAGAGACAAAGAAAACCCTATCTACTGAACACTCTACTGATCATTGACCACCACCTTCTTTCTCGGTGGTGGAGAAAGAGATGAAGCCGAAGGAGAGACAAAGGGCTTTGTCAGTGCATAAAGGTAGAACGTTCGAGAGTCTCGACATTTCGAGAGTGGACGAATGGGATTAAATTCATAGGCATGATATACTTAATAAATTCAGAGGCATGATACAGGAACAGGCGAAGAACCAACCGTCAGATCAAATTGACTAACAGGATGAATTTTGTGGTCGTCCATCCCGTTCGTCCTTAGTATATATACTTAATAATGTTCGTTCATTTTCACTATAACGTGTTTTGACTTTGTGAGGTGAATTCAACACAAAAAGATGAGCTTCAATGTAGCCTAAAGAGCGTGGATTTTGGGGTCTTTCTTAACAAGTTCAGCATATTTCCTTTTTTGGCAATACTAGAGATTTGCTTTAGTTTCTTTTAAGAAATTCACGCCAGATTCGATCTTGCTCACAATAGAAATAATATAAAAAATTTTGTTTTTGATTTCCCGAAGTTAAGATCACTTAAATTTTATAAAATGATTAACACATAAATCACAGAAGCATGAATCTTAATACCTTATTTTGAAGTTCAATCATTTTCTTGTCATTTTCTTATAATTATTTCTAAAATCGACTAATCTTAACAAATACTGTGATACAAGTGTCTGACTTCTAACAATATCTATAAGACGAGTTGAGATAATTTTGCAATAGTTACTAAGAGGGTTGGGTAGGTAGTGCTAGATACCTTAAAATCTAAGCTTATTTATAATATGTTTTAGATATTTTAGTAACTTAATAGAAATAAAATTATAATTTTAATTAAAATTTAATTAGAATTACAATAATTAAAATTAATTATGTCTAAATAAAATTCAATATCTCATATTGATTATTATTTAATAAATATCTCATATTTAATTACAACGTTTCTCAAATTTATCATCAAGTTCAACTTGATTAAAGCATTTTTCTCTCTTCATCCTATTCTTTATATATAACTCATTAGGTTCCCAAATATGTTGACTATAAATTTAAATTATAACCTTAAATTATATTTATAATTAGATAAATTGAACTCATTTAATTTATTTTTAGTTCTATAATTAAACAATTTATATCTATAAATCAAGTTTGGTGTCTATCAACGCATCATTACCACTCAAATATTTATGAATGTTAAAATAGTTTTGACTAATCTTTTTTAATATAAATTTTTGCATAATTAAATCTTTTTACCATATAATATTTCAATTAGACATAGAACATGAAATTAATGTCTACTCAGTTTGAGTTCAATCATATTAGTTATCCATCTTTAGCAGTTGATCCAATTAATGACATTTCTAAATTGTTTTACAATGTGTCAATTCACCTTGTTTAAGGATTTCTCGAATCAATATTAAATAAAAATAATGAAACATTCTCCCTAATCACTTTAGAGTGATTCATCCTATATTGATCATTCAACTACCTCTGTATAGTTCATGTTATATCTAATGACTATTGGCTGAGCTAGCCTTGACTAGAATAAGTCATAATTAGTATAATTACATAAAATTCCCAATATGAGATAACTTTGGAGATCTCAAGTCAAAGGATCACTTATACATTCATTATAATGAGAATTTTCATAGACAAACAAGTAATGTTTGAAATGGATTTCTCATATGGGATTAATTCAATAAACATATTCTCTAATAAGCACCTACATGTTTGTTAAAATATCTTTATATTTTAGTCTATAATACCAACTATATTCTTCATAAGAAACATAAATTATGGTAGTTTTTATGCTCTATTAATATTCATTCTCAATAGAATAATAACTAGGAACAATTTAGGGATAATATATAGAATCAACATGAATCTCATTATTATAATCTTATCATAGTTTTATTTGCAACATGCATTTATCTCATAAACTTTATTATATATATAAGATAAATATGCCTATAAATAATTACATCCATAAACTACAACCAACTGATTGGTTGTAGGGAATAAACCAACAATTTCTCACCTACACTAAGCTAATCATTTAAGTATGTTATATCGTATTACCATATGACAATTATGCTACTATGAGGATAATGGTTTAGTGAGAGAATTCTAAAAGATTCTTAATAGCGATCACTTGCTTAAATATGACAACTTTCATCTTAATTATTATCATAATTAAAAGAAATTACTTTAATAGATATTTAGATCTTTGATGAGACTTTAGTCCCTCTTGCATGCCTAAAGGTTATAATGTTTTACACTACAATAATGTCTAAACAATGCAAGGAACTATACCAAGTTTATTAAAGAACTTATGATCGAAACAATCATTTCCCCTGAATGATAAAATGTATTTTGGTTTTTATTAGCAATTAAAGCTACAATGGAACCTTTCTAATCCTAAAAATAGTATTTTTCCATATAAAATATATCGTAATTAGGATTTACTTGTAAATTTAATATCAATTTAGTATTGAACTCAAATATCATCTCATACTTAGAATAATGGTTATCTTTAATTCTTCATAATTATTACATATCTTAAATACTAAACACCTTTAGTACATTATCTACATATTTAGAGTTAAATAGGTAAACAACTTCCAATCTATCTTGATAAGTCTAATCTTAGAATGATGTTATTACCTTTTCATATCCTAAAAGAGTTGTTCTTGGACAATTATGTTTTCAACAATTGAAAATATAAATTATCGTTCTCTCTATGAGCAATATGTCTCAACATACTCCTATTGAAGAGGAAAATTATACTCCCAATAGCCTTTTTGTGGACATGATAAATCCATAGTCATTTAAAAAAACTCTTTGAATTCATCTTGAAAAAAATATTTAAAGTCTCTTAACCTTTTAACTATACTTCAAATATATCAATAAAGGTACTAGTTCCATCTACATGTAATGTTAAATATTTGAATATTTTAAATTTCATCTTACTCCTACTACTTATCTTGAGAACCATTATCCTATAAGTATAAATGGAAATAAACAATTTGTTCAATGAGTCTGTAAGATTATATCCATCCTTTTGGATACCCTATAACCTTTTATTATCCAATTTAGATATAAACTTTATGGAAAAATATATGCTTCAACTAAGCATGAAATCCCTACAATCATTAACTTTGGCTCTATTGAAGTCTTAGCGTTTCATATCTAATATGAAATCTTGCTAATTAATTTAATTGGAAATATCAAAGTAAGTTATAGTACTACGTATATCTATTAAAGAAATAAATATTGCAATATATAAAATCTCATATGGTATTTCACTCTTGACATAAATCCATATTATTATGGAATTTACCTGTAGAGGTATTCATTAGAGAATCTCATTATCTATAGATTAAAAAAATCTCATCAATTTAATCTTATTAAAGTGACAAAGCATTCTAAATGCTTAATTTCTACCTAGATTTTAATAATTTAAACTTTTAAAAATTTTAAATCAATATTTCGTTTAATATGTACGAGTATATCACATAAAGTCATTAGTAACATTCTAAAATATAAGTATAATCCTTTTATGAGTTTTTATCACATCTAACACATCATATGTATAAGATTTAACAATTCAATACCATCATCATCCTTTCACCAAAAGTTGATTTAGTTATTATTTGACTTAACAACTTTCACAAATTTTATACAATTCATAATCAAAATGATACATATATCCTTACATATAACTGTATATTCTCATTATATCATTTAACTAATATGGCATAAAAAGATAGTTTGATTATCTAACTTTATATTCTTCCCGCTTATGTTAAGTATAAATCTACTTTAATCAAACACATACAAAATATTTGCATAAAATTGGATTAATATTGTAATAATGTTGAATCTAAATTTAGTATCAAACACTCATAACCATAAACTAGAGATATAAATGATCTCTTTCATATTTCGTATAGGCAAAAAAAAGTCATGCATTCATTTCTTCTAATGAATAACTGTTATCATTCTATAAAAAATGCCTTTGATTATGGTCTACATTTATGCTTTTGGTAGACTAAATTGAGTAGAACAATTTCTTCAAGATGATATACCTTTAAGCTCTACTTTATGCAACCTTTTGCTATCATAAAGTTGACATACATCTTATATGTTGTCATTAAAGTTTATGACATATTAGTCAACTAAAAATATCATTATATTTTTTCATTAATATGATTTTGACATATCTCTAAAACTTTGTCACCAAATTCTCAACAAGGATTGATAGTAAAATTACATAATAGACATACAAATTTTCTATCTGACTTTGAGAACTTTTTTTAAACATAACCTATGTCCAAGAAATTTAGTTAACTAATTTAGTATCAACTATACTGAAAAAAGTAAATTCCACTCAGGACAAAATATAATTGTAAGAAAATCAAGTAATTGATTATATGTTATGACTACTAAATAAAATTTGGAATTTAATCGTATATTTGGTTACTCTTACTATTTCATTCAAAATAATAACCTTTATTACTATTTGAAAAGATTAATCTAATATCTTTAGTGGGTTAGGATCTTAACAAAATTTAGTTGATCTTGAGTTTGTTCAGCTAACTCAAAATACCCAAAACACCCAAAAAAAACACTATCAGTTGTTGATTTAGTCACTGCCAACATTAAGGGTTTCGCAACAACTCTTCCAGATTCAACACAATAAAAAATCCAATACAAATATAGGTTTATATTGATTTTAAATATGAGTTTTTTAGGTTCTCAAATTACAATCTTATTGTAATTGATTATGAATTAATAGTATTAATCAAATATAATTTAACTTTTTAAGAACTAAGATTTGTGAATATAATATGAACAATTCATATTTAAATAAAGTTTAATCAGATCTAAATCTAATTTCAAGATTAGGGTTTTAATTTCAATTCCAAAATTCAAGATCAATAACAATCAAACTATATAATTAAAGTCAGCCTTAATACTACTATTAAAAACGATGTAGGATCCGATTCTGTGTGCAATAAAATAAATATAAAATTGCCAAGATCACTTAAATTGTATCAAATGATTAACATATAAATCATAACAAACATAAATCTTAATTTATACCTTATTTGAAAGCTTGATCTTTTTTGTCGTTTACCTTAAACAGTTTTTAAAATCAGCTCATCTTAACAACCGTAACCTCACAAGTGCTTAACCTTTAACATTATCTACAAAATGAGTTGAGAGAAGTCTATAGCTATTATAAGGAGGGTTAGATAATGAATGGTAACCCCTTGGAATCTAAGCTTATTTATAATAGATTTGGGCATTTTAATAATTTAATTGAAATAAAATTCTAACTTCAATTAAACTTCAGTTAGGATTAAAATTAATTCTAATTGAATCTGATTCTATCTAAATAAGATCTAATATTTTATATTGATCTTTGGTTATTAAATATTTCATATTTAATCATAAAATTTCTCAAACTTTATAATTTGATTAAAACATTTTTCTCTCTTCAACCCATTTTTAAGTGTGATCCATTACGATATCAAATATATTGACAATGTATATAAATTATAACCCTAAATCATATTTAGGATTATATAATATGTTGTCAATGCATATAAATTATAACCCTAAATTATATTTAGGATTATATATATTAAACTTTTTAAATTTAGTTTATTTTTTAATTAAATAATTTATACTATAAATCAAGATTGACATCTAGTAACACATTATGACTACCCAAATATTTAAGAATGTCAAAGTGATTTTGAATAAAATTTATGTGCATTATTTTTGTATAATTCAATCATTTCATTATACAATATTCCAGTTAGACATAGAGCATGGAAGTAATATCTACTATATTTAATTCCAACCATATTAGTTCTCTACCATTAATAGTTGATTCAATTAATGCATTTATAAACTATTTTAAAATGTATTCTACCTTAGCGAATGATATCTCAAATCAATATTGATCGAGAACAATTAAATATTCTCCTTAATCACTTTAGAGCAATGAATCCTATATTGATCACTTAACTATATCCATATAGTTTATGCTATATCTAATGATTATTGACAAAGTTACCCTTGATCTGTAGTACAGTTTCTTGAAAGACCTCGACTATACTTTTGCATGCTTGTCTAAATATTGTGCCATTCCTTTCCTTCCATATATTATACACCAATGTCCTCTAGCTGATCTTAACAACCTTGTAGTTAGCTAGATTCTCCATTTTGATTCTCATCAGCTAGTTAACAGTGTCCTCCCAGGTTGATGTTGGACTACTAATGTTTAGTTTTGACTAGATTCTTTGGTGAATCTCCATCCAATCATTAGGTGTTCTAGGCTTTCAATATCTGCTTCACACGACTCGCAACTCAGTGATTTGATAAGGAACTTTAACCTATCCTTAGTGAGCAATCCCCCATTCATTTATAACCAAAGTATAAAGGAATGAGCTAGTTTGACGTCTAGATCCCAAACTAGGATTGTTCATCTAACCCTATTAGTTTGATCCTTTTGTAGTACACCCTTGCATGCCTTAGTGTTAAAAGTCCTCAAATTGTCAGTAGTCCATATAATTGTATCTTCCTCCTCCTCCTGGCATCTCGACATCTAATCCATTGTAGTTTTTGAGTTACTACTATTATGGTAAAGCCATACCCATTGATTACCTTTGATGAACCTGATTACTTTGGTCTCTGGCCTCATAACCATCCTTAGCTGCTGTAATTCTTCCACTTTTTAAAGGGGTCCCCTTCTTTGCCAATTATCGAACCAAAGGTATAAACTAACACCATTTCTAATCTTATGAAACACCAAGTTTTGCATCCACTGCCTTGTTCCTAAAATATCTCTTAGAGTCCCAAACATGTCATTCATATTTTTCATGAACCAAATACTGTTATTTTTGATAATTATACTGTGGGTCCATTTCACCCATAGGTCCTCCTTCTTACTACACAACCACAACAATATTTTCCTTAAGCTAAGTTTACAAATCAGTTTGAACAAATACTCAACCCTCCTTGATCTTTACGTCTACATACTTTACTCCAGCTTAACTCTGCTCTACTTCTCCCTTGATTAAACTCAATGCACAAGAACTCCCTTAGCTTTCTATCAATTTCCTTGAGTATCTCTTTGGCAAGGATAGATGAATGATCAAATAATTGGTAAGATTACTCAAAATAGATTGAATGAGTTTAAGCCCTTTAACTTAAGAACTTGTTGTTCCATTGTTAGAGTAATGCCCTAAAGACAATCACTTTCAGCACTTTTTATACAAAGTTATGTATAGACTTTATTTTTGATAATAAAGAAAAGCATATTTCATTAATTTGATGTTCATTATTTATAAATTGAGCTTGATCTCTAAGAAAATTAATGAAGTCCATGATATATGACATAACATGAAGGAAATCATGATGTGATCATACTACTGAGATTCCTATCATGTGCAATTATGCCAATATCTAAATTATCCATAATCATATGATTAATAGGACTGGACATCGTTAATCTGGATAGACTAGCACATGTCAAACTTCTTAATTTGATCAAGCAGTGGATCTCAAAAACTACAAGCATGAGATGTTTAGAGTTGAGATGTGGATGCTTACTAGAGGTAGTAAGTACATTGGATGACCTACCATGAGATCATCACATGGATGTCCTATTTTAATGTTAGTGATAATCTCATCATAGCAATGGTGCAAATATCCTTAGACTTGAGGTACTCAAGGATATCTTGGATACTGATTATGTGCTTTTACTCAATTTCTTATTGCCTTGTAGAGGTTGCTCATAGGGTGATGATTGAGTATAACACGAGGTATCTTATCAAGGTCATTACATGGAAATCTCTGGTTGGAGTAGATGTGTCATGAAGAATGTCTTTATTGACATTTAGAGGAATGATTCCTAGGAAGAGAAATGATATCACTTGGGCTAGATTTGACGTAGTCAGTCTAATGAGAGTTAAAACTTTGCCCATACTCATAACCAAGTGGGGTATAGTATGGTGAAAGGAGAAATTGCACAGTAATTGTCTATAGGAAGATTCGTGAGATGGTTCATGACAAGCACGGGTTCATTTATCAAACCACTTACTTTTCGATCAATATGGATCATGATGTGTTACTAAATACTGCCCATAACTTGCTTGGATTAAATGTTAATCCAAGTAGCCAACATAACCGAGAATCTAATGGGTCATATGCATAAGAGTGACTCGGAGGATTCAAAAAATGGTTTTGGGTAGAGATCTATTATATGGAGAGCAATAGAACCAAATGGATCCCAATCAGAAATCACGACATCTAAATTGCTAAAACAGGTCTTTGGTGTTTTTTCCACACCCAGGACCTAATAGGATTGAACCTAGTGTAACTGGACCAACTCAGCATTTATAATATATAAGATATGTGCAATGCGGAAGATGAGAGAGGCTTCTTTAAAAGGTGATGCATTTATTATCTTTAAATGATAAAAGAAAAAAATAAAAAGCAAGTAAGATGATGATAATCATGAAAATAGTTAAGTAAGCAATCTTCATGATTCTCACTTTATTCTCCTCATCTTTCTCATCTTCTTCCGTTTCATTCTCTTTCACAATTTTTCTCTCTATAGAACAAAGAAGAGAGCTAGCACTCTTATCTTTATTCTATTCATTTCCGGATCAAAAATTTAGATTTGGTTAGTTTCTCCGATCTCTGCGTGGATATGGAGATGGTTTATTTTGTTTGTTGTGGTTTGTGACAACCTGATGAGTAGAAGATCAAAGAACGAAGGAGACTACACACCAGGTATATGGTTATTATATGAATGATTGATTTGTGTAAATGCCATGAATTCCTATGTGTGTGTGTGTGTGTGTGTGTGTGTGTTATGAACATGCATGTGAATTGGGAATTTTCAGCTAGGTTTAATGGGTTCTTGTATAGGCACATAGATCCTGGATTTCGAGAAAGTCCCGAAATAATTTTCTTTTGTTTTCCACACCGTGTGTATATGATGTATGCACCAAGATTTTTCTACAGTGGTATTAGAGCCACTTGTGCCCCATATAAAGAAGAAACCATAATATGTGTGATGTTGCCGATTGGTCATGACAGTTATGCATTCTTATTGTGTTGAATTTGTAATCAGTATAGAGATATTGTTTTCAAAATTTTCTTACCCAAATTTGCTCACGAGATATTGTTGAGTATGTTTGTGGAAGGAAAAAAATTTTATCAATGTAATTTAATATGTTTTTTCTAATTAATTCCTTACTATTCTGGTTGCTGTGTTTATGCACATTACATGAACTTGCATGCTTGCAAATTCGAGAATAAATTATAGAAAACTTGCTTTTGGGATTTTCTTTCATCACCTTCTTTATAAAATGTTTATAAATGTCTATGAAGATGGAAAAATGTTTTTGATCTTCTTATGTGCTGCTGGGAATGTCTGTGTTGAAGAATACAGATCCTGATTGGTTTGGTTACTGAGGTTGGTTGAGTTTTTCTTGGAAATAAATTTTGAAAAAAAAATCATGGAACATGTTATATCCTCTGTAATTTTCTCAACATTTATTGAAATTGTTTCAATGATTTTTTTCAAGCAAAAGTCAAAATTGAACATTTAAAAAAATTGTTGGACTTGGTTTGTTTGAAGTGGTGATTGTGTTTTTTTTGGTCTCAATGCCTCGGATCATTGTTTATGTGATCAGAAATATGTTACTTTGATGATGTATGTATTCCAAACTGATTTGCTTGAAATTGGGCTTCTAAAAAATTTTCGGATGTCAAATATGTCATGTTAGCATCTTATTGGTATATTCAGTTGCCTTGATTATTTTGACCGTCACAAGTTATATGACAAGTACAGAAGTAGTCTTGATGAAGTAGAGATTACCTAGAGATACTTAGGGTGATAGTTTGATGTTCTCAAATTATTTGGAAATCTAAGAGATTAATATTGTATTAATCTATTTCAAGTATTTCATGTCTAGTATGACTAAATATGACAAGCATGATACAATTAAAATGTTTAATTAGTACATCAGAGTAGAGGGTAGTACACTTGGTATATTAGTATTTTGAATTAGGATTGAGATATGAGCTGATGCTAACATTAGAAAACAATTCTGTTCAAGAGTTGAGTCAAACATCAAATCTTTAGACGCATAACATGTCACAACCTACAGAAGAACACCTTATGAGATGGTTGTATTAAAGAATGCATGTTAGAGTTAGCTAGGCAGGATGATGGATGGTTATGGATATAGATTCAATGTGATTGATGAAACGTTCTAAATCACGATATGTAGTCATTGCGACTATAATCCTACGACTTAGATGAGACCAGAGTATGAAATCCCTCACACATAATATAAAAACTAACGCCTTCCATTAATATGGGAAGAACCATAATTTTTTTAGAGTTAAGGTTGTTAGGTAAACCTAAGCCCACTTTATACGGATATGTTAAAAACCATGGAAATAAGATTTTTGGATTAATGGGTCGGTTTTTACCAGAAACGTTAATTTGTTGAGTAAACTTAAGGTCAATGTAGATAGAGGTGTAACTGGGTAATGTACATCAGATGTAAGCACATCAAAAGTTGATAACCCAATGTGTGTGCATACATCAATAATTGATATCACTAAACGATAGTTGCATCTATGATGCAATTGATTTGACCGATACCTACTGATTGACTTAAGGTGGCTTGTTGGGTAAACCCAAGGTCACTCTTAGTAATGTCGGATATCAACCCACTAGGACACTTTGTCATAATTTTTCTTGGATTCGTAGTGAGGTATGGATTCTTTGAAACTAGTGGGAGTTTTATGCATATCATGCAAGTCCTTATAATTATGCACGTATTTATATTCTAACATTCTTTCTCTCTTCACATTTAGGTTGATTGAAGATGTATTCCAGTGTGAGAAATCTGATTGGTTGAGAAATTTAAGAATTGTTCTCAGATCTGAGGAGCTAGGCTATTTCCTAGATGTTCCACTTCCTAATCCCCCTACTGCTGATTCTTCTGATGAGGATCAGAGACCATATCGTAATCATCTTAAAGATAGTGACTTAGCTACCTGTATTATGCTAGCCTTTAAGTCACCAAAGCTGCAAAAACGGCATGAGTCTATGGATGATAATACCATAGTGTTTCATCTTAAAGAGTTTTTTGATGAGCAAGCTCAGTTTGAAAGGTTCAAGACCTCATGGCTACTCTTCACGATTAAGATGCCTCCAGGGACATCTGCAGTGCACTATGCACTGAAGATGAATGGTTATATTGAGAGGTTGGCCACCTTAGGTTTTGTTATGGACTATGAATTAAGTGTTGACTTAATTTTGGTTGGATTGTCTAATAGTTATTCATAGTTTATGTTGAACTATCTAATGAACCAAATCTCCACGAAAATCCCTAAGTTAATCAATCTACTCAAGACAGCAGACCAAGCTATCAAGAAGGATAGTAAGCTAATGCTGGTGGTGGACTCTTCTTCTTTTGGTTCAAGAAAAAAATAACCTAAAAAAGAAAAGGTCTATGAAACCAAAAGGATGTGCAGCCAAAAAGAAACTCAAATAGATTGCATAGAAAGGAACTTGCTTCCATTATGGTAAGATTAGCCACTAGAAGCAAAACTATAAAGTCTATCTAGAGTCCTTGAAGAAGAAGCAAGCATCAGATGCACCGGCTCCTTTAGGTATGTCTGTCATTGAGGTTAATACTGTTTCTGATCTTAACTTATGGGTATTAGATATTGGCTGTGGCTCACACATATGTAATGATATATAGGGCCTCAGGGATAGTAGACAGCTCATAAAGGGAGAATTGGACCTGCGCATGGGCAATAGAGCAAGAGTTGTTACATTAGCCGTAGGCACTTTTTTTGTCACTCCCCAATGGACTTGTAATTAAATTGGATGATTGTTATTTTGTACCTATTTTAACAAAGAACATATTGTCTGTTTCTTATTTAAATAAGTTTGTAACATCCCACCCCCGACAGGAAGGGTTAAATAGTAAATTTGTCATAGGATGGGATTGATAGGGATTAATTAGTACTGTTCATGCATAATTGGATTGATACACAGTATCATTTGTGCACATGAAATTACTGTACATGCATACATGACATTC
>JANIJH010000225.1:71393393-71415617 GCA_024520975.1 Erythroxylum areolatum | reverse complement strand
ATTAATTAAAATATTGTAATTAATTAATTACACTATTTTAATTAATTAATATATTGTAATTAATTAATTACAATATATTAATTAATTAAAATATAATTAATTTTTATTTCTCAATATTTTTTACAGACCAACCACTATCAATGGTAATGATAATCATTATTTTCTCTTAACCAACCATCATAATTATAATGATAATATCCATTCTTATTCTTCACTATATTCATTCTCATTCCTATTATCATTCTCCTATACGAACCAACCGCCCCCTAAGTAATCACTGAACATCATTATTAGATTAAGTTTAGAGTTATGGGGTAAGGTGACTTAGTTTTTTCTTTATTAATTGTAATTTATATATAATTAATTAACCAAATAAATAAGAATTAAGTGATTGATCTAGGAAGATTTTGAAAAAATGTTTTTATGAAAGTTTTAGATCTTTTTTTAAGCTTTTGATTTATATAAAGTTTGAAGTTTTTGGAGTTTCGGATTAAAACTTAAGGAGGTTTGAAGTTGCGGCTTTGGAGGTGAAGGGTGAAAATTGCGATAAATTGATTAATTTAAATATAAGTTAGTCATTAATAAATGTGAATAAAATAAAACGTTATTATAAGTTACAAAAACAGTTAGAATTCAAATTAAAAATTAATTTCACATGCTTGATTAATTTGGACGAGTGTAGGGTAGGAAAAGTTTATTTTATTATTTAAATATAGCTAAAATTTTGGAAAGCACGTTTATGTTTTAATTCATTTTCACAATTTTCCTCTATTTTGTGTTAATTATAAGTTTGATATAATCAATTTTCTCTTTGAATTATAATCTATTTATTCTGATCTGATAAAATAATAATAGAAATTATTTTGATAGATTTTCAAGCTTCGATTATTTATCCTTGTTATGTACAGAAAAGTAGGGAAGACATGTTCAAAACGTTAAATGTTTTGTTACGAATTAAATATAAAAAAAACAAATGCGAAGATTGAAGAAATGCAAATAAAGCTAGACAGTTATGGTTGGAAATGATCTAAATTAGAGTATAAGCAATCTTAAATAGTTAATTTAAATGAGTCAAATTTGAAGTAAATTATGTTTTTTTTCGTTAAGTCAAATTTAGCGACTCTATCATTTGATACAGATCAGATGAGTATAAGCTTACTATTAAGTTCAGCAATAATATTCTTTGAAGTAGCAGCCATTTGGAAACTAATAAACAACGATTTATACAAAATTAACTAATAAACTAAAAAAGAATTAAGTGATTAATTATTTAAAC
The DNA here is from genome assembly GCA_024520975.1 of Erythroxylum areolatum. Classification (NCBI taxonomy): domain Eukaryota; kingdom Viridiplantae; phylum Streptophyta; class Magnoliopsida; order Malpighiales; family Erythroxylaceae; genus Erythroxylum; species Erythroxylum areolatum. The sequence goes on along the minus strand of JANIJH010000225.1, from coordinate 71,414,341 downwards.
AAGAACAGATTGTAAATATATTTGTTCTTAATTTGACGAATTAAATAAGAGTAAAGTGATTGATCTAGGAAGATTTTGACAAAAATATTTTTATGAAAGTTGTAGTGATTTACAGGTTCTTGCATGCACGATCGTGACTTTGGAGGTGAAGTGTGAAAATTGCGATGATGTTATTTTAGCATACTTTTCACGCTTAATAACTGAAATGATCATAGATGCATCTAAAAACAATTGATATGAAATTAAATAAACAAGTTAAATATGATTAATAAATTGATTATTTTAAATATAATTTAGTCATTAATAAATGTCAATAAAATAAAACGTTATTATAAGTTATAAAAACATTTAGAATTTAGATTTCTATTTGGATCAAATGGAAAAAAATTAATTTCACATGCTTGATTAATTTGGACGAGCGTAGAGTGTCAAAATTTTATTTTATTATTTAAATATAGTTAAAATTGTGAACAAATGCAAATAAAGTTAAGACAGTTATGGTTGGAAATTATCTAAATTAGAGTAGAAGCAATCTTAATCAGTTAATTTAAATGAAGTAATTTTTAAATAAATTACTTTTTTTGTTAAGTCAAATTTAGTGAGTCTATCATCCAATATAGATGAGATGAGTATAAGCTTACTATTTAGTTCTGCAAAAATATTCTTTGAAGTAGCAGCCACTTGGAAAGACTTAGTTTTTATAATAAGAAAGAAATATATATACGTGTTGATGTCACATTAGTCATGTGACAATTAAATCTTAATAATTTGACTGTAAATGAATACTTATATAAAATTGATGTAAACATATTATATAAATATTAAGACGATCTTATAAAACAACACATTGTATTAGTTGCACTACAACAAACGAACAATCTATAAGTAACGAACTCTACGTAGAAATGAGTTAACTAATTTGCGCGATACAGTTTATGAAGCTCGATGTATAATAGGCTTGACTATTTCTATCTGAAGACCCAAAGGATGTAAAGTCATAATCAACTCGCTTTTACGTATTTCTTTAATAAATGTCATGACTAATAAGGTATAAGTCTTGTTGTTAGGCATAGTATTCCAGAGCATTTGTAACAGTTCACCTTGAGGTTGAGGTAATGTTGCAAGTAAATTCATGTACTTTACTTCAACATTTGCGTAAGCTAGGCAACCTTCAAAATATAACTCTTGCATGATGTTATTAACTGAAATAACATGCTGTGTTAGATCGTCCCCAGGCATTAAACGCATGTTATCCATCCTTATATGCATGTTGCTAATGTGTTTTTTCTGTGTCTCACATCGTATAAGTTTGGGTGTTCGTTTAATAATAGGCATCTTGCTGGAAAATAGATTTTCAGGAATCAAAAGAGTGCACAAAATAATGAAGTATTTTTGTTTAACACATAGCGAACTTACGGTCATATGTGGGAATGATTCAATTTATTTATTTTATTAACAACTTATTAAACTAATGAAATTATGCTTTTAATATTTCATGAGTTAGAAATTTATCTCTAATTTATATAAGTAACGAGATATGGAAAAATAAACAACAAACTATTATCATATCAATGAAAAGGAATATAAGATGAACAAGTACAACAGAATATTATATAATATATTTTGGTAACATAATTAAATATACTTATAACATATCATCAACAATTTGAAATAAACAAGTTTAATAATCCTCATTAATATATAGTGAAAACAATATAAAAATATAAATAGGATAAAATTTGATTAGTTATATATAAATGAGTTGTATATAAATGAGTTATTTATATAATAATTAACAAAAAATTTTTAGGAAATTATTAAAATTAATAGATGAAACATTCGCAAGACTGTATTCTTATCTGATTCTCTTCAAAAGTGCAAGCTTAAAAGTGGGATTGAAAGTTGAAAATATCAACGGATGGAAATTTTTTTGTATTATTAAAATTAATAGATGAAACATTCGCAAGACTGTATTCTTAACTGATTCTCTTCAAAAGTGCAGGCTTAAAAGTGGGACTGAAAGTTGAAAATATCAATGGATGGAAAATTTTTTGTATTTTACAAAACAGGATAATAATAAATGGAAAATGAAGATAGCATAATTAAAAAATGTGGGATATTAACATAATATAATTATGTAACATAATATAATTACAAGAATCTAAAATTTGTTATTTAACGGCATCAACATGAAAATAAGAGGTTAAATGCTGTAAAAAGCAAAGAAAAAATGGAATAAACAGTAGATAAGATATGACGATATAAAAATGATAGATATTTTAAAAGCATAAAAAATAAGGAATAACGGTCTGTTCTAGAATTTGCATAAATAGGAAATGTTGCTTGTGCATTTTTTTTTTGTGGAACAGGAAATGTGATCTATTTAGGTTCAAGAAGAAGAAAAGTAAAAGGAGAAAGTAGATGAGAGAAGTTAAGCTTCCACGAAGAAGTTGCTTGACTCGTTAGGTGTAATATGACGTGAGTGTTAGGTTACAAAAGTTAATTTAAAGAGTAAAAAGATACAGAGTTGATGAATGGTTTCTGAAAATAAATAATCAGGACAAGACAACTATACGACGCAATTGATTGATTAAGATTGAAATATTGATATTGGGGAAAATGGTTATCTTGTGCATCTAAAATAATGATATAAGAACGAATGGGAAATTGTTAAAGGTTGAAATAATATAAGGTAATAATAATGAATATTAAGTGTAAATAAAAGTTAATTGATTAAATAGTTTAAAATATAGAAGCAATTACGATTAATTATTATATGCTAATAATCATTGAAATGATCATAGATGCGTCTAAAAACAATTGAAATGAAACAAAATAAATTAGTTAAATATGATCAATATATTGATCAATTTAAATATAAGTAAGTCACTAAAAATGTCAATAAAGTAAAATCTTATAATTAAATCAAGTTTGGAGTTACCGGGTTAGTTAGCTTAGTTTTCGTTTATGAACTGTAATTTATATACAAGCAATAAACAAATGAAATCAGAATTAAGTGATTGAATACATAATAATATAAAAAAATTGACATTTTATATAAATGCTTCTCAGTAAAAATTGTTATATAATCATGGTGTTAAAATAATAACATAATTGTACAAAAAAATCTTCAATTTAATGTTAGTTTTCGTGGCGAATTTGTTAAAAATCAAAATAATATAAGGTTATCAAAATAAATATTAAGTGTAAATAAACATTAATTATAAACTAGAAATTACATAAGTGATTACAATTCTGGCCAAAAATAATCAAAACAAAATTAAATAAATAAGCTAAATATGATTAATATATTGGACAATTTAAATATAAGTAAGTCATTAAAAATCTTAATAAAATTAAACATTATTATTACATTAAGTTTAGAGCTATGAGGTAAATTAACTTAGCTTTTTCTTTATCAACTGTAATTTGTATATAATTAATTAACAAATAAAAAAGAATTAAGTGATTAATCTGGGAAGATTTTAAGAAAATTGTCTTGATGAAACTTGCAGATCTTTCTTTTAGCTTCGGATTGATATAACGTTTGTAGTTTTTGGAGTTTTGGATAAAAATTAATGGGGGTTTGAAGTTGGGCATGTGGCTAAGGAAAGTCGCTATCGTGCAAATGCACGATAACGATATTTAGGCTTTCAGACGGAAGTCGCTATCGTGCAAATGCACGATAGCAATTTTGGAGGGCAAGAGCCAAATTTTGCTATCGTGCATTTGTACGACAGCAATTTTGCAGTCAAGAGTGAAAATCGCGATCGTGCAACTTTGAGGATTGCTTGCTGATGAACATGTGATGGTTTTTTGGCGAAATTTTCTTCGTTCGATCTCCAAACGAGATGAGGCTTAGATCATTAGACTCTTAAGATCTACCTAAACCTTTGCAACAAAAATCATAGCCATCTAGAATAAATTCAGAGAGATTGAACGAAAAACATGGGGCACGTAAGTGAGTGTGCTACAATTCAAATTATGCTCTTATGGTCGCGAGGCTTGTTGATGTTTATTGAGTGATTTTTATTATATATATATATATAATGATATAAAAAAATATGACATTTAGTATAAATGCTTTCTACTTAAGATTGGTGTATAATCACCGCGTCAAAATAATTCGATTTTGTTTTGTATTATATACATAATAATGTAAAAAAATTGACATTTTATATAAATGTTTCTCAGTAAAGATTGCTATATAATAATGGCGTTTAAATAATAATATAATTATGTTAAAAAATCTTCATTTTAATGTTAGTTTTTTAGTAAAGATTCTTCTATAATTACAGCGTTAAAATATTTTGAATTTTTATTAAGGCAAAACATTCGCAGTCCTGCAAAATAGTTACCTAATTGAATCTTTAAGTATATTGCTCAATCCTATTTCTATTATGATACAATTAGTATCTCATTCTTTTCTTTTATCTTTCCCATTTTCTAATTATTTTTCTTTCTTTCACAAAAATGGCGAAACAGAGCTAATATCGACATCTACATATAATTGATACTAATCAGCTCTAGCCTTCCAAAATAATTGCCTAATTCAATAAGGCACGACAAAATTAACAGTGATGGATAATGATTTTTTTTTAGGAAAATGAAAGAAGGAAATGCATGAAACAAATACAAGAAATTAAGAATTTTCTGACGTTGACGAAGAAGATGCAGATGATGAAGGTGGAGTTGGGATGTGAAGTCCTGCCATCTCCCAAGCTGCATAAATTTTCTTATCCAACCTTCGCTGCTGACAGGCAATGGTTTGCAACTATTCATTCATCGCATTAAGTTAGTTCTATGTGTTATTGGAAATGTTAACCAATAATCTACACACTCTTTCCCAATCCTTGGGTGCAGCTTCGTCTTCATTTGAATTGTGAAATGGCATGGGAGGGGCAAAACTGGAAGCGTCGGCTGAGAACTTCAACTTATATACAGCATGCATTCGATGATCTTTAAGCTGCATCTTATCATGTAGCAATATTTCCGCGCGTCTTAAGTCTGTAACATCAAAAAATTGATGCTTTATAAATGTCAGCCCGCTAACATCAACCCCAAAATGTTGAGCCAAAGCAGTAGCTAAAGAGCCTATTCCTATCGATGTTCCTTTCTTTGTCACAAATTTAATCAGAGATTTGGGAAAATGAACGAACATGTTAGGTACGTACTTTTTATCTATGCAATATAATAGTGCCAGTTCCTTACTGGAGCATTTGTTGCTTTGGCTTTTTCCAAATACAACATAACACATGAATTTATGAACCAGCAACCGTTCAACAAAAAAAAAATGTAAGAATTTGATGCATTATGAGGATCGAATTCAGGCAAATCAAACAAAAACTTCCAATAAGTTATTGTTGAGAAGGTTTGATGGGAACCTTCCACCTGTAATCTAGGAAACTGGAAAACCTCCTGCAACAACCTGTCATCTAATATATAAAATTCACCTCTTAATCTGAACCAAAACTTTTTAAGTTTGTTGGATTGAAACTTCAATGATGTAAAAAATTCTAATGTGAGTTCGGGAGAAACGGGATAATCTATCTGTACAAAATGTCCCCAACCGCCTCTATTAGAGAATCTAATCACTTTGTCTTTCAAGCCTATATGTTCTAAAAGGGCGAAATCAAAATATCGCGAAGTGAGAATCGTTTTATTTTTTAGAGCCAAATACCTCGACCCTTCTTCCGTCGAATAAATTGGAAAAGGAGCATTGTAATCGGCTGCCATGTCTATTGTCATTTCACTCCTCAGCTCAGCTTCAATCTCTTCAACACTTTTCTTCGATCTGGGAGGCATAACGCGGGGAAACTTGGAAATATCAGACAAAGAAATAGGGCCAATTTTAAAACCCAAAAACAAAAAAGAAATCTGCCAAAATTAAAGGAATAGAGGAGAAATAAGGAATGACGACTCGGGCGGTCGCAAATGTCAAACTTTAAAGGAAAAAAAATTGCCTAACTTACAAGATTTTGAGGAAACTTGGTATTGACGTATATCACCTTATGTACATATCTTTTTATCTCCTTCTTTCTCTCAATCACAGATTCATATCCATTTATAGTCTAACGACTCCATATCCCAACCTTTATCCACTTACCTTATATAGCCTAACGTTCATCTCTGTTGTATACTATTTAAGATGTATGAATCCAATAACAATATACAGCTTCTTATTTCATATCAGTATTAATTCTTTTGGTTTATATCAACTTCTCCACACTTTGAACAATATGCGCGATAAAATGGGAGATATTTGTGAAAGAAGAGTTAAGCGCGAGAGAGTAGAAGAAGAGGTGCACAAAGAGCCTGTGTTTTGTGGAAAAGCTCTAGGGCGGTCACAAATCTCAAGGTTTTAAGGAAACTTTGAACAAAATCTGCGATAAAATGGGAGATAGTTATGAAAGGAGAGTTAAACAAGAAAGAGTAGAAGAACAGGTGCGCAAAGAGTCTGTGTTTTGCCTTAATTGTAATTTTTATATAACTAGTTTTCTCTTTGAATTCTAATGTATTTATTTTGACCCGATAAAATAAAATAATTATAGAAATTATTTTGATACATTTTCAAGCTATGATAATTTGTTTGCTTTATTAACAGAAATCATATTAGAACTTTATTCTTAATATTAAAAAGGCAAAGTGCTAAATAATTCTAATTATTTTATTAATAATAATAGTATCACTTTATTAAGTTGTGAATATAAATGTTCAGTGAATATGTTAGTGTATTAATAATAATAATAATATTGAGATTTAAATTATAGGGTGAAAAATGTTCAATACAAAAGATTTATCATCAACATACACACTATATACTTATATAACTATTTTATTAAGGACTGAAAGTTAATATTAATTTAATATGTTATTTATAACTGTGCATTATTAATTGTTCATTGTTATCATATACTCTATATACTCATAATTACTATTTTATTAAGTACCGAATGTCAATATCAATTTAATGTGTTATTTATAACTGTACACGATTAATTGTTCATTGTTATAATATTTTTAATTGTGATATTAAATTTAAATCTTAATCATAATTTGTTTTTTATAGTTAATTTTTATGATATAATAAACTCTTAATTTAATAATTTTTAATTGGTAGGAGATAATAAAAAAATGATACGTGCCTTTTGCCTAACATCTCAAAAGTCATTGTCGTGCTTTTGCACGAGGGTGCTTTTCTATTTAACTCAAAAGTCACCGTCGTGTCAAGATTTTTTTTGTACCGACATTTGAACTTCTAAAATCAATAACTTTTGATCCACAATTCCAAAATTTGCAAATTTTATATCAATGGAATATACTCATATTACTATTTGATTAAGGACCGAAAGTTAATATTAATTTAGTATGTCATTTACAACTGTATTAATTGTTCATTGTCATCATATACACTATATAGTAATAATTACTATTTTATTAAGTACCAAACATTAATATCAATTTTATGTGTTATTTATAACTTAACATGATTAATTGTTCATTGTTATTATATTTTTAATTTTAATATTAAATTTAAATCTTAGTCATAATTTGTTTATTATTGTTAATTTTTATGATATAAAAAGATGTTAATTTAATCATTTTTATTTGTTAGGAGAATGATATTTACATAAGATATCTGGCAACAGAAAAAATATTTTGTGACTCAAAAGGCAAAATTAATTGAGTATTTAATGTAATATATATTTTTTGTTATCGATAATAATTAAATATTACAAAAATTTATAGAGTAATTATTTCATTAATTGTATCCTTTATGATTAATAATATTTTATTAAAAAGGGGGGATGAAAGAAAAATTAGAATTTGAAATTTGGTTAGTTTGTCAGATAACTTAATGTTAACGCAAACGTGGCCATATTTTATTGAGTTCCTCTAGTTTTAAGACTTCTTCACACAAATTGTGCAAATTTACTATAACCCAAAGTCGGCGCCTTTTGGGTGGCTTTTGAGTTAAGTAGAAAAGCACCCTCGTGCAAAAGCATGACGGTGCCTTTTACCCAACATTTGAAAAGTCATCGTCGTGCCTTTACACGAGGGTGCTTTTTTACTTAACTCAAAAGTCACCGTCGTGCATATGCATGATAGTGCAATTCAACATCTTGTTGTCCACCGATATCTAAACTTCAAAAGTCAATAACTTTTGATTCAGAATTCTACGATTTGCAAACTTTATATCAATAGAAAGTTAAGAGAAAGATGAACAACTTTCATGAAGACAATTATATAAAAATCTGCCTATATCGGAACAGTAAATTCATGGAAGTTTCGGATCAAATTTGTACCCTCTTACAATTCTTGAAAAGAAACAAATTCAGACCATCAAAAAAATGCAAATTTAACTAAATTTCATTGAAATAGCAAAAAAACACAAAACAATAATACAAGGAAAAGTGTGCATCATTAGAGCCGCAGAGAAAAAGCCACCCAGATAAATGAATTTTAAATCAATGTGATTGAGACCTGACAAAATTTTACCGAAGGGATGGCTCTTTGTTTCATCCAAGAAGGCATTACCCATTTCATTTTAAAATAACGTTAAGTCCCTTAAATAAGAAGCAATGGAGGCATTAAATGTGAAATGTTAGATATAGTCGTCTAGATAAAGAAATAGTACAGTTATACTCAGGTTGAAACTGACGAGAGTCAGAGATTAATCAAGAGAGATTTACTTTTGTGATTTTTTCTTCCAGAATATGATTGAATTGAGGGAGGGAAGGGGACTTGATATGATGTGTAGGCATGTGATTTTTGGATGTAGAGAATAATCATATCATGAATCAATTTTCCTTTTCAATCAATATGCAGGCAGCTACAATTTATATTTAATAATTTCTCACTTGACTAGTGCCAACATTTTAGTCTTAAGACCTTTTTTTATGGGAGTGTAGATTTTGGGTTTGACATGTTTCTCCGTGAATATGAAGAAAATAATTCTAATCGTTGTGAGGTTTTGCTGACTTCTAACTCGATTACTCTTAATATTTGTTCTAGGTAATTTAATGGTATCAGGTATTATATCATTAAGACCTCATTTATAACATTGCATGTCTAAATCGACGGCGTAGTTTTTGGAAGATTATCTTTTGTTATCCTCACAGATTTTTGGTTGATAGTTTTTGTTATCCATTCAAGGTCGAGACACCAGAATTTGCAACCTTTGAGATACAACGGGGTTTAATTAAATCAATAGTTCATCAAGTAAAAATATCTGAAAACAACTTTTTATTTATGTCTGCAGGAATGCAAAATAAAAAACAAGAATGAATCATATTAATAATTCTCATCAAAATCTACGACAATAGTTCTAAAACAAAAGCGGTGAAGATTGTGGCAAACAATGCTATGTTGTAGAGGAAGGAGTTTCCGAAAGCTTCCCATCTCCATTTTACATAACATCAACAGAACAAAGCAACTTCACAAAAATTGCATGGAAACAATTGGGAGAAGAAACAAACCAAGCCATCAGATAGCTGGTCCCGATTACCATCCTCAACAACATCAACTAAATTCCAGCACCATGGACACTTAAACTCTCAACAATTCAGTCTAAACCTAAGCAATGACTAGATTTCACACAATTTTGCATCTGAGCAAATTACAGAAAACGAGGACATACCTCCCCTAACCACCAAAGCCCCATATACAAAAGCAGAATCGTAAGCAATTATCAAATGTTGGTGCGTAGTAGAACATGGGTAGAATAAAGAAAGATGTCTAATTTGCGATTAGAGACACAAAGAAATACTAACGTTAATGCAAGGGACTGAACCTCATTTACCGACGACTACAGTATGACTCTTCCCTACTCCAACTTTGATAATTTTATACCAACTGATCAAACAGCAACCAGAAAATGAGCTACAATCAGCCACCAGGCACTTTGATGTTAGATTAACCCACTTAAAAGCGTAAATCTTTAATCACACAGAAACCTATAAGAACTCAAAGTTATTGTTTAAATACACTTAACTTCAGAAAAGATGAGAATCAACTATCCTCTGTCCGTGCATTGGAGGGAATAAAACAAAATTTCTACTAGGTAAAGTAACTCATAAATGATGAAGAAGTAGAAAAGAAAATCAATTGCCTTTCCCATCTGAGTTGGAAAGTTTAGCAAGAACCGTACACCGCACGTTGAAGTGCAGCTTCTTGACCCAGTTGACCCATCTATGCACATAATAAAAGCTTCATGAGTTAACATTAACAGTTTAGAATAACAAAAGCATCCACACGAATTCTTGGCTAAGCAAATCACGCATCATTTTGCCCCCATGTATATCATTGTCCTTCAACATCTAAGGCCACACAATGACACAATGCTACATCAGAAAAGAAAAAGCATACAATAAAATAAAACCTCAACATCAAACTGCGTTTCTTAAGTACTAACATTCTTCCCAATAAGAAACTGATAATTTGATATTATCATCAAAACTTAAGCAAGATAAGATCAAATTCGGGCCTAAGCAACAAACTTCGACAACATTAATGCCTCCTCCTCAGCGTCAAGCACCAATCCCTACACATAACATAACATAACTAAAAATAAAATAAAATAAAATAATGTTGAAATTATAAAAAACCAATAAACGACCTATAACATTCAACTAAATTCCTAAGCGTAAAAAAACCTCGCTACATGATTCACACTCCTGGCTACATTCTCCCTCGTCATCGATGGAAAGCAACCTGATTTGGTCATTGAAATAAGATTCATCCAAAGCGGGTTTATCATCATCTCTCAAAGAATCTACAGAAGCCAATAAAATCGTCAATAAAGCAAAGTCGAAGGAAAAAATGCACACAGAGAAAGGAAAATGAGACCTTTTGTTGAAGCTTAAACTTCAAAGCTTTGAAGCCATTGTCAGAGTTGCAATCAATGCCAAAAGTGGACTTGCAGAGACCGAATTGTATTTTGCGAGCAACCATAGCTTTTCTCTCCTGAAATTGTTTGTCGGTTGCATGCTTTTGTTTTCTCGTGAAATCCCGAGATTCATCCAAAACGGGTTTATCATCATCTCTCAAAGAATCTACAAAAGCCAATAAAATCATCAATAAAGCAAAGCCAAAGGAAGAAAGGCACACAGAGAAAGGAAACGAGACCTTTTGTTGAAGCTTAAACTTCAAAGCTTCGAAGCCATTGCCAAAGTTGCAATTGACGCCAAAAGTGGACTTGCAGCGACTAACGTGTATTTTTCGAGCAACCATAATTTTCTCTCCTCAAATTGTTTGTCAGTTCGTGCTTTTGCTTTCCCTTGAAAGCCCTATCTACTGACCACTGACCACCACCTTCTTTGTCAGTGGTAGAGAAGGAGATGAAGCCGAAGGAGAGACAAAGGGTTTTGTTAGTGCACAAAGGTAGAACGTTCGAGAGTCTCGGCATTTCGAGGCATGATATGCTTAATAAATTGACAGGCATGATACCAGCCGTCAGATTAAATGGATGAACGGGATGAATTTCGTGGTCATCCATCTCGTTCGTCCTTAGTATATATACATAATAATCTAAGCATATCATATTATACTATAATCTAAGCATAATGCATTACAAAAATATCAATGTAAGTTATATCATATTTCAAGTAAAAGAATTGCAATTATAAAATTAATACTAAAAAAGAACTGAAACTTTTTTTTTTCAAAGAATAGACATTTCATCAAACACCTTACATGCATTAGAAATTTATCTCAACATCACAACCAAAATCACATCTTGTTCCTTCTAGCACTAACATTCATACCTTAAAGTTGTTTTCCAATCGCAAAATATACAAATAAACGAAAATAATCAAATACCCAAATTAACTTTCATCCAATATGTGAAAAAACATATGACAGTAGTTGCAAAAATACCTCCAACGAAGGACACGATGACAATGGCCGGAGAAGACAATGCCGACGAGTAGAAAAGGAGTCCACAACAGAGAAACCGTAGAGAAGAAAGCCGAAGAGGAGACACAGGAAGAAGTAAGAAGAAGACGCAGATAGGGGGAGATGTCGGGTGAGTTTAAATTTAAAAATATTTTACCGACGAAATTTACCGACCAAAATTTTCGTAGGTAAACTCAAAATTTTTTTATTTTGCCAATAATTTCTGCCTTTTTACCGATGGATATCTTATACCGTCGTTAAATCCTTTACCGATAGGAATCTTATACCGTCACTAAAGCCTATATCAAAATTTGCGGGGATGATTTCCCTCCATATTTAGTGATGGATATTAGTATCGTTGCTAAACGAAAATTTTTTCGTCAATTTTACCTACGGAAATAGATTTTTCATCGGTAACTTGCAACGGTATATTTTCTGTCAATAATTTTCCGTCACTAATTCTTGCTTTTCTTGTAGTGTGTAGCGCTGACGTCATCCGCTGATGACGTCAGCTGCAAGTGGAGAGTGCACACGCTGCCTATTGATGTGTCTCAACAGTGAACGCACGCGTTAGGCGCATGCCCACACCCGCTTATCCGATGACGCGTCTGTGACACGCTCCAACATGTGACGTGACACGGTCCACCCATGTGTCAACACATGTTCGACGCTCGCATGCATCAAACGTAACTGATGGTCTTTGTTGTTCCCATCAGAAAATGGCGATTTTAGGTGAGTTCCAAGCCAGTTTTTCGCACTCTTGGGCTCATTTTCATCCTGTTTCTTAAGGCTAAACACATGTATACTACTTTCATACAATAAAAATCAAGAAAAAATCTTGAAAAAGAAGTTAAATCTCCAAAAATCTTATGAAGAGAAAATAAAAAAATCTTTGTTTTCAACGACCCAATCATGTCACTGCTTTGATACCACGTGTAATACATAACGGTATCTTAGTTACATATCTCATATTGAACATGAAAGGGCAAGAAATGAAGAAATGCAAAAAATACCTGATTTCGATCTCCGTAACTTCAAACGAGCTTTTCGAAGCCGAAAAGAAGGCAAATCGACCGCTGTCTTAACAAGAAATACTCACCGGGACGCAGGTAAGATCTTTCTACAATTTTATCAAAACGTAAGCTCTTTTAACGGGTCAGAGAATCCTTATGCTTACGATTGATATATGAGCAACTACAGGAGACCTTAACCTTTATATATAACATTCATATCGGACTTCTCCAGCACAAGATTGATATGGGTTCGGTCCACATTGATTGGCATTTATTTTCTACACGAACTTCAACCCATTGATTTAGATCATTTATTGAGCTACTTTATTATCTTTATCTTGATCAAATTACGTAACTTAATTGATAAGTTATCAAAAAACTAAAAAATGCAATTAATAATTGTCCAACTTTATGATAAAGGACAAAATTGTCCAACTCAGCGAGGACAAGCAATTGTGGGAGAAAGTGAAGGGAATGCATCTTTAATGACACTAGGGATTAGGGGGACATGGACTAGTTAGATGACCCTTTTCTTACGGTTATGTGTTTGTGGATAAGTGGATGGGGAGTGAGGTGGAAGAGGAAGTGGAAGACTCATGACTTGGCTTGTCTCAGTGTGAAAACGAAAGAACTATTTCAGAGTGTTTAAACATTGAGGTGTTGGCTCTTTTCTTCAAGTCAATTATTCCCGTCATGAAATTTTTGCTTGCTTACTTTCTGCTCACCACTTATGGCTTTTGTTTTTTGATGATGGCCCAGTTGAAGTTCTACTTCATCGTGCCGAGAAATGTACGGTCCAAATTAATCGATTCGTTTATATTACTTCAAATAAAAAGAAAGCTCTGTATGCCCTTTGACAAACTTTAATTGCTTACCATTTTAGGAAGACAATGACTACAAAAGAATGCAGTGACTATCAAACTGTTGGCTTATAAGGTATAAATTAAGACAGGAAAAGGTAGTCTGCTTTATGGGTCATGAATTGGGCTTCTTATCATGAGCTTATCTCCAGAGCAAATTAAGGAAGGTATGCACCAGGTATTACAGGCAAGGAAGTAGGTAAGGCCTCTATCTAAAAATGGATGGGGTTACAGAAGCCGTTGATCGTGGCCACAGAGTCAGAAAGCATTATGGGAGCCTAAAACTGTCTTGAAATTAAGCTAGTAGGCCTGTAAGTTGGATTTAAGAGATGTCTACTCGTTGACGTGAATGGAGGACTCCAGGGGGCAAGCGACATATCACTTTGATTTGCTTCAGTTCATCCCAAATGCTTAATTGTGGAAGAGAGGATGACTATAAGGTAACTAAAAGATACAATACAATGTGTTGGCACATCATATCTTATTTTTGGTGGAGAAGTTGGAAATAATGCCACTCGATCAGAATAAATTAGAACTGAAACCTCAACCACCACTCCTTATCCACTCTGGGAAATAAATATGAAAAGTACGACCTCTCTTTTCCAGGATGGAGTCTCCCCAAACTGCATATAGCCCCTCTGAGCTGAGCTGTTGTTTGAGATATTCTATAACAGTTAAACATTACACTTCCGTTCGTAAAAAAAGAGGAAATACCATTTCTCATTAACTGACATCTTGCTTAATAGCCGATCATATAAACCTTGATTATTCAAAGTTTGAAGCCATATATGTGGTGTTAAACTGTTTTAACACTCGCGTTATTTAACAAAATAAGGCTCAACAACAAGACCAAAATGTTCCATTTCTTTTTTCATTTCACACAAACGTCTAAATATATAAGATGGAAGTATGTTACAAATTACGTGGTATGCTATGATCTAAAGTATCTAATAAATCAGGTTACAAGAAATGAAAACCAAACAAGCATCCTGGAAGTGTTGATGAATTTATGTACTTACAAGGCCTTGTCATCGACATCAGTATCTTCACCTTTAACTTGGTTGATAATTGACCAAAGTGTGATCTGTTAGCCGCTTCCAAGTTCTCATAAAATATCTGATTAACAATCCGAGTAACTTTTTCCTGTAGAGTCACACCGTGATACATGCCCGACGAGGTATCCTGACAGAGGGAGCTGCATCCACTAACGTATCATCTTGCTTACGTCAGAGGCCATTTTGCTAGTGGAATAGCGGGAGAGTTGGGCCCTTAAGGCGTTAACCCAATAATTGTAAGAAGTAATTACATGCATGCAAAAAGTACACCAAAAGTTACTGACTCAAAATGGAATGGAAATGCTTCTTTCTGTTTTAACTTGGTAAGTAATACACCTTTTTCCTTTGATTCTGTTATGTTTCATAGGCATTACCTAACTTCTTCTGCCTTCTTGTTTGGTCTGTCATATGATATGACTGCATATCTCCTCATCTAATTAGCGATTAAACAGGATTACCCCATAAATTGTTTAGTCTGTTAATAATTACAACAGGTGAATACTGTACGACTTGGCTAATTGTTTTGTAGTATGCACCATTAAGAAGAAGCTTGCAACACGATTGATTACTATTCGTGCCACCACCCTTCATGTTATCTCTATTATAGATCTACTAAGGTCATTATCTTCTTCTATAAAAGCTCATCAGCGCCCTATCTTCAGGAAGTTTATAGAACCATCGACTTCTTTTTTCCTTCTCTGAATGTTCCACCTGCCTACATTCTGAAACATCAACCACCAACCTCCTTGGTACTTGCTCCAATTTTATTCGTCTTCTCTAGCATTTCTCTGTACTTTCTTCCATTTCAAAGCTATGTTGGCGAGAAGTCGAACTCTTCCAAGTAGAATACACCATGGAGCTGTAAGATCAATCTGAGCTTCATGGTTCCTTTTTTTTTTTTTTAATGGAAGTGCTAATTTCTTTTCCCTTCTTCTTATAGTCCTTTTCTTTTCCATGTTTTAGATAGAAGAAAGGCATGATATCAGGCATTACTTACAAGTGGAAGGCCAACCAAGAGCTCATAGCGAGAGTGAAGCTATCAATCCTAGAGCCAATTACTCCAAGTGCTTTGACGATGATGGACGCTTGAAAAGAACCGGTAAATGATTATTTTGATATCAAACTTGGCATGTTTTACCATGGCGAAATTTGATTTTACTTTTGACTAGCTATTTGAAGAAGTTAGTCACATTGTAGAGCAGGTATTCACAAAGTTATTGAACAACTAGCCTCTTCGTATTCTTAATCTGAAGTGGTAGGATTTGTGCCTTCAACATATGCTAGTTATTCAATGTAATATTAGCTAGTTATTGATTTGGAGCCTTATCACTTATTAGCCCAAACTTGCAGTGGAAATCCCTCTTCTTTATATCTTGCAATCAATACTGTCTTTACGTATCCTAATCTCCTGCGTTTCTATTAGTGAAGCTGATGCTGTCTACAGAAGATGGTTATGACTATTGTATGTGTGTAGGAAAATATTATGTTAACCAGAGATTGATTACGCAGGAACTTTCTGGACAGCGAGTTCCCATATTATTACTGCCGTTATAGGATCAGGAGTTCTATCATTGGCCTGGGCCACAGCACAGCTTGGTTGGGTTGCAGGTCCAACAGTTATGGTCCTCTTTGCATTTGTGAATCTGTACACTTCCAGCTTACTGGCACAGTGCTATAGGACAGGTGATCTTTTGACAGGACAGAGAAATTATACCTATATGGATGCGGTCAAAGCTTACTTAGGTAAGTTTTCTATCAGGTTTAACTGGTTAAATTTGTTCATGAAGATCATGGGAACTTATATTCTGCCCTGCAGGAGGATGGAAAGTCAGTCTATGCGGATTGATTCAGTACGTGAATTTGTTTGGCGTTGCAATTGGATATACTATTGCGGCATCCGTCAGCATGATGTTGAGTTCCTTTCTTTCTACCATTTATAAATTCAATTCAACTTGGTTTTCCCCTCTCGAGTCTCCTAATCTCTTTTTTGTCTGTTGACTCTTAACTTCAGGGCCATAAAGAGAGCAAACTGCTTTTATAAGAGTGGAGGAAAGAATCCATGCCACATGTCAAGCAATGGGTATATGATAGCATTTGGAATCACAGAGGTGATATTCTCTCAGATACCAGACTTTGATCAAGTATGGTGGCTTTCTATAGTTGCAGCTGTTATGTCCTTCACATACTCTACAGTTGGTCTGGGTCTTGGCATTGGCAAAGTTGCAGGTATATACAAGTTGGTTTTTCATGATGAGAAACATATTAGATTAGGCACTTCATCATCAGGTTTCTTCTTTGTAATGATATCAAAGTCCATTCCTTTCCTGAGAATCAAGAAAGGGGTCTCTACAGGATTAGGTTAGATAGGATTCTTGAACGTCAAGTCTGATTACTGAAAATGTATTCTAATCATCAGAACTAGGAACAAGTTCACTCGCATGATCTATCTCTTCTGCTGCATGTTTATCAGAAAATGCAAAGTTCAAAGGAACCTTGACCGGCATCAGTATAGGGACAGTAACACATGCTGGAACAGTTACATCAACTCAGAAAATATGGAGAAGTTTGCAGGCTCTGGGAGCTATTGCCTTTGCATACTCCTTTTCGATCGTCCTTATTGAAATCCAGGTATTTGTTTCCAATTTGACAACCTTTCCACATGATGAAATTCATTGAACTAACGATTCAATGCTTCTTCTTGCCCTTATGACGGTAGGATACCATAAAATCCCCTCCTGCTGAGCACAAAACAATGAAGAAAGCAACAATGTTCAGCATAGTCGTAACAACAGTGTTTTACATACTCTGTGGATGCATGGGCTACGCTGCCTTTGGAGATAATGCGCCTGGAAATCTTTTGACTGGCTTTGGATTTTACAACCCATACTGGCTACTAGACATAGCAAATGCTGCAATTGTAGTGCACCTTGTTGGTGCGTACCAGGTAATACAATTCCACCAACTTTTAATGTACAGGCTGAGTCTAGAGTTCAGGACAGGATTAAAAATTGAGATCCTATGCTAAGTTGCATACTCATGTGAGCTTGCAGGTCTTTTGCCAGCCTATATTTGCATTTGTGGAGAAATGGAGCGCTCGTATGTGGCCAAAGAGTGATTTTGTGACAGCAGAATATGAGATATCCGTGCCCTTCTGTGGTGTTTACCAGTTCAACTTATTCAGGCTAGTGTGGAGAACCATATTTGTTCTGTTGACCACTCTCATTGCCATGCTCATGCCCTTCTTCAATGATGTTGTGGGAATACTCGGTGCCATGGGATTCTGGCCGTTGACAGTATATTTCCCTATTGAGATGTACATTTCCCAGAAGAAGATTGGAAGGTGGACAACTCGGTGGTTTGCACTTCAGATTCTCAGTGCAACCTGCCTCTTTGTCACAATTGCAGCAGGAGTTGGCTCCATGGCTGGGGTAGTGCTGGACCTCAAGACATACAAGCCATTTAAAACTAGTTATTGATAGGGAGTACCAGATTGAGTCAAGTGTTAGCTTTCCTGTGGCTCCCAAAGTCATAGTATTATGTCTGATCTCATTGTTGCCCTTCAGATACTTCAATAAATTCCACTAAGCTTGGAGTACTTCAATAAATACCACTAATCTTGGAACTTATGGGTTTGAATCAGACAATCATTTACATAGTTTATCAACCTTCTATATACAAGCCAAGAGTGAATTGATCTTAGCATGATCGATAGTGTTAATGGCCGCCAAGTGAGATCTTCATAGATTGAATTGCCTGTATAAAGCAATGGACCTTTTGGTAACTTAGTGGCATAAGATACAAGATAAGCTTCTGCACACGCCTAGAGCCAACGAATCTGAAAATTGACGAGCGATCTTTGAGAAACAGGAAGAACCCAATATAAAGGAGTGGAAATCGCAATTCCTACTTACCAGGCAAATGACAGTGTCTTATGAATATGCGTGCTTTGTAATATGAAATGTGCTAACCACTAATGGCAATGATTCAACCGAAGAATCATCCAATGAGAGATAAGTCCAGTTGATACAACTGACTACGTTGACGAAACAGCCTTTTCACACCAACTCTTTGCATAAACAAAAAACCACCGCAGTTCAAGTGTCCAAAAATCGGAAAGCAAGCGAAACTATACATAATGAATGCTCCAATAGCTCAAATATCCATGTCTTACGTTCTATCTATCTCAGAAATTTCATAAAGCCAATCTTTTGACTCGTGGTTGAGAATAATTTTAAAACAAATGCTTCACTACTCGATAATTTACAGCTACAAGAAATGAAGAAAGAAAGAATTCTCCAAGCAACAGAATGAAAGTGTTAAAGTCAGAAATTTTAACAGCCCAGAATGGATTTTGTTCGCTCCTTTCTGTTGACATTCTTGCAATCTCTTGAGCATGAGAACTGAGAAAATAGGCAGATAAAACAATTGTTAAAGTGAACGAAGCAGTCCCAAATGAAAACATGAACAAAATGTCTTAAACTAACCGACCTCGGAACGTCTCCTGTCAGACTAGTGCGCAGGTGGGTGGAACAAGTAAGTCGTGCTCGATAGAATCGACTTCCATAAATCTGTGCAATCTAGGTACCACTTAAAACCACATGTTGATATTTCTTCACGCGTTATGTTGATTTTCTTCAAGATGAACATTTTTGGCAAACGATTCTGGTTAACAAAGAGATTCCTGCGAGTCCGGCATACATTCATTGCTTTCCGATGTGCTTTACACTACAGATTCTCGTTGTAAATTCTCTCGTCACAATTGCAGCAGTAGTTTAGCAATGGATTTAGACCCAGTTTTTACCTTTCATGTAGCTCATAAATCAGTCTAAAAGTTCAACTCATTGTGCCATCAAGATAATTTAAATTAATATGAGATTTGGCATTTATGAGTTGGAACTGATCAAACTTATATATGAAATCAAAGAGTAAATTAACACCATCGTATTCATGCCCAGGGTAAGTCCTTGCAAGATTAAGGACAACAAAGTGAAGGAGAAACCAAATCAGTTCTGTTTATAAATCAAAAATTCCTTCCAAAATAACCAGGCCTTTACATAAATTCGGAGAAGAACAGAACAGGTTCTGTTTACTTCTTGCTTTTAGCCTTAATTTCAGCAGAACTCGCCTCTGCAGCGGCTTTTGCAAGAGTTGTGGGTTTGAAGGCACTTTTGGGATTGAGAGCCTTCCTTATCTTGAACACAGCCCAGGCTGTGCCAATGGCATGCCCTGCAGCACCAAGCCCTTTATTTGTCGCCTTCCCAGCTTCTTCTCCATACCTGCAAAGGAACACATTTGATCTCTCAAGGAACTGCTACAATGAGTTTTGATCGACTATTCAGATGATACACGGGTCTTAAACCAAATTAAAAGTGTCTAAACCCTTTTCCTGTCTTAATTTCCCATGGAAGGCAGTGCATGAGGATGTGAACATCTAATAATGGCATAAGATTTATGATTTGGTTCTTAATACAGATGTATTCTGAAGAATGATCTATAATTTTGTAAAAACATGAAGATATACCTCTGTGAGACGAGTCCAGTTGTCACAATAGAAGATGTTGACATAACATTCTTTCCAGCAACTTCAACTGCATCGCAGACCTTATCTGCACAAGTACAAGAAACAATGTCATAAAAAATAAGCTCACTACAAATGGAAGTGAAGAAAAAGATATGGAAAGAGCTCACTACAAATGTTCCAGTTCTGTCTTCCTCAGAAGTTGTTACAGTAAAGAGCTAGCATGTTAAAACACGCGAAAGAGTGAGACATGAGGAACTTACTAAACCCGTCCAAAGAAGCAAGAACAATCTCCCCAGGCAAGAGACTGAAGAATTTCTTGCCCACTTTAGAGTTCACAATCGAACTTGTGAAAAAGCCAGAAACTTTCACCACTCCAGAAAGAATCCCAGTAGCCATTTTCTCAGACATTTTTGTCAACTTCTTAACCCTGCAATTACCCATCCGCAGTTACAATAAGCCTTCCACTGAAAAGACAAACCACATACAAAAAAGTACGGCAGTAACAAAACTACTCCAATTTAATCATCAAACTCAAACGAAATCAAAGAAATAGAAACTCTGTCCTGACTATGCATAAACAAAAAGACAAAACAAAAAACTCGAA
>JANIJH010000225.1:71342915-71353567 GCA_024520975.1 Erythroxylum areolatum | reverse complement strand
AGATGGTACACAATAAAACATCAGTCCCTTGCAGTCTCGATAAGGAATCAACGGCCACATTCTCGCGCCCCTTCTTGTAAACTATCTCGTAGTCTAGTTCTAACAACTTTGCTAGCCATGTGCATTGGCTGGGTGTAGTCACCTTCTATTCTAGTAGAAATTTCAAACTTTGATGGTCTGTCCTGATGATAAAATGCTTCATAACCAGGTAACGATACCACTTTTTAACTGCGTACAACACCGCATACAACTCCTTCTCATATATAGATAGTAGTTGATGTCTAGGGGCCAGACCTTTGCCGATATACGCAATAAGATGTCCCATTTGCATCAAGACAGCTCCAATTCTTGCTCCACACACATCCGTCTCCACCATGAAGCTTTGTGTGTAATCGGGAAGAGCAAGTACTGGGGCAGTGATTAATGTGACTTTAAGCTTGTTAAAAGCTTCCTGAGCTTGTGGATTCCACCTAAATGCATCCTTTTTTAAGAAAGCAGTAAGGGGTTAGCTAAGTAGACCATAATGCTTGATGAAGTGCCTGTAGTAGCCCGTAAGTCCTAAAAAACCCCACAATTGCTTCAGTGATTTAGGGACAGGCCAATTCTTCACCGCCTTTATTTTTTTATCGGTAACTACTCCTTCTATACTGATAAAATGACCTAAATACTCCACTTTATCCATGGCAAAACAACATTTACTTCTCTTAGCATAGAGAGAATTTTCCCTGAGCACCATAAGAGCAGCCTGCAAGTGTTGCAAATGGTCTACCAAGGAATTTCTGTATACCAGTATATCATCAAAAAACACCAATATAAATTTATGTAAATAAGGTCTGAATATAGAGTTCATGAGGTTTTGAAAGGTGGAAGAGGCGTTGGTAAGGCCAAAAGGCATTACTAAATATTCTTAATGACCTTCGTGAGTTTTAAAGGTTATTTTGGGAATGTCTTTCGGATTTGGTGATATCCTGGCCTTAAATCCATTTTGGAGTAAACCATGGATCCTCTAAGTTCATCTAACAACTCTTTAACAACATGAATAGGAAATTTATCTCTAATGGTGTGTTTGTTTAATTCTTTACAGTCAACACAAAACCTCCAACTATTATTTTTCTTTTTGACAAGCACCACAGGAGAAGAGAAGGAACTATTGCTAGGTTGGATAATACTTGTATTGAGCATTTCTTGCACCATACCTTCAATAACATCTTTTTGCAAGCTAGGATACCGGTAAGGCCTTAGATTTAGTGGAACAGCTCCCTTATATAGTTGAATCCTGTGATCTTGTGGTCAAGGGGGAGATAGGCTTTCTAGAGTATTAAACACATCTTGAAATTGTGTTAATAAGGTTTGTAATTTCTTGAGAAATTCTTTTCCCCACTGGTTACTGGAGAAGTATGCCTCCTTACCCTTGGACTCCTCAGACCCCGTAACACTTGGGAACTCATCAGTGCACCTAATGGTAAGAGCATATAGTTGCACATCCACCACTTCCTTAGGCTAGTTCAATAGCTTGCCTAGTTCATCAGTGCCCATATAACATGACCTCCCTCGCCCTCAAGAAAAAAGTCATCTTTAATGTCTGAAAATTCCATATAATATCCCCTAAGGTAGCTAACCACTGAATTTCCAACACTACATCATAACAAGCTAGCTGAATAATAAGCATGTTGGCCTGGAAACATTCTCCTTGTATTTTTCGAGTAAAATTTGGGCATACGTAGCTACATCTTAGTCCCCTTCCATCTCCCGCCTTAATAAATATGGCAGCTATTGGTTGTAATTCCACACTCAATATTCTCGCAACTCTTTCACTCAGAAAGTTATGAGTACTCCCTGTGTCGATCAGTATGTATAGCTCCTTGGTATGAGTGTGACCCTAAACTTTCACGGTTTGATAATAGTCTGCCCTATTAAGTGCGTGGAGTGAGATCAATGCTTTAGGATCCTCTAGTACTTCTTCTCCTTCTAACATGTAGTCCTCCCCATCATCTCCACCTACGTCAATGATAAACAATTGACATTTCTTGTACTTGTGAGTAGGACTATATGGCTCCTTGCACCAAAAACAAAGTCCCTTGGCACGCAACTCTTCTCGCTAGTTTAGGTCTATTTGGGATAGATGTTGAAAGGTTCTGTGGTTCTCATGTGGGTTTGGTGGGAAATCTGGGTTTTGTTTTTTAGGTGTTGGTGAAAGAACTCGTGGGTATGGTCTGTTTATATTGTTTGGAGGTGGATATTGAGCTTGATTTGGATAATAAGGATGATGAGGGTCTGAGCAGAGTTGGTGCACTGTAATACGAAAATTTAGCTTGAGCGATAGCCTCAAGTAAGGTCTGTGGGTTGGCTCTTTCCACGACATGTTGCAAGCTTGGTTTTAGCCCTCCCATAAAAAACTGCAAAGCGACGTTGTCTAGTAGGGGCACCCAAGTCTTCATATCCTCAAATTGGTTGAGGTAATCATAAAAATCACCTTCTTGGATCAGTTGTATAAATGTTTTAATGGGGTACTTGTTTGTTCGGCGACCAAAACTAGTAGTCACATCTTACACATACACATCCCAAGGCACAAACGACATCACCTGTCGTTCACGAATATAGTTCTGATGCCATTTAATGGTTGTACCAATCATATGAACAGCAGCAACCTTCACCTTCACTGACTTCTCTATTCTAGTCACTTCAAAATATTGTTTGGCACAAAATACCCAATCAAGTACGTCGTCCCCCTCTCCTGTGAAGTTGGGAAAATTCATCTTGGGTGGTTTGGGTAGGTGGTGTCCATAACTAGCATTAGACCCATTAACTCCACATCCAATATTATTCAATCTACCAGACCCATATTATGGCACAACAAACCTAGGACGCATCACAGGGGAAGATAAGGCAATATGGAAACTTACAGCTAGTATAGGTGAGGTTGAGGGAGTCACAGGTGCTGGCATTGTCAAATTCCCAGGAGCACCTGTGGTTTTCAAGCTTGGATGGGAGCTCATGAATATTGAGTCCACCGGTGGCATATGAGCTAGCCCAGTAGGCCACGATGGTTAGGCATCGTTGGAAACTCCCTTAGGTGGAGGTCCAAAGACTTCAGGCATAAAAACAACTGATAGGGTGGGCGTGATGTGCTCTGAAACGGCTCAGGTAACGTCGTTGTATAATGGGTATTGGTTGGTGTAATGGATCTGGTCCCACGCTGCAAAGAAAGTTTTTTTAACTTGTTCATAATGGTCTACGTTGATTGTTGTGTCTGTTGGTAAAAGTCATTGAACGACTATTGGAGTTTATCATGTTGTGCTTAGGACTTTTCTTGGTGAGAGTTGAATTGCTCCTAGTATGCGTCCCATTGATCTAATCGTGTTTGTGCTACTTTGATGCTCTCTTCCAGCTTATGGAATCTCGTACTATCTACCACCCGACCAAAGACCCGTAGGCTTTGATACCAAAATGGTAGGAGTCACCTGTGAAATGAGAAAAAACAGAGGAAAAACAAATAGGCAGAAATAAAGATTGTTCATTCACTGTTAAGGTTGTTATATGATTATTTTCTATATAGGGACAAGCTGTAACAGAATTGAAAATTGTCCTATAAGTTTATGTCATCTATTCCTACGGCTAGCTAGCTAATTATTCCTTCAAAACAGCATCCTGATGCCTGCATTCACTAACCTCGGACCACTGCTAACTGATATATGGATCATTGTGGCCTGTATTCTTCAAGCCCATTCCAATCACGCTGTAGGTCATAAGTCTCTCCCTTTCCAGCCTATTGACCTCTATCACCCTCCACAAAATCGATGTTGATATCTATAAAAACACCAGTAGGGATTAAAAGAGGCTATAATAATCCAGAAGTAGCTGTAGTTTCTATTTTACATGTTTGACAAACAAGGCAAAGCCAAACGTATTCTCTCACTAATTTCCATAATCGTTTCCAATATAACATGGTTGAAATTCTCTATGAGTGACCACCAATTGCTGATGAATGGTAGAGTTGTAAGATGTACTGCTATAACTCTTTGTCGTTACTCATAACTAACCTCCCTTTCCTTCTTAATTGGTCATCCTTCCATGTGTAGTGACGATGATTAGCTGGTTGGTGTAACAAATCTTTTATGATCTTTTGTACATTCAAATCACCCTCAAAAGAAGCTTGAATTCTAGTCAATAAGTCAAAAGAAACCACAGATAGTGCCATATACTGAAGCTGCTGACCACTAATTCTAGATAATGCATTAGCTACCAAATTATCTTTCCCTTGTATATACTTGATTTCATAGTCATAACCAATTAACTTAACTAGCCAAGTAGACTGACTACGTGTAGTAATCTTCTATTCTAGTAGATATTTTAGACTCTTATGATTAGTCTAAAGTATAAAGTGCTTGTTAGCTAGATAATAACTTTTTGATAGCAAAGAGAATAACATATAACTCCCTATCATATTCTAGAAGTTTATGATGAAATAGGAACAAGGACTTGCTGATATAAGCAATAGGATGTCCTCTCTACATAAAAACAGCTCCTATACCTATTCCCGAAGCATCACTTTCCACAACAAAGGTAGTAGAAAAGTCAGGTAATGATAACACTGGGGCTATTACCATAGCCTGGTTAAGTTGGTTGAATGCTAGATTTGCCTTTGATGAACACACAAACTCTACCTGCTTCTTTAGTAAATTAGTGAGTGGTGCTGCAATTACTCCATACCCTTTTACAATCCTTCTATAGTAGCTAGTTAGTCCCATAAAACTCGTTAATTCTTTCGTATTTGTCAGAACTAGCCACTGTGCTACAACTTCCACTTTCTTCTTATCAGTAAATAAGCCTTCAACTGATACAAAGTGCCCCAAGTACTCTATCACTGCATCCCCAAACCTAGTTCTGTCTCATTAGCTAAAAAGTAATCCTTAAGTGTTTTAGATGATCCTCAAGTATTCTACTGTGCACCAAGATATTATCAAATAAAACTAAAATGAATTTCCTTAGATAGGGCCTGAAAACATCATTCATAAGGCTTTGGAAAGTAGAGGGTGCATTTGTTAACCCAAATGGCACAACTACAAACTCATAGTGGTCATCATGTGTCTCCAAAGTTGTTTTGTGGATGTCAGGCTCATACATCCTTATTTGATAGTATCCTGAACTAAGATCAATTTTAGAGAACACTACAACACCATAAAGTTCATCTAATAATTCCTCAATGACAAGAATTGGATACTTGTCCTTGACAGTCAACTCATTCAATGCCCTATAATTTACACACATCCTCTATATATTGTCCTTCTTTTTAACTAAAACCATAGGAGAGGTAACAAGGCTTACGTTGTGTTGAATAACTCCTGAAGTCAGCAAGTCCTTATTAATATGTTCTATAACATCTTTTTGTAAAGGCCCATATATGTAGGGTCTCTTATTGACTGGATCAGCACCTTTCTTAAGAATAATTATTTGATCTTGAGCTCTGTGAGGAGGTAAACTTGTGGGTTCTTAGAATAGCTCCTCAAAGTCACTCAATAAACCTTGCATTATCTCTGGTAGCTGAGAGTCCTGCAACTCCTCCTTCCTTGTAGTTGGTTAATTGACAAGTTCACACTACATGACCTGCAGTTGATACATCTGCATTGAAGCTAAATGAGTGGGGCTAACCATTAATTTTTGCAACTAGCCTTCAAACATAGTTGATAAAGGTTGTTTGTTTCCCTATAGAGTATACATGTTATCCCCTTTTTGAAACTCATCTTTAACTCACTAAAATCCCATCTTATTTCACCTAATGTAGTTAACCATTGAATGCCTAAGACCATGTCATAACAATACATTGGAATAATAATAACATCAACTGTAAACTCTATTCCTTGCATTTTCCATTGGAATTATTTGCAAATATTGTTTCCAGTGAGCTTACTTCAGCTATAGCTATCTTAATCACAGGGATGGGTTCTAACTAACACCTTAATTCTACTGCACACCTCTTAGTCATAAAGTTGTGAGTATTTCCAGAATCAATAAGAATACATAGCTACCTCTTTCCCACTGAGCCATTAATAACCATGTTTTGAAAGTTAGGAATACCAATGAGTGCATTTAGTGAGATTTGATGGTCTGCAATCTCAGCTAATTGCTCCACTGATTGCTCATCTATTGATACTTCATCTATCTCTTCTTCTTCTATCTAATCCCTTATCTTCTGTACTATTATCATGTGGGACTGCTTCCTCTTACATTTATGATCAAATGTATATCTTTCATCACACCAGAAACAAAGGCCTTTGGCTTTTCTATCATCCATTTCCTTGTTTATAAGATTGAATTTAATGAGTTTATTTGTTGTATTTCGAATAGGTGTGTTAATATTTGGAATTTGGCTCAAATTGTTTGGTTTATTAAAGTGGCTAATTAAATTGATAACTGTGCCGTTTTGAATTGGATAGATATTGGTTTTGAAGGAAGTTGGGTCTGTAGAAGCTTTTATTTGCTATTTGGCTGGATAAGGCAGCTTCCTGTAATTGACAAGGGAATACACCTCCACCATGGACTTAAGGTTAAACATCCTCACTGGCATTTGGATCTCATCTTTCAACCCAGTAAGAAAACAACTCACAACATAATTTTCACTTAAATATACCTTGGTTAGTAGTAGATTAAACCTATTAAGATACTCTTGTACTAACCCCAATTATCTCATATTTTTAAGCTCATCCATGGGATTTGAGAATGCCTAACCACCAAATCTAACACTAAGAGCCTCCACAAACTCTGTCTAATTGGGTACTACTTCAGATCTACTCTTCATGATCCCCTTATGCCATTGAATGACTTCAACCCAAAATGAATTGAAGATAATCTTATTTTGCATTCATTAAGACTAGAATCTATCTCAAAGAATTGTTTTTCCTTATATACCCATTCAACTCAATCGATACCATCAAAATGGGGAAACTCTAATTTGGAAATTGGCTAGAGTTCATGTTACTTGTAGCATGTGTCTCAACTCCCTGCCCTTTTCCCATTGTATGAATTTCATTGGTCTCTTGATTCACAACAGTTTTATTCCTAGAAACGATTAACTTACTTACTTGAAAAGCCTGGCCAGTTACGAGCTCCCTTAGCTCCAACATCTCCTTCTCCCTTTTATAATCACTGCTTCTAATCATAGCCTCTAAGTTTGCTTCTACCTTCTTCAACTCTTGAGATCTATTTTTTGTCATGGGTTTAAACTTTACAAGTCTAAGGATCAGTGATCTGATACTAAATACTGTCTGAAAAGAATAAAGAATACAAAAAGAATGAAAATAGAAAAGGAAATGTGATGCAAAAGTGTAGGTAACGAATATATTGCTATTCTTTCATTTTGAAAAGGAAATTAATGTGGCTCTCCTCTATTTATATCTTACACACTCAGCTGCCCCCAATAGCAACTAACATAATACCCAGCGTCCCATTTCTTCACAACAGATTTTGATGCAATTCCTGAGAAACCCACGTGGTCATTTATGGTCGTTTTCCAGTATTAGTCTTTTTAAGTCATCAAAATCTTGAGCAACTACTTTTAAGTCCGTTAGAGTTATACAGGTAGAGAAGCTGTTAGATGAAATGTCTCATAGGAACAAAGTCTTGTGGTCCATTGTAAACAGTTATCATGAAAAATCCATGAAATCGATTGTATTCCTAGATGAGTGTTAAGGAATAACATCAGTATACGTCTTTTTCAATGTAATCATTTCTGTTAGTATGTAACAACTTACCGTTACTATATACCAACTTCTTGTTATATAAATCGATAGCCTTTAGCTGATGTACATAATTCTTCTGTATATATATACCCAGTAAGGAGAATAAAGCAATACAGAGAATTCTTTTCATTTCACTATCTCAATCATTCACTATATGGTATCAGAGTCTCTCGAAGCCTAACGACAAATTTTTTCAACACTCTGTTATGTGTCTCTTTCCTTGTCCTATTTTGCTCTTCATCATGACCACTCCCGAAGAAACGTCTGGCACCACCAGTCTTGCCAATGTGATTCCTTTCAACAACTCCTCACTAATTGTTTTGAACACTGCCTCCATTAAACTCAATGGAGCAAACTACCTGACCTGGAGAGTGTAGATGACTGCCCTCCTCATTGGTTACGGACTCCATAGTTACACGGATGGATCTTTCCTGTATCCTCCAGTCACATGTCCTGGATATACTCACTGGGTTTAACAGGATCAACTCCTTATTTCTGCCATTATGTCCTCTGTTGCTGACAATATTGTCACGTTATTGGGATCAGTTACCACCTCCCGACAGGCATGGGATGTCCTTGCCACCACCTATGCGAGTAGCTTTCACTCTCGCGTTTTCTCTCTCAAAGAAAAACTCAATTGCATGGAAAAGGGTGACTAACCCGTAGCTGTTTTCTTGCGCCAGATTAAAAGCCTTGCTGATGAGGTAGCCATTATTGGCAGTCCTCTCGATGATACTGACCTCTTTATCCATGTGCTCAATGGTATTGGCTCCAACTTCAAGGAGATTTCTGCGGTCATTAGAGCCCGTGATACTCCCATTTTGTTTGAGGAACTTCACGAGAAGCTTCTAGATGATGAAGCTTATCTCACAAGGACGGCTCGGATAGACTCTACACCTGCTACGGCATTGCTTGGCTATCACACCAACAGGCACTCCCACCATCATCACCACCTAACGTAGGGACAACTATCCACTCAATCCTTCCACCAATGACGCCAACCTCGACCTTCTGCCATAGCGTCTGGACCTTCTGACATGTCTTCTGGTTTTGCAGTCTCACCAACTTCCGTACAGGCCCTAGATATCAGTGATACTTATTTTTCTGTTATTTGTCAATTCTGTGAGAAATCGAGACATACTGCCCGACGCTGCTTCAAGCTCCATGGTCGTCCTTGCAATCGCAATCCTTCTACCCATCACACACATAAGAGGACTAAGCTTCCTTCTGAAAAATGGATAGTTGATTTTGGTGCCTCCCACCACATCACCAACGATCTTCATAATCTTCCCCTTGCCTCCCTGTATGATGGCTCCAATCAACTAGTAGTAGGTAATGATACTGAATTACCTATTACCCATACTGGTATTGCCACTATCCCTACTTCTACTAAACCATTATCCTTACCTGGTGTCTTACATGTTCCCACCCTTACCCATAATTTACTTTTAGTCTATAAGCTATGCACTACTAACTGAGTCTCTATTGAATTTTTCTCCACTCATTTTCAGGACAAGGATGTCCAGACCAAGGAGGTGCTGATGCGCGATGACTGTACTGATGATTTATATTACCTTACTTTTCTGTAGAGACGCCATATTGTTAATGTTGCTACTCATATCTGCACTCGGGACTGGCATCATATCCTGGGTCATCCGGCTACACCTATTATTACTCACCTTAATAAACATTTTCTTCTTCGTATTCGACCTACTTCTTTGAGTCCTTGTATGTCATGTGCCTGTGCCAAAAGCCACAAGTTGTCCTTTTCTAATACTCACCTTACCAGTAGTCGTACTCTTCAACTGTTGTTTACTGATGTTTGGGGTCCAGCACCTTTTCCACCTGTTAATAGTTTTCGTTATTATGTTCTGTTTGTTGATCACTTTTCTAAATACATTTGGTTGTATCCTCTTCGTAAGAAATCTAAAGTGTTATCCATTTTTATACATTTTAAGACTCTTGTTGAAAACTTCTTTAACACCAAAATTATGTCTCTATATAGTGACAATGGTGGGGAATTTGTTGCACTTAAAACCTTTTTGGGACAACATGAGATTTACATTTCACCACCCCTCCTCATACACCTGAGTTAAATGGCACGGTTGAACGACGCCATCGCCACATTGTTGAAACTAGTTATGCCCTCCTTCATCGCTTAACCGTCCCATCCAAATTCTGGTCTTATGCCTTTCAAACTGCAGTCTATCTTATAAATAGGTTGCTCACACCAATTCTCACCATGCAATCTCCTTATAAGGTCCTGCACAAATCTTCCCCTAATTATTATCATCTGCACTCCTTTGGCTATCTGTGCTTTCCTTCGCTTAGGCCTTACTCAAGTCACAAATTACAAAACCGATCTACCCCATGCATCTTTCTTTGATATTCCAACTCACATTATGCGTATCTTTGTTATGACCATCTAACCCATAAAACCTACATATCTCAACATGTTACCTTCCATGATAACATAGTTTCTTATGCTTCTCTTTGCTGCACTCAATCTCCAAATTCCTCCCCATCTGTTTCCTCTTCATCCCAAGTGGTTCCGTTCCTTGATGTCAGTCGCTCTGTGCCCATTTGTCCACCATGTCGGGACCCGTCTCTTTCTTCCCACTCAAATATGTCCAATCCTGTCCAGTCTTGCTCCATTAATGTAACATCCCATTACTTGTGGAAGGGTTAGAATGGTAAATGGGAGTGACTAATGAGAGTTAGATGCATTTCTATGTTCATGCATGATATGCCATACACTTATACATGGATAGTGAATTTATTTGCACATGAAAATAATTGTACATGCATTCATGAATAATTCTTGGTATAATTGGATTGATTTGAGAATTATGAATGTTTTCCATTGGAAATACTGGTGATTTGTGGAAATGTCATATTTGTAGGTGTTGGTGAATT
>JANIJH010000225.1:71285848-71310577 GCA_024520975.1 Erythroxylum areolatum | reverse complement strand
ATGAAGCTCTTTTGGGGAGAGACACAATAGTGTAGGGTGCTACACGTCCATTTCCTTACTCCCATGGTCGTGTATAACTGTATAAGCACACACGCTCGTGTAGAGTTACACACGTCTATGTCTTCACTTACACAACTGTATGGATCAATCGTGTAAGTCCCCAAAACTGTGTCAAGAAAAACGTGAAAAGCAAAACATACATGGCTGTGTACACGCTTGTGTCATGATATACATAACTGTGTGTGAATATCGTGTATCTCTCTATGACCTTGTACATCTACGAGTGAGTCAGTACTGAGGACATAAGGTTACTTACATTGACGTGTATGTGATTGTAAAAGTGAGGAAAAAAAGATAGAGGACAAGTAGTGTTGGATTCTCATCCTCTTTTTATTGTTTTTGGGATTGGTTTGAGTGTTCGTTAATTGTTACGTCAACTTTAGTTTCAATCTTGAAACTTTGTGAGATAACTTATTGTTGTAGGATGAGAGATCAATCTTTGTAAATCCTTATTGAGTTTAGTGGATTTGCTTGTTGGTTTAGCCCATGTTTTTTTTCCTTTACACTGAAGAGTTTTTCACACAAATCTTGGTGTTTGTTTCATCATTTAAGTTTCTTATTCTCATACTAATTTACTGGTGCAAGTTAAAAGATTATTTTTAGTATCGATATTTGGTTGATTTTTAGTATCGATATTTGGTTGATCTTTTAGAGAGTTGTTTTATTGTCTCCCAACAAGTGATGTTAGATCCTTTGTGATAGAAGGTGGAAATAACTTTATGATCAAGTTGACATCATCAAACTACTTTATTTGGAGGCTCATAATGGAGAACCTTCTATATTGCAAAAATCTCTTTGATCCTATTTATTTGGACAAAGGTGTGATGGATGGTATTACTTTAAAACCTGAAAAGATGTCAGATATAGAATGAGAAAAGATAAAGAGGAAAAAACTGAGCAAGATTAGACAGTGGGTTGATATGAACATATTCAACCATATGTCTTGAGAAACAAATCCTTTTGAGTTGTGGAAAAAGCTAGAAGCACTTTACGAAAGGAAGATTGCCCATAACAAGACCTCTCTAGTTAAAAGGCTTGTGAACTTGAAGTTGAAAGCCAAGAATTAGTGTCGGAGCATCTAAGTGATTTCCAAGATATAATCAACAAGCTTTGTTGGGAAATATCCGGTTGGATATTTTCTCGATATTTTTGACTCCTAAATAGTTAGGAAATCAGATATGATATTATGTACATAAATTAGGATATTATGTAAAGATATTAGTTTCTTAGAATAACCCTCTCTATTTCTATATATACTTATATCTATGTACTGACGTAAAGTGAGTGAAATACAATAGTTTAGAATTTCTTTATGGTATCAGAGTCATGCCTGAACATTGAAAAAATCATAGCTGCCACCTATTGTTTCTAACCCTGTCAATCTATGTCAACCATGTTTGATATTAGTGAATTGTCTAACCCAGTTCAAACACCTCCTCTATACAATACTACCTCAAATTCTCATTCTATTCAGATCACTACCATACGACTGAATGGAGGGAACTTTCTTTGTTGGTCCCAATCAGTG
The DNA here is from genome assembly GCA_024520975.1 of Erythroxylum areolatum. Lineage (NCBI taxonomy): Eukaryota > Viridiplantae > Streptophyta > Magnoliopsida > Malpighiales > Erythroxylaceae > Erythroxylum > Erythroxylum areolatum. The sequence continues at coordinate 71,308,989 of JANIJH010000225.1, read as the reverse complement.
AGAATGTACATCCATGGGAGAGGCAAGATTTGATATTTGACTGGTGATAAAAAGAACCTACGGACGACGAATGATCCTACACATAAAATATGGGATACTGAAAATTCTATGGTGATGACATGGCTAGTAAATTCTATGGAGGAAGATATTAGCTCCAACCATATGTGTTACCACTCAGCTAAGGATCTATGGGACAAAGTGAATTAGACGTATTCTGATTTGGGAAACCAGTCCCAAGTGTGAGGATAGTGTTATTAAGTACTTTAATTCTCTGAAATGTTTATGGCAAGACTTAGACTTGTTTAATGACTATGAATGGAAATCCCTTAATGACTGTAACTATTTTCAAAAAACAGTAGAGAAAAACCAAAATTTTAAGTTCTTAATTGGACTTAATGTTAAGTTTGATGATGTTAGAGGTATGATTATTGGAATACAACCACTTCCTACCATTGGAGAAGTCTTTGCAAAAGATCGACGTAAAGAAAGTAGATGGTTTGTGATGCTTGACAAACGATATTAATAGAGCGTAAAAAGATTACGCTCTATTAATATTATATTCATTGTTTTATTAAGAAATGATATTAATAGAGCATAAAAAGATTAGCAGATTTTGTGTTTTTTTCTTATGAAGTAAGTAATCAATCTCTTAAACTAATGTATGAAGATATTTAAATAAATATGTAGATACTTGTTAGAGAGTAAGTTCACTAAACTAACTCTACATGAAAAATTAATTTAGAACATTACTTGTATATTTATGGAAATTCTCATTTTGATTATTATATAGGTGATCCTTTCACTTGAAATCTCTAAAGTTATCTCATATTAAGATTGTTATATTTTAATACTATTTATGATCTATTATAGTCAAGGGTAACTAAGTCGGTAGTCATTTGATGTAACATAAACTATATAAAAATAGTTGAGTGATTAATATAAGATTCATCACCCTAAAATAATTAGGGAGAATGTTCTAATATTTTTTATTAGTATTGGTTTAAAAAATTCTTAACTAAGGTAAAATGACATTTTGAAAGTAGTTTTTAAATGTCATTCATTGAGTCAATTATTAATGATAGAGAACTAATACCATAGACTAAAATAGAGTATATATTAATTTCATACTCTATGTGTAATCGAAATAACGAATGATAAAATGATTAAATTATACATAAAAATTATGAACGAAAAAGGTAGTCAAAAAGCTTTAACAATCCTAAATATTTAGATAGTTATGATACCTTTTTAGAACTCAATCTTAATCTATGTATATAAATTATTCAATTAGGTAATTAAAGATAAATTAAAAGAATTTAATTTATTAATCCTAAAAATAATTTAGGGTGATTTTTTATATCCATCTCCGTTGTATTTAGGAACATGTCACGCACAAAGAATGAACTAAAAAGAAAAATCGTTTTAGTTAAGTTGGACTTAATTGTAAAGTTTGAAAAACTTTATGATTATGTATGAGATGTTTAATAAATAAAAATCAATATAAGATATTATATTTTAGATGGACCTAATTAGTATTTAATTAGAAAAATTGTAATTCTAAATAAAGTTAAGTTGAAATTGAAATTGAAATTTAATTTAATTATTAAAATGTCTTAAACTAATTATAAATAAGCCTAGGCTCTAAAGAAGCTATTATTTTTTGCCTAACTCTCTCTGTAATAATTATATAATTGCTATTATTGATATTGTTAATTTCAGAAGCTGCTCGAGTAAAATCAATTTTTAAAATAAAGTATGAACTAATATTTATATTTACATTATAATTTATGTACTAATAATTTTATATGATTTAAGTAATATTACATTTAAAAAATGATACGAAAAATTTTTATATTTATTTTACCGCACTTAATTAGGATTAAAATTTCACTCTAATTTTGAAGTGTTTCAGAAATCGAGAGAATGGAATGAGCAAGAATGCGAAGTTCGTTAAGGGACGTCTACTCTAATCCGTAAAGCTAGCTCAGGCAGAAATATTATTAACTGATACTTGAAAAGGGACGTTCAAGAATACGTACGATGTTTGAAACTTCTAAACGTAGTACTTCCCATATAGATACAACAAATAATCTACACAGAAACACGTGAGATATTGACATGAAGAAACAAGTCTCAATCAAATTAGAAAGAAGTTCAGTTGAAGAATTCTGCAGGAACGCACGTATAACTACTCAACTCTGCAAGAAGTGATAAGTTGATCACATATACCATCTTGTCAAAGAATAATTAGATTTGGTTGCAGGGTATCAATTAGGCTCGTCCAGAACTATGCTTGGTCTGAACTTCAACTCTGTCTATTGGACCATTATATGAATGGTTTATATTGCCATCTGGGGGATTGAAATGGATTATCCTGCCAATGGGCTAAGTAACTCCACCGACAGGGGCCTAGAGCAATTTCCCTATATTTCTTTTTCAATGGACCGTTGCTCAAACTGCGCCTGACAAAGGACCAAAAGCTAAAGGCGCTAAAATGACGGACGAAATCTGCCGTGCTTATTAATCAGGTTCAATTCTGTGTCAGCAGATTTTATCCGTCTAATTTGAATAGGCAGAGCTGATCTCATCCCCTAGAATGAAGCTCAAATTGCAGAAGGAGAGCGGTCGGAGACCTCAGACGTAGCTACTAGCCATCAGTTTCAGGTTTCTTGTCCATCCTCCCGAAATGTTCATCGCTTTCATGCGAGTTTCTAAGTATGTAGGAAACACCTGGCACCGAAGGATCGTCCCACCAGTGACACTTGGATCCTTAGTTTCATGCTTCTAAAAGCCCTATATAGTATACACTAGAGACTACTGGTGACTAGACCAAGCTATGGAACATTTAATTGCGTCTTTGTTAAAAATAACGAACTTCTATCCACATATGCTCCATTCGACGAATCAAGTTGCTAGAAAAAATAAATGGCTCAGTGATGTTGATTTGGAGAAAGCGATCATAACAAATGGTGGTTAGAAAGCAAAAAATTGCATTATGAAATGAACAGAAAACTACCCAATACTGTGTTCATCCCACCTCCTCCAATGTCAATGATGTGTTGACATAGGTAATTGCAGCAGAAAAGCAAAGTGAAAAGTACATACATCGTCATGAATTTAGCAAACATTTGAGGGTAACAGCAGCCAAAGATAGAGGTAACCAGCAAGAAAATTAGTCCTGGAATATGAAAGTTCGGTGCCAGTACAGTGCATGATGATTAAGTTTGGTTGTGATTGTGGCCCCGGGACATTAATTTCCTTTTTTGCTTAGCTTTCTCTGGTTTTCTGCTACCCTCATGATGCAGGACATAGGCGTTCTATGAAATGAATAATTCTACTCCAAATATTTCCGCCCCAAAACTTCGATAATCAGTAGTGTAGAATTTATCCTTTATAAGAGTGAATGCTTTCAGTTCTTACTTTCTACTCAGTTCACATTTTATATTACACTATTTTGTCGCAAAGAATGCTCAGTCAAAACCCAAGTTTATGTTCTAAACTTCTTTTAAAGTCTCGAAGTGTGCTCAATCATTTTCAAGGAATGTTCCTCGCTGAAAAAAGAAAAGAAGAATAAAAAGAAAATCTTCCGAGTAGATAAACCTCAATCACGCATAGTCAGTGACTACTGATGGTTTTTCTTCTTTGGCTTTTTTATTTTGTCCTTTTTTGTTGTTTAAAACTGTGATTAGGTCGTGGACCGTCGTCATTTCCTTTCTAATCACCTCTACAGTTCTATCTGTACTATTTTGTTCTCCTGGCTTTCTGTATTTTTTTTCTTATGGCACCTTCAGATTTAAGCAAAAGTAGTTCATGCCAATAATTCTCTCATGTTCCATGGTACTAGTCGCTCCTGTAATTGGAGAATCCAATACTCGTGTTCCTGTAGGCAATCATCTTTTGTAGCCAAGTGTTTCTGGTTAGGAAGAGAGGAGCTACTCAAAGTAGAAGGATCGTCCATCTTTTACATCTTGAGTTGGATTCCAGCCAAACACAAAGGTTTCTTCTGACCTGATCAACAATTACATGCAGAAGTACTTCAGATCTAAATTACCAAGACTCAGAAAAATTAGAGACGAACTGGATTTAAAGTCCGTGAAATTTTATGTCTTTCTTGAAATCAAGAATCCAGTCTCTTATCGGGTACGCATGTAAAGCTTTTCTTTAGTGGAAGTAAAAGCACAAAGTAGCACCTTTGTTATTGATCTATGGGAACAAACATATGCCTTTACCACGTTTTAGCGACAAGAGAGATTGAATCTATCAGAAAGGTCCTTAGTCACCAAACGAGAACTTTCAGTACAACATGGTCATTATTTCTGATTAGAAAATTAACTTGCATTAGGAGCAAGAGTCATACAAAAAAAAAAGAAAAAAAAAGAAAGGAAAGAGTAACATGAGGAAAAGCACATCTGGTTGGAGTTATTAAACAAAGGTGAGATGCCATCACTGCATAATTTAAGCTATATCTACTCCTAATCATTAACTTATTTGGCTCTGTCCTTGATCACATCAAAACCCATCTCTGTTGGGTCAGTTGCTTGGAGTTCATAGTGGATCCCATCTAGCACTCTCCTCAATCCATCTTTGGATGTTGCATATAACATTTTAGCTCTAATTCTTGATGCTGTTGGAGCCCTGCAGCCAACCCAAAAACCATTATCAATGATGTTGACACACATAGATGTAAGTATATTGGTAGATCCAAACTCCATTTCTTCGTAACTCGTACGCTTCACACACCACACCCTTATTATAAAGATGCTTGAGGAATGTGCAATATAGATCAATCATACGGCAACAGGGAATACAACAAGAATTGGTCCTAAACTTGTCAGCCAGATACAAACTCCAACCTGTTAGCTAGCTTCTACAAACTACATGTAACTATCAATAAAGAATCTAATGATCAAAACCAATAATTGTAGCCCCTACAATGAAGAGTAAAATTGAAGGGTCGTCAGTGGCTTTCCCACGAAGACAAAAATTTCAGAGTTATCCAACTAAACGTCACCATCCATACCATTGTTCAAAGGTCATAAGCGTAAGTTCATAACGATTTAGGTGTAGTATAATTCAAGCTGTGTAATGTTGATCTTGAACATCATATCATAAGACCATAGTTTAATGTAATGCGAAACAAAAAAGAAAAACATTAAACAACGAAAAAAAGAATGACGGACCATGCAATGAAGAAGATCTTGCTCTTCCTGCAATTATCGACTGTAACAAAGTCGAAATCGAACACAGCATATCTGCAGTCATCGTCCGGTAACGACGCAGCAAGATCAGCATAGCTCTCTCCGGAACCTCCCACCTTGTCGACCGTGACCAACCTGGACTTCTCGTCGATCTTAAACACTATGTATCTGTGCACCTTTTTCCATTTCATTTCCATGAAAGAGTTTTTGCATTCATCAGTCACCCACATGCCTGTAGTCGCCTGCACAAAAACATCATGGTCAATAAGCAAAAAAGGCACAGATTAGCGATGACTCAAAACTGGAAGATTATAGCAAGAGAACCATCAGAAGAAGAGAAAACGTATACCATCTTGAAAGCCATAGCCATTGTTGATGGGTTGAAAGGTAATTGTTGCTTGGGACAAAAAAAAGCTGTGAGAGTAAGACCTGAGTCCGTAGGATGACACCTGAAAAGTCTTATATAGAGAAGGGGAGATTACATTGCCACTCAAATTTTAGGGTTATTACATTTTTGTCCAGACAGTACTATATTTATGTATTAGATTTTCAATTGTGCACTTGACTCTTAAGTTATTGATGTCGACTATTTTTTTTTACCATACTTTATTGTAATTATATTTTTCAGTAAATATAATTTGTGTTCTAATATATATTTAAGTTATCTGTAATTTGTACAACTACATACAACCATAATGTAATATGTAACCTGTAATATAAAATTTACGACCGTAATTATTATCGTCAATTTTCTTAATTACAATTTCTTTGGTAATCATTTACTAGGCTTCTTATAACTGTGAACTTAGTGTCTTATTCGATGAGCTTTTGAGAGGGAGGTAGTATTTTTTTCACCATAAAAGTAAAAAAAAAAATGAGTGTTTGACTGTAAAATAAAAAAGTACTTTTTTAATAGAGATAACTTTTTTGGCAGTCAAAATATAGTTTTTTAAGAAACTTAAATTTGGAGCTTTAAAAAAGCCTCTCAAATAGTTTTTTCGGGTAGATTTTTCATATCAATTAATTAACTTATTTTTAGTCTCTTTTGTCCTTATGTTTTGTACATAATTCTTACAATATTTACAAACTTATCTTTACATTTATCTTTCAAACTCATCTTCTCTAATTTCTGGTGCAGTTATTATGTATTTAACTATTTACTCAACTTGAATATTTATTTTGAGATTTATATAATATTATTTGGCTTTTTTATATGTTTTAATATTTATTTTTAAGTTTAGTATTACTTATATTATAGTCCATATAAAAGATTTTGTTAGATATATTCTCACTTATGTTTTATATAGTTTAAAATTATATAGTAATTAATATATTGTGCTTTGCATATTGTTTAATATATTTTAAATAAGATTTATATGTATAAATAAATTTTATTATAAAATAAAATATAGTTAAAATTAAAAATATTTTTATTTTTATGTTGCCAAATAATTTATTGTATGAAGCTCTTTTAAAAAACTATTTTTAAATGACAACCAAACAGTCAACATGTTTTTTTTTTAAAAATCTAAAAAAAATTGTTAGAATAGAATGTCCCATATTGATTAAACATGAAAATGTTAAAGGGTTTATAAGAGGTAAGGGTCAACTATCCAGACAACTAGTTCTAGTTATTTAGACAATGGTTGACCCAAGTTCAATTCTTGATAATGAGCTCTACACTCTACTCATATTAAAAATTTAATATGGTATTAGATCAGGTTTGGTCCGGATTATTAAATTCTCGGTTGTCTTTTTGGATATCCACTCCCAGCAGCCCAGTCCGGTTACCACTGCGTATATTTCAAGTAATAACTGAATGTCCAGTCCCAGTTGCACTTGAGGGAGAGTGTTAAAATGTCTCATATTGATTAAACGTGAAAATGTTAAAAGGTTTATAAGAAGTAAGGGTCAATTATCCAAACAACTAGTTCTAGTTATTTAAACAATAATTAACCCAAGCCTAATTTTTAATAATGAGCTTTATATTCTACCCATATTAAAAATTTAATAAAAACTCCACTAACAAAACCGCCTTCGGTATAATTCTAAAGAATAAGTCTTCAAACTCAAAATTCAATTTCACAAGTTTCTCCTCGTTGAAACCCAATTTACCTCATGAGTCATGTAAGCTAGTAAATTACAAGGCTAAGGAATCAGGATCTCCAAGGTGGGAAGTTGACAAGTCCCATCTCTCCAGGGAACAAGTCAAACATGGTTGAAACCCATTTAAGGCGATTCTATAACCTTCCTTATTTAAGATAAACAAGAGTTTCAACACACATGAAATTCATTAAAATTAGCCCCACTGATATACTGTTGTTATTATCTACTTTTGTTCCTTTCTTTGTATTTAGCTTTGCCAATTCACACCTGTGACTGAATTTCTTGTAAAACTTTAGGAGTTAAAAGAGATTAAGAATTTCAATCTGCTTCACATGACCTACCTAACCTGCCTTCCTACTAAGAGAGATATGTTGATTATGCGATATTTTATAGCGGTAAAGTAATTGTTAGCATACACTATACTCCTTGTGACTGAACTCCAATTTTGTCTCTTCAATGACAAAATGATAGTTACACAACTGGTTCAGTATACAATTCTTTCTCAACTCTTTCACCTTGCCAATGGATTAATGCTATAATGGCAAGAAAACGCCTTGTTTTCACATTTTCTTTTTGGTTTAATGGAAAATAAAACGTCTCAGTTAGGCTTTCTATTTGTCTTTTTCTGCTTAAGTTTCTGCTTGGTTTCTTGGTAATATTGATGTAATTATTAAGTGGGTTTCGGGTTGCATCTTCTCCAGTTGCTGTATTTCTTAGTTTATTATTGGTTGCCTTGAGGCTTGGCTGGCGGAGTATTTCGCAGCAGCGTCTGTGGACTTTTCTGTATATATTTTGTTCATTTATTAAATTTTTATCTGATTTATATATAAAAAAAAAGACAAAACTACCTAACCATTTTCGAAGTACACAAACTACAAATATGCCCACATGAATGAACATTACTTGTGCGGATAATATGGTGGTCCCATCTCGGATCGCACACCCACATCCCCAAGTCTCTATATTTGTGTTCCTGAATAGAGTCTTGGCGTGAAAGCAAAGGAGTTCAGACTTCAGAGGATGGAAGAATTTGTATAGTTTGGAGTACTGTTAAAAGCCCCAGAAAGAGAGCTCTTGGTATAAATGAACCATTGCATGTACCACCAATCAGAGCCTTTCAACTCCTTCCAGGTTCTTGCTTACTTGGATATAGATGATCTGTTGTCATATTGTATGTGTATCAATTATCGTAGCCCTTTTTGGGTGCGTCATGTGTGCAAGCTCAAGATTTCATATCCCCAGGCTCGAGCATTTCCACAAATTTGTCTAGAGAAAGTGTAGTAGGTACATGCGACGTCCCAACATATCATCCCATGGCTTAATGTCCATAATTAAGTTGATCTTAGATGTAGCGAGGCAGATAAGAGTACAAACACTAAAGATCCAACAAAACCGCAAGGTAGAGAAGGAATGGACGTGCAATAGGAGACATGTCCCTCATGTGGGTGGACCTCTCTCTCGCGGAAATTGAGACACTCTGTTAAGGCCCTACACTCTGTGTCCATGACATGCTTGTTCTTATAATCATAATGAATATTGTATCAGAAGGAATGGTGAGTTTCATGTTATGGTTATGAAATATGTTACCTGGTTCAACAGTGTGAATGGATTCTTCTCAATGGAAGTACTCACTTTGATGGTGAAGCTTGATGCTTCTAAAGTGAATGGGATATATGCAAATCCGTGTTGCATTATTTGGTCCAGATGTTGACAAACATTAGAGTCAGGTTCAATAATAGGCAGAAGGCAATAGAATCATGCCTAGCTTTTTCTTAGGAGTGTGTGATTAACTAAGGTTGTTTGATTGTCCATGACAGGGAAAAGGACACGTTGGATAGGAGAAAATTGCAATCGAGAGGATATCCAAGTGTTTACGAGGCCAATTTGTAGCACTTTCATCAAATGGGCAAAGACAGGTTGTAGTTAGCTAAGAATTACGCCTGTTTCATTTCACTTACTGTTTTCATTTTTGTTTTTGACTTTTATTCTCTTAATAAAAATATGTTTAGTTGAAAGTTGTAATAAAAATTGAAATTAAACAAATTTAAATTTGTAATAAAAACTAAAAAAATTATTTGATTTTATTATCCATTTTTATTTTATCCTTATTATAGTATTATAGACTAGTATTAAATTTAATTTAGTTCATTTTAACATTTCAACTTTTATTATTAAATTAGTTAACCTTATGATTATTTAAAATAAAAGATATGAACATTTAATATAACTAAAGAAATTTATACATATTTATACAATTAGATTCCAATATAAAATATAAAATCATTTTAATTTATTTTAATTAAACAATTTGAGATATTCATCATACCATAATATATGTCTTAAATTCCACAATTAAAGATTATTTCACAACTACTATCATAAAAAAAAAACATACTCAAGACATGCATTTTCTTAAATTTCATGGTATAATTCAAGAAAATAGTTATTCATTTTGAGTTCATAACACAATATATCGATCTTAGATAAAATAAGATGATGGCTAGTGATTTGAACTTTTAAACATAATGTTACTAATCACTAGCAAATAGCTACAAGTAAGTCTAGACAAACGTATATTAACTGAATTTTGTTACTAATAAAGTCTTCAAAATGATGCTATTGATTTTTTTTTGTAAAATCAAAAAATTCATTTATCATCCATAAAAAAATTTTAAAGTACCTATCTATCATTTTTCTACTTTGCAAAGTCCTTTCATTTTATATTCATGTAGAAAAGACAAAAATTGTCTAGATTAGCCTAACTCAAAGTCAACGGGCTTGATTCGATTTGGATGAAATTTGAGTCCGTTCAAATTTTTTTAAAATTTCAAGAGCCTGACCTATCACATATTTTAATTTTTGAAACAACATTATTTTATGTAAGTAAAACGATGTTGTTTCAATAATTAGATAGTTCTCTTCTTAGGTTCTTCTTCGAAACATTGTAGATTAATTTTAATTAATCTACAATTCCTCTTAGAGTCTTCCTCGGTAGCTCAACTCCTCACTCTTTAGTCATCCCTCTATAGCTATACTCTAGTGGACCAATACAGTGCTCTCTCTTTGAACAATGCTCAATGCTCCCTCTTTAATATAGGTTTCGTTTGATAGATAACCAATCAACTATTTTTTTAGTTGATTGGTTATCACCATCTGTTTAACTTTTTAAATAGCTATGAAAGTTGTTTGGTGAGTTGCTCTTCCAATGGTTGATTTAACATAAATAGTCAAAAATGAAAACGCTCCTACACGCTCCATCAATCAACCAAAGTTTTAACTATTAAAAGTCAGTTTTACCCTTTATGCAGTTATAGGTTAGAAATAAAATGCTGACCTTAGATAAAAATGAAAATAGAAATAGTTGTATACATTTTTTATAGATGATGAAACATTATAGGTGAGAGAAGTCTAAATTCTTATAACAATATTCAACGAAATACTAAGATATATAATATTCATACCCTTATAATTTTTTTAAAGTCATGTCCTTTTAAGTCATTTTACACATAAATAACTGATACTAAAGAGCTAATTTTACCAAACATCTCTAACAAACAGCTAATGCAATCCGCTGGTCAAATCAGCTATTAGCTAATATAATCAACTGATTGCCAAACAGGGCCATGGTCTTTCTAGTAGCCAATCAATTAGTGCTCGCCTCACCTCTGCTCCATCTGCTTGCTGCTTCCCTCACCTATACTCCCTCACCATAGGTAAAAAAAACATACGAAGAAGCACAAATGAGCTTATTTGGCTCTCCTTTTTTTATGATGGTGTTAATTTTTTTTTCCAAGCACGGTTTGAAGGTGTAGGTGAAGACATTGAATATTTTCTTCTTAAATTGAATATAATTTGGACTTAAATTGAATATTCTCTTTTTATTTCTATGGTTGTCAGCATTGTTGGATTGAAGCTTATGGAATAATGGGTGGTGGAATATGAATACGAATTTGAACATGTTTTGTTTACTAGTTTAACTTATAAAACCATATGTTAGGTTACTTACTCCATGGTTTTGTTATCACTTCCAAATTTGGTTGCTTCGTACAAATTTTGAGTTAAAGTTGACTGTTTCAACGAAATTCATGAGCTATTATGTTTTCATGTTAATGAAGTAGTTTCCAGTTAGAAATGAGTCATAAAGTAGGCATAAAATAGTGTTATCATAAATTTGGTGTGGAAATGATACGTACTACGAGCAACTCGTTCTAAACTCAATTTTTGTAGTTTTAAATTTGAATGCTTCAAACAAGTTCTATTATGTTTTCATGTTAATGAAGTAGTTTCCTATTAGAAATGAACAGGAAAAGTAGGTGTAAAATAGTGGAATAGAAAAAGTAGGTGTAAAATAGTGTTCTTATAAATTTGGTGTGGAATGTATTTTTTATGTTTTAAACTATAAATATATGATGTAGTTGTAGCTAGCATTAGCAAGTACGAGCCAATTCCACAAGGGTTAGAATTACTAGTACTTACTGTTTTTCTATTATCTAGCCTAAACAACTATAGAGTTTAAGATAAATCAAATGAAAAATTAAAACAATAAACTAAAATAAATCAACACAATTAACTAATTAAAATGAAGATTAAACTAAGAAATAATCAAAGAAGACATTGGCACCTGGATTTCGAATCCCCTAAGACTTCTAGTGCAATCATGATTTTCCTAATCAATTTAATCTTTAATTTATTTGACCGTGAAAAATCTTATCTTTTGTTAATATCTTTTTCAAGACTATTAACAATTAATTGTCAATTGACTAACTGAAATTTCTTTCTAATTAAAACCCTTAAGTAACCAATTTGTCAATTTTACTTTTAGGTTTGACCCTAATCTAGAAAATTTATGTGAATATATCTTTAAGTTTGCATATAACTCCTTTCAATTATGGATCTATTCATACAAAAAGATTTATTAATCTCAATTGCATGAATTCATACATGAAATAATATGCTAGCAATATTAATTCAAGAATAATTAAAAATACATAATTGAATCTCAATGAAACTAAAAAATAAATTAGGTTAAAATAAAATAACTATAAGTTACATCTAATGGTTGGTCTAATCTAAGTACCAACAAAAGTTTAACTCCTAATCATAATATCAAGACTAAAGGAAAAACTAAAAACTAAAAACTAAAAGAAACATGATGATATCCTTTTTAATCTTCATGAAATCCACTTTAAATTGATGAAAATCTACCCCAATGTATTTCCTTACTTGTTCTTTATTCTATTGATCATTCTAGGCCATCAATTTATATTTCCTGAACCTCCTATGAACCTCCTTTTCCCCCCTATTTTCTCTTCGTTTTATCCATTTATAGCTCAAATTTAGGATTTCTGGAGTGGAATCAATGATATACATAATTGTATGCATCATCATGTCCCTCAATCTTACTTAAATCTTTGAAAATCACAAAGAAATATGGTCCTAGAAAGCTACACAAACACCCACATAGTTGTGTAGACTTACATAGACAATCATTAAAATAGCTTCAATTCTTCCAATTTTTTGTCCTGATTTTGAACTAATTTCTATCATTTTATCCATGAAGGAAAATAAGACATAAAAACACAATAGAAACAAAATAAGTATAAGAAACTCTCAAATAAACAAATAAAATGCATTAAATATAATATTAGAAATATAGTATATTTAGCATTTATCAAACTCCCCCACATTTAAGCCTTTGCTAGTTCTCAAGAAAATCAATTTCTTTACTATTAAATTAATATGAAACAACATTAGAAAAAATTAAATAAATAGGATATTCATCAAGATTCTTCATTCATTCAATTGCAAAGTTCATTAAAATGTGAAACATTTACTTACTTGCACGAAATTTTAAACCAATCCAGTTAAATCGACAATTCTTCAAAGTTTAACCCAATTCACTCCATTCTGCTTAATGTGTAAAGTGAACATATAGAAGAAAAATGTTAAAACCTTTAACACTTTTATATCTCTTATTAAAAATAAAACACTAAATTTAAACATTCTAAGAGCATTTAGAAGCTTGTATGAAAAGTCATGTAACTTTTTGACGTGAGAGTCAACATCTTGTTATGGCTACTAGCACCACTTTTTAACTTTGGCCTTTTTATAATACAAATCTAGCATAGTAAAATTATTTATACTCATTTATTCATAAACTACTTTTTTCTTTTCTTTTTTTTACATCATGGGTAATAAAAATGCTAAAAATGAATTCACATTAAACTCAACGCATGTACAAATTATGCATAAAGTATCATGATGCAAATCAGGTATCCATTCTCAAGATTAATGAACTAAATTGAAATCAACTTAATAATCAAAACTCTTAATTATTTGCCTAAACAAATTAAATCACAGTTATAACCAAACTCATAATGAATCATCTTGATCAACATCCTCTTTAAAAAAATCAAGTTATTCATTATTAAGCTAATTACAAAAAAAATTGACAAGCTTGACTACTAAGTCATTCCCTTACACTTAACTTGTACATTTTCCTTAATGTACAGAACATACAAGAACAATGAAAAATATTAATAATGGAGGGGGTGAGGATTACTCCCTTGATAGAAAAATATTTTTAGTTCCCCTACTAGAAAAATATTTTTAGTTTTGTCAACTATCATTAGCATCTATCCACTATAGGTGAAATCTTTTCTACTCTAAAGCAAGGGTTGATGTTGCCTTCATATTCTGTGAAACTTCATCAAATAGTATATAACAAAATTAGGATAATCAAATTAAAACTATAAAAATAACTAAATTATTAATGACAATCCTACAAACTACTCAATCAAAATAAAAACCTAATTATTTGGTTGCCTCCCAACATTTTTTATTAGTCTTATAGCTAGACCTCTCAGTAAGCCATTTTTCAACCTAGATCTATAATTAGCAACTTGCTTCCACTCTTTTCCCCATATCAAAGTTCAATAGCTTGCAAGTAAGTTACAGGTTGCAAGATAATAAGGATATAAGCTATTAAATTAATAAACCCAATTAACTCCATTGATGTCTTTTTTAGTGAAAACTTTTCAATAGAACAGGGAATAACAAAACCTCTTGGATCTTCGATTGATTTTAATAGTTCGTTTTATGGAAAGTAGGAACGCTCCATACTTAAAATGATTGTCGATAATTTTTCCCCTATTATTTCTCTTCTTCATTCTCTTCTTAAACAATAGCTTCCTCTTTTTTTTCAACCTCTATCTTCTTTGTTGAATCGTCTTCCTTCTTTTCTTGATCCATAGATTCCTCCATGTATTCAAACTTTAGCTCCTCTCTACTCTAGAAAATTAATGCACTCACATGATCCCTCAAGTTTAACTTAGTGTATTCTAATGAAGTAACTAGCTCTTGGAGTCTATAAAGGGCAACCCCTTATAAAGCAATGCCTTTTATGAGGACATATCTAAGATGTTCCTCTTCCTTTTGGTACTGTTGGTCTAGAAATCCAAATGAAGCATGATCGTTCCATACAAAGTCCTCCATTCTGGATTATATGTATTCTCGAAATGGGTATCTTGAGGCTAGTTCTTCACGCAATTCAGATGCTTTTATATATATTTTGATGCTTGAAATTTATGATTAGGTTGCCAACCCTCACAAATTTCAAAACATGTCATAGATATCAATTGAGATACCGAATGCATATCACCATGCCTCTTATTATAAGCTTCCAAAGCTACCATAAGTGATGGCATGCCAGAATCCCCCTAACAATACTCTCCATCATTCCATTGTATTTGGTGGCTATAACAAAGACTACCCAAATTTTAAAAACAAGACACAAACACAAGATTAAAAATGAAAGTTATGAAGAAAAATAATTGTAAAAGGAAAGAAATAAAAACTACCTAAAAAGGAAAAATGACTAGATTAATAAAAATAAGGATTTTTAATATTCTAGTCCCGACAATGACGAAAAAACTTGATATGTAATTCTATGTTTTAAACAACAAGTGTACGGTGTAGTTATAGCTAGTACTGACAAGTACGAGTTGATCCCACAAGGATTAGAATTGCTAGTACTTTCTTTCTTTCTATTATCAACCACAACAAATTATAGTGTTTAAGTTAAATCAAATGCAAAATTAAAACAATAAACTAAAATAAATCAATAGAATTAACTATCTAGAGTGAAGATTAAACTAAGAAATAATTAAGGAAAATATTGGTGCCTGGATTTTAAATCCCTTAGTACTTATCGTGGAATCATAATTTTACTAATCAATTTAATCTTTAGTTCATTAGATCGTGAAAATTCCTATCTTATATTAATATCTTTCTTAAAATTATTAACAACTAATTCTCGGTTAATTAACTAAAACCTCTTTCTAGTTAAAATCCCTAAGATTGCATTAATCAATTCGTGAATTTCACTATTAGGTTTAACCTTAATCTAAAGGATTTATGTTAACCTATCTTTAGCTTTTCATGCAACTTCTTTCAATTATGACTAATCTATTCATATAAAAGAATTTTTAATCTCAATTGCATGAAATTATACATTAGCAATATTAATTCAAGAATAATTACAAACACGTTATTGAATCTCAATAAAATTAAAGAATGAATTAAGTTAAAATAAAACCACTACAAAGTTTATCCTAGAGTTTATTTAATCCAAGTACCAAAAAAAGTTTTGCTCTTAATCATAACTTTAAGACTAAAGGAAAAACAAAAAACTAAAAGAAGTACGATGAAATCCATTTTAATTTTCATGAAATCCATTTTATATTATTGAAAATCCACCCCAAGTACGATGAGATCCCTTTTAATTTTCCCAATTTTCTTATTGTTTTATCCATTTATAGCTTAAATTTAGGATTTCAAACATTGAAAAAAAAACAACCATAAAGAGCTACACCGGCAGGTACACGATTGTGTAAACTTACACAGGCAACCACCAAAATAAAGTTAATTCTTCTATTTTTTGTCCCCATTTCACCCTAATTGCTCTTCTTTTTTTTCCATGAAGGTGTATAAGATCAAAAAATACAATAAGAACAAAATAAGTATAAAAAACAATAAGAAACTCTCAAATAAATAAGTAAATTATAACATTGGTTTCATTTTCATTTTTTAAATTTATAACATTGGTTTCATTTTCATTTTTTAAAGTGTTAGATATATTGTCCACATAAAATTTTTTTGTAAGAGAAGATGTAAACTTATATGCTCATATATATTGAATGTTTAATTGGATGAGCATATTCCTTTATTAGAGAATTCTAATATGTTACTAGATAATATACCAACGGAAAGGTCTAATTCGATACCAAATAAAGAAATGATTCAGGTTAAACGAAAAAGTCCATTAGGAAGTGACATTTATAATCACTTCAATAAGATAAGATCAATTGCTGAAGTTGAAAAAGGTTAAATATAAGTATTGTCATAAGATATTGACCAAGATTTCCAAAGGTGAAACCTCTTAAAACATATAGTTGTATAACCTAAAGAAGTTTATATCAAGGTACCAAACATTTTTTACCCTAACGTAATTAGAGGAAAGAATGAAATGATTGTCACAAGTTGTGACAGCAACAAAATAAAATTTTTGATAGCTAAGATGATCATTGGCGATGAATAGCCACTCTCCATTATTGATAGCAAAAACTTTAGGATGGTGTCACCTCACTCCAATCATCCTTCAAGATGCCAACTCAGAATATCGTGAAGAAAGACGTTTTTAATATTTATGACCATAAAAAAAGAAATATTAAAGATACTATCAATTATTCAAATATGGGGTAACCATTACATCAGATATATGGGCAACTAACAACTAAAAGAATGGTTATATAGTGGTGACAACAAACTATATTGGCAATAAATAGACTTTATACAGTCGACTACTTAGGTCAATTATATTCTTTAATATTGTTATCAGTTTATTTATTATATTATAATTGATAATTAAGTATATTTTAAAAGGGTAGGTTTATTTTTGTGCCAACACCGTATGTAAGTGAAGGATTGACAACTATATCATTGGATTGCTCAGTGAATTGGAACATCGACACTAAGCTCTCAACCATAACTCTTGATAACTAGCATAAATTATCCAATGATATAAAAGTTAAAGATCAAGTTACAGGTTGGGAGCTTGTTGATTGGAGGGAGGTTATTCCATATGTGTTGTTTTGAATATATCATGTGAAGGACAGGTCAGAGGTGACAAAAAACAGTAAATTTGGTCTGAAATAGCATAATGTATTGGAGTGTAACACCTAAAATAGTAGAAAATTTTGAAGGAATTGCATGACAATTACACATTCTTCGCAAGAATTTAGTTTTGGATTGTCCTACTATATTGAATTCAACATTCAAGATGTCTGAGTCGATAACCAAGTATGTTGAGGTGTTCAATAGGCTGAGATAAACAAAAATCTCAATATAATTAGCCACCAATTAAAGAGCAATGGGAGTTGGCTAAAGCACTTGTGTGAAGTTGAACATATTTTATAATGCTACTGATTTATTCTCAGGAACAAAAATCCAACTTTGCACATTCGCTTTAGCAATATGTGCGAAATCAATAGAGCTTTATTTGATTGGATATTTGATTCCAATAAGGTGATTTAGGTCATAGTAAAATATATAATGGAGAAACTTAATTCTTATTGATATATGGTCAGACAAATTGTGATAGTTATTTTTGTGTTAAACCTGATATTAAGATGGGGGAGCTTTATATTATCAAAATTTGTATAGTGGTCGAGCCAAAGAATATTTTGATATCACTAAATAATTTTGGTATAGTTTGTTTAATAATTATCAACCAAGATTGGACAAAAATCATGATCGTAGTAGTTCAAATTCAACTTCTGTTTTAGTTTCAACTTTAGGTCATAAACTAGTGCAAATCTTGTATTTGCACAATTCATTAAAGAAAAAAGGTTTAGGACTTACAGTAAGATGAATTTGGACAACTATTTAGAGGTAGGTTCTATAACCGAAGTTAAAAATATGGAGTTTGATATATTAATATGGTGGAAGACACATAGAAGTGCCTTTTCAATCATACAAGCAATTGTACGAGACCTCCTAGCAATCCCAATATCAACTATTGTTTTAGAGTCTGCTTTTAGCACTAAGGATCTAATAATTAGTCATCATAGTGCTCAACTTCATCCTAATATTGTGGAAACTCTTATATGTAACCGAAGTTGGTTAGATAATAAATATATTCAGGGTAAAGTCTATTCTTTATGATATATTAGTTTTGTTTATCTTAATAATTTTAACAATCATATGCTATATAATCTTTTTTATATTAATATAGGTACAAAAACCAGTTTTCCAAAAATGAAAATTTTTTCAAACAAATATTCAATGTTAAAGGTATAATTAATTGTTGATTATTATATGTTGAGTATTTATTTATTACAATTGTTGCCTAATCAATTATAATTTAAATAATAATACTTCTATATATAGATGAAGTAGTGCAAACTATTGAAATCATAATTATAAGGATTAGCTAACCCTTTTCTTCTAAGATGGCTTTGTTTTCTTTAATCTTTGTATGGCTTTGTTTTCTTTAATCTTTACTTCTCGATTTACTTTTTTTTTATTACTTTGGTTTTTATAGTTGAAAATATAAATCTTTACTTGTATAGTTTTATGCATGTTAACAAAGGAAACTTTGTACTATTGTTTCTACTTGGTAGCTTAACTCCAGTCTCTACTCTCCATCTATAATTGATAATTTTTTGTGCCTTTTCATTTGGATCATAATAGCACTACAATACTCTTTTGTTTTGATAATAAAATGATTTTTATAGCACTGTGATACCTGTATATGCAAACTCATAAATTTATATTATTTTTTATGTTTTGAATAGACCAAGCACCATTTTATTGTTATACTTAAATAAGAGAATAATGAATAGTAAAAAAAGAAATAAAAGTTTAAAAACAACATTAATTTTAGTTTTTTTTGTCAAAAGTAAGATATTGGACTTTACAATATTAATTAATAAAAATAATATAAAAATGGATTCTTTATTAGAATTGAGATAATTTGAAACAAATGAGCTATTTAGAATATTCAAACTATATTTAAAAATTGAACCTAAGACCTATAATATTAGACTTCTTTAAAAAATTAATGAGATATAAAACACTTTTTTTAATAAAATGATACATATTAACTTTTTTATGAAAATGAGTTTTAGGACAATAAAGTTTGTTATAAAATCTTTAAACAATCTTTTTCTTTTAACAAATATTTTTACTAATTGACACATAATATTTTTATTGTATATTTGATATAAAATAATTATTTATATTATTCATAAATTGTTTTAACAATAAATAATAATCGTGTTACAAATAATCCGTAATTTCAATTACTTGAAATTTTGAGTTAAACATCTCAGGCCTACTGCTAACCCTACTCTTACTTGGAGGAGTTTATGCATCATAGAAAAACTTCTTAATTCATTTCAACATTCATTTATTATAAACCAAATATAATCACTAAAATGGATACTCGATGAACATTTTAACTAAAGAAACAAAAAAAAAAAAAAACAGGTTGATATTTTCAAGGCAAAATACATCACTAAAAATAGAGTTAAACAAAAGACTTCACAAAAACACTACGATAAAATTTAAAAAACGTTTTATGCTTTATTACACAGAAACACAATGCCAGAATATAGCCTGAGCTTCTGGCAAATCAGAGTCATAATGCCACAAAGAAAGCATTAGCTTGACAAAATGTATGTTGTGTATCGAAGGACTTGCAATAACAACATATGATCAACATAGCAGTCAATAGCAACGAATCAGATACCAATGTATATTTGATCTCAAATGTACAAGATTAGGATTCAAATTGTCCCTTTCCAAAATAAAATGAAACACTTGTGTCCCTACTTATCATAGAATTAAACCAGAAAGGGACAGTCAAAATTTCAATCTTGTACATTTGAGATCAACTCTTCATAGAATTGAACCGGAAAGAATCAGGATGAGAACCAATATAATGCCTTTGTGGCTTATTATCTTTAAGGATTTACATTATCCAGGCTTTTCAAATTTGAAATTCAACAAGAAGATGAAAGCATTTATCCTATTTTTAGGTCTAGAAAAGCCCTTTATTTGAGCATAGGTTGCAAACAAACCAAAGAAAACCTGTGGTTGTACTTCACTACCATAATTTGTAGGACTTGGTAAATAGTTCACATAAAGATCTAGACCTAAAGCTCACTACACTAGTCAGCTAATTAGTAATATAGAAAGGCTTTGCTACTATTTGAGTTAAACATCTTTGTCTTGGAAAATTTATCTTGAGGCATGCCACCCTTATTTTTATGAGAATTACTATTTAGAAAATAGGATTACTAAAGCACGTGCATTCAGCATAAGAAACCAAAATATATTAAGCACACAAATACGCAAAATGGAATGCATAGGGATCCAATACAAAGGAAGAAAACTTAGAGGTGAAGCCTAATGGACAAGGATAAGCAATAAGATAAGTCATCCCAGTGCACAAAACCTTAAAGTAGCAAGTACTATTACAGATATATGTTTTTGCTATAAACATCTACTTACATAGTAGAAAGCAACAAGTTAACACACATTTATTAGGAAAAAGAATTCAAAAGGAAAATCTAAACAGCCAATTACCAACAAATTATCATCACACTGTTGAAACATGGAAACAAGCCCTTTGAACTGACGAATAACCAGTTTGCTTAGGAAAAAGGGAATGGTGAAAGAACGTAAATAATTTTGAAAAACGAAGGACATGAATAACATACCTAAATATCTGAAAGCACTTCCAAAATGTCAAATGGATGTACAAATTTTATCAAATGTATAGATTAATAGACGCTAGTTTAACAAAAGAAAAAGTAATTTGGAAACTGATACATGGTACAAACCTTGTTGAAG
The DNA here is from genome assembly GCA_024520975.1 of Erythroxylum areolatum. Taxonomy (NCBI): domain Eukaryota; kingdom Viridiplantae; phylum Streptophyta; class Magnoliopsida; order Malpighiales; family Erythroxylaceae; genus Erythroxylum; species Erythroxylum areolatum. The sequence continues at coordinate 71,287,768 of JANIJH010000225.1, read as the reverse complement.
AAATTAGATAAACTTATTGAGATGAAAGGGCCCAACAATGCCAATACAATCGTTACCAACACAAAACAATTGATTCGACGATGGACAAAAAATTATGAAGAAACTATCTTACCCTCGTAATTTTTCATCTGATTAAATAGAATTTACTGAAAAAGAAATGAAGGTAAATTTTGTGTAGTAAGTAAAATGGCTAACAAGAATTACTAATGCTTCTACCAACGGTCTCGCTGTTACTTCTTATCTCTTCTTTCTATTTTTCTTTCCACTTATTTATATTTCCAAGACAATATTGTAAGAACTCATTATTTACATAGCTTGCATAGCTTGCATACTTCTCCGTTATGCAACTAACAGCTTTAAACGCTAACTTAATGTTACGACAAAACAATTTACCTTTGCGAATAAATTATTTACAAACGAAAAACTATATGCCACTTTAGAAGAGCTACAAAAATATTTCCCTTTCCTTGAATTTTATATTTTGGCAGATTAATAATATTAGCGAATCATTCCATCATGTAAAAGGATATTGTTCATGCCTTTTTATAAGCCTAGACGAAGATATGGCCAGCCATAATGGATAACATATAGCTTTAAACAAGAATGGGTTAGATCTATTCTACTCGTATGCCCAACAGTTTGATAGTTTATTTACAACAGTTTGATAGTTTATTAATAACAGGCATAAGGTTCCATATCATCCGGTAACTCAAGTAAATCTTCAAACTCAATCTACTTTATAACCCCAAAAATTGTTGGTTTATGTCTTACAATCAATCCATTGATTGTAATTTTAAAACATTCTTTATTTTATACATATTTAGATATATATGATAAAATATATAGGATAATTATACCGTACAAATAAATTATGATGAAATTATAATTATAAAATTTATATTACATTTATATATTATCTCTGAATTATTCTATTAGAATTGAACATTAATGAAAAGTAAAAAAAATTAACGCTCATTATGTTTCTTCCTTATAAAGGAAGTAATCATTCTCTTATATTAAAGTATAAAAATACTTAAATAAATGAGGGACTGCTTGTTTGATAACAAATTCATCAAACTAACTCTATATGAAAAATCTATTTGGAACATTACTTATATGCCTATGAAAATTCTCATTGCGATAATTGTATAAGTGATCTTTTAACTTGAGATTTCCAAAGTTATCTCGTATATAGAGATTGTTATATTTTAACACTACTTATGATCTATTCTAATTAAAGGTAGCTAGTCAGTAGTTATTGGATATAACATAAACTATACAAGATTTATCACCTTAAAATAAATAAGGAGAATGTTTCATTATTCTTGAATAGTATTAATTCAAAAAAATCTTGATTAATGTGAAATGACACTTTAAAAGACATTTTCAAATGTCACTAATTAAATCAATTACTGACAATAGAAAACTAATATGATTAAACTAAAATAAAATAGACATTAATTATATTATAAATGCAATTTCAAATTAAATTGTAGATATAATTGAAAATCTGTTTAAAAGTTAAAGAATATATTAATCATAAAATATCCGATATAGTAGATAACTCGGAAATCTAAAACTAAATTCAAAAAGAGTTGTTAAAAAAGTTCGTGCTTCTCTTCTATTGCCAGAATTCTAATGTCAATATTTGACATTTTAACTGTCATATACAGTAAAATCTTTATAAATGAATATTTTTGAGATCTGAAAAATTATTATCTTATACAGAGATATTAATTTATTAATAAATGAATATTTTATTAATTTATCGATAAGTTAATATTTATTAATTTATAGAATAATTTTTATTTTGTACATTATATTTATCAAATTAAACAATTAATTTTTCCGTAACTAAGAAAAGAAAATAAATAAACAATTAATTAATGATGATGCATTGTATCTAAGTTTATTAATCTT
>JANIJH010000225.1:71237891-71273659 GCA_024520975.1 Erythroxylum areolatum | reverse complement strand
AAAAGCATTTATTAAGTTTAAAACATAAATCAACTTGATGATAACAGAAGTGTGGACCAACATGTTGAATAGATCCCATAGAAGAAATACTTCAAACCAAATGATCTGGGCAATTGAATTATTCAAATCTGACAACTGCCAACGATAGTATCATATGAATCATAGTAAATTCAACAAATGTTCCATCAAGATCTGCCTCTTTAGCTTTCTGGCATTGCCCTCTCAGGATGCATGATTGCAGTAAAGTAAAGGCTCCATCCATGCTACTACAAGGTAGAACACTACAATGTGAAATAGGAGCCACTGCTAAGAAAATTCGGGGCAGCAGCAAACGTCATCTCACTTGCCATCATTTGATGGCTTGTCTTCCTTGTTCTTTTCCTCGGACTGCTGATTGTAGACAAACAGTTGATAAGATTCGATATTCATAACAGAATGGGTAAACACAACAAATAAGCCATTAATTTAATTAAGATACCTCAGATTGGCGTTGCAGAGATGCAAGCATATCTTTGACAGCAGGGTCATTAGGGTCGACTCCTGGAAGCTGTGAGAATAATAGACAGTGATTAAAAAATATGTGCTGGATAGTTGGGTAAAGATTTCTATGGCAAGTTTGAGACACATACTGATGCTAGAACGGATGAAACAAACGACTGATCCTCCAGCACCTTGCTTACATCAGACTTACTTGAGGATTCCTTCGTGCCATCTTGCATGGACATCTGAAGAGCTGCATGCACCAGATGCAGATAATGGAAAAGTGCAGTTAACTAATTATGTTTAAGAAATCCTTGACATATAGAAACAAGACATGACATATTTATTCTCCTCCGCTCGTTAAATAATTCTTATATTGATAACTATTTTTATTATTAAACTTTAAGTTCAGCAATTGATCAAAAGATAAAGTCACTTATAAGTGCAGAGAGCCTTAAGCTACGTACAGAAGAACTTACCAATTGCCAGCTCTGCATCTGCATTAGTTGCATCAGACATATCAACATCATGCAGGGAAGGATCGGATCCGGAGGCTCCCATAGATAATGCAATAGCTTCCTGTAGCAATGTGTTAGCTTCATCCTGTCACCCCACGATTGTGTCAAAGTCTATTTAAAAAGTTTGAAAGATGCATGTAAACAACATCGGCAATGTTTATTCAATGGCCATATTTAAATATTTAAGCATCTCTACAAATACATCCAAATTCACATTACTGAAGATTCAAGTCAAAAAGAAACCAACCATTGGATGCTTAGCATTTTCAGTTGTTTCAACAGATCTAACTTTCTCACTGTCAACCATAGTGGCATCCTGTGAGTTGGATGATGCTTCCTCTCCTTCTTCTTGTCTACCAACTTCTTCAGCCGCCCTTTTGGCAGCAGCTTCTTGCCTTGCCCTCTCCTCTTCCATAGATACTCTGAGTGCAAGAGCCAATTCAGGATCTAAGTTAGGGTCTACACCAAAATCAAAGTCACCTCCACCTGCAGCTGCTGCCGCTGCCGCTGCAGCAAAACCACTTCCTCCTCCATCACCAGTGAATACAGGAGTGCTGCCAGAGAAATATATACACTTCAGTTGAAGGGATGTATCATAAAGATTTAACTATATTCTCCTAAGTGCAAATCGAGTCAGTTGCTTGCAAAATATCCTGCTATAACCATCAAGTTTCCAATGACCCTAGCTATCACTACATTCTGATGTGCATTGCTCTTTCCCTAGTCAAATATATCACAGTTTATGCTCAAGTAATCACCTATTTCCATCCTTGTAATTTCAACCAGTACTAAATTTATCAAATAGGATAGGACATTCAAACCTGATAAGAACATCGGAGAGAGCATTTGGACCAGGTGGAACATGAACAATGTGGCTGCTATCATTGTTATTAACAGCAGTGAGTAGAGCCTCCAACTTTTCAGGCTTCCCATCATCTTCTTCTCCAAAGTTCACAATATCAATAGAAACACTGTTCTTTTTCAGTTTCTTTCCTATGATCTCCAGTGCTTTCTTTTCATACTTAACAGGACTGTGACACATTAAGTGTGAGAAAACGTTGATCTAATAAGAATGCACAAGAAAATTCCAATCAATATATAATCTACCTTCCAGCAAAAACAATGATTCTCTGCTGTTGATGTTTGTTTTGACGATGTTTAAGAGCCAGTTGAGCAATCTGGATACCAGCAGCTAAGTTCATATCACCTCCCATTTCAAGACCTATGAAAGCCAGAAAGAGAGGTCCTTTTCATGTGAAGGAACATACAATGCTTGTTGTACTGAGATAGGAGAAAACAACACAACTAAGAACAAACCCCCAGAGTCTGATATCCATATGATGAGTTTTGGCTCATAGTTCCAATATGAACAGGCATATCACAAAAGCCTACTAGTAGTAACAATTAATCATGCATTCATTTCAAGCTCAGGAACAGATTCAATTCACACCAATATTTCATCAGACTATCAATCAGCTAAACAAACCATTCTTCAATCAGAAACAACTTCAACTCTAAATTTACCAAAAAATACTTACTAGAGCTCAACTCAGGTACTTCATGCCTTTCCATATAACCTATATTCTAAAAACTTTTCTCTCTCATTCAAAATTACGACCAATCTCCTTATCTGCAAAAATTTCCTAGTAGTGGCAAAAGTTCCAAATTCTGTCATGTTCAAACCTCTTTCTGCTAAAAGCCACCCCAACTTATTAAACAAAGACTAAGACCACCAAACTCGGAAAAACAAATCTGCCAAAGACATAGAAAACAAAACAAAAGAGAAGAATCCAATGACATTACCGTGCATACAAGCGAGAATTTTTCCGAGATCACTGGTAGGAGTGGTCAAGACACGCACTCCCTTCCCACCCATTGTCAGAATTCCCACCGTATTCTCCGGATTTGACTGTCATTCACCAACAAAATTAAAATAAAATAAAATACATAAAAGAAAACCCTTTTCATCAAAGTAACAGAAACCCAGAACCCTAATTGACACCGGCGACCAAAAAGCTCAAAACTTGCAAAACAGTAACAAAATGCTTCGGCTTTACATATACATAAAGAAAACATATTTCCTCAAAGTAACCGCAGCCCAGAACCTTAATTCACACCAGGGACCAAAAAGCTCAAAACTTTCCCAAAACAAGATTAAAAATTTTACTTGAGTCTTGGCACCGCAAATGAAATTAACGGCGTCAGCTTGAGCTTGTAAACGCGAGGGCGAGTAGTCCCCATTTCGCATCCACTCTGAGTTGTCGATGCATATCATAGTCGCCTAACGGAACACAAAAACACAATTACAAGATTATAAATTATTGTCAGTAATCGATTGATCAGAACTAGATGAAAACGATAGATTAGAATCTGATACCTCGAGAACCATATTAGCGAGAGACTGAAAGATGTGTGAAAGAAAGTTATTGATCCAAAGAGGGACGTTTCTTGCTTAACAAGAGCTGTTTTACTTGTTGGGTTTAACTCGCTTACAAACTTCATGGGTTTATTTGGACCCTTATACTTTCTTATTTCAGTTCTTTCTCTCTTCCGAAGAAATTTAGTTTATAAACTTTTTAATTATAATAATAAAATATTATATAATTGATTATCTAATTTTTACTTTACTAATTATTACAAATAAAAAATAAAACTTGAATGAATTTTAAATTTTTATGTTTTAAAGGGACTATGGATATAACCTGAAATTAAAATAAAAAATAAATAAGTAAATGTAGAAATAATGGTCTTTTATATTTAATTTTTAACAGTTATTTTATTTTATTTATAGTAAAATAAAATTTTTATAATTCTTTAATTTTATTCTTATCAAAAGATAATTAAATTTATTTAAAATTTACAATTTATTGAATCATTGAAAATTTATTTAACCAGTTATTACAGATATAAAATATTTTGATTAACTATTTACAAACTAAATCATATAATAATCAAAATATTCATGTTTATACGATTCTAATTTTTTTTAATCAAGCTGTGATTAAGAGTTCTGAAACTTCCAGGTTGTTAACCCATCATCATTTGGGAGCAGTTTTGGAAATTTTTGGACCAATAATTGTGGAAAGTGTGATTGTTGGGAACAAATAGATGGAAAGGAAGAAGGAAACTAAATGCAGAGGCTAGAAGAAAATGGTAACAGTACCTGTTCTGGTGGCTTGAATTAAGACTGACGGCAATTACAGAGATTCAAAATTGCCTTTGGAGGTGAAGCCAGTTATTATATTGTTCGAAAGGACGTGTCGTCTATAGAAAAGGGATTAACGTAATGTTTTATTCCAGAATCAAGAACCAATGAACCATTCTGCATTTTTCATACCTTCTCTTGAAGGTTTACTCATTCAAAGTGTAGAAGTTTAATATCACCCTCACCAACGAGAGGAAATAAACAAGGGCCATAAACATGCTCAAGGCTAAAGAGTAGAATGCCGGTAACAAGAATTCCTTCTGATTCACATAAGCCTGAACAGGCTGATATTAACCATCCCGTAAAAGGAAGGAACTTCTGGTTTATGTCAGGCTCAGCAAGGTGGTATTAACAAGAATTGTCAGATGCAAAAAACAGCAGACTACCACATTACCCGTAAAAACCTAAAATTGTTGACATCTAACTCAATCGATTCACAGACATGGTACAAAGGTAACATAAGCTTGTGAGTTTCCAAAGAAAAAAATTAGGGAAGTTGATGGGAAAAACTTGCTATTGTCAACTTAATCAGGTCTTTTCTATCTCTCTTCATCCCACTTGCTCTTGGGTATCTCACCAGAATCCGCAATGACTACCTTCTTTCTAGGCTTTCCGCTGTAGGTTCCTGCTCCCCCTTCGATTGCGTAAACATTGTCCATGCCCTGAATAACCTTGCCAAAGACAACATGCTCTCCATCCAACCTAATATATTGACGTGTCAATTTTGTCCACATATCAACACTCTAATCTGATCTGCTACATGTACTACAGCATTTTGTGGAACAAAATTATGCACATATACTACAGTAGGTCTGGGTTAATGCATAATTGGTTAATCAAAGGCAAATTCTTCATGAATCTTGCTCATAAGATTGATTGAACTGATTAATGGTGAAGCAACTGACTTGTATCAATGCATAAAAATGTTGTCATTTAGCCACTAGTTGATTCACTTTAATGCCTAAAAAGCCAAATGAAACAATCACTTGATCAAAGCAGGATAACTAAGATGTTTCATGCAACCCTTTGTTCAACCGTCCAACAGATAAAATCTTACCAGCTAGCCTTGACAGTGGTGATAAAAAACTGAGAGCCATTTGAATCAGGTCCAGAATTCACCATAGAAACAACTCCTGCAGAAGTAAATGACCAACCTCTGTAAAATGGTAGTCAAGAAAAACTGATGGCTCCCGCAACACTGAATGTTTGGAGCCACCTGTAAACTGACTAAAGAAAAAGTCAAAAATTGAACTGTTGAAGCACCTGCATGTGAATGCTTGATCTTAAAATTTTCATCAGGAAATGTACCACCATAAATAGACTCACTTCCCTTCCCATCTCCACGAACTATGTCACCACCTTGAATCACAAACCCCGATACAATACGATGAAAGGGTGTGCCCTTATAGTAAAGAGGTTTCCCACTTGAACCCTTTCCTTTCTCCCCTGCAAGTCAGTAAACTCATAACCTTGATGTAGAATTTATTTAAAACATTCCTTTAGTAAAGAAGAATAAAAAGAAAAAAGAGGTCTAAGTACCTGTGCACAAAGCCCTGAAGTTTTCTGCAAAGAAAAGCTCAAGTGTTATCAGTAAAAAGAGAAGTAATTGAATCAAATAGTTTGGCAATGTTGTACTAGTACAGTGAATGCAAATGATTCTAGCCCACTTGATAGCTAATGATGAGCACAAGATGCCCAACATAATTAAATCATTATTTAAGGTGCAACAAGAAATTCTGCACAACTTTTATTTCTCAGTTGCAAAGATACAGCTTGTGACTCCTAAATTTCTTCCATCTGTTTGTGATGCTTGTTTGAAGCAGCATAAATATTTGAATTTTTTTCTTTTGGAAATCAAATATTTGAATGTTTTGATTGTGCTTGGTAGTTGTGTGAACTGGATAAGATAGCAAATCCCATTCATAGTGCAGGCATCAGTCAGATAATTGAATGTTATGATTACTACCGGAGAAAAACAGTCTGTATGATCTATATACAATAAGTGTTAGCAAACTAACAAAATTTAAACAACGTACCTACAGTTTTTGGTACAACCTGTCCGTATAAACCAATAACAATTCTACCTGCAAGAGAAGCAACGTTACTACCGGATGAAAAAGCAACAATGAAGTAGAGATTGCAACTTGAGGTCAATTGCAACAGGACAAGCATGATTCATATGGTAATCTACTTTTACTGATCTTTACAGGGAAAAAAAATTGGATGAAAGGAGTTGTGAATGAGAATTTGTGGCAAATATAAAGCAATGATTAAAAAATCAAACCCGTTTGATTTGGTTTAACGTAAAAATTTTGAACCGTTTAACTTATTAGTTCAGTTTATCTTAATAATTTTTGTTATTAAAAATCGATTAATTTATTAATTAATCAATGAATTTTCATAAACTAAACAGTTTTTATAAACTATAATAAATTGGTTAGTTTTTATTTGACAGTTTTCTTCATCAATTAAACTCTAATTTCTTCAATAGACAAAGATAATCTCCTTCTTTAATCATATTTTGAATTATTTAATTTTATTAATCTTTATTATCTACTAGTTTTATAACAGTTTAATGCCGATTGAACCTTTAAATCTCTTACTTTATTGGTTTAATTTTCAGTCCGATTTTTAAAACATTAATATAAAGTCAAGAACTGCCGGATAAACCTTTAATTGTGCAGATCTAAGAGGTATACCTAAACGCTGTTCTTCAATATCAACATCCAAGTATACTCTATGCGTGATCTCATAAACCTCATCTGGCTCGTCTTCAACCTGTGTAATAAACTAGATAAATTTCTTCCCAAGCACCAAAAGAAGAACAAAGTTAAACACATTAAAAGACATGCGCTCACAAGTTAAATACATTACAGTTTAGTAAAGCAACGAAAAATGTGAGCTTGGATTTAGCTGCAGCAACAAAGAAACAGCATGATATATCAATGCAATGGCACCGAACAGGAAAAAAGTTCAATCACTACCATTTATGTGGCCAGAATTACATGATTTAATATACTCATTTTGGAAAATGTCTCTCAAATTCCTAATTCTAACTCCACATAATTCCTCAATCCTTTTCTGATCCAGACAGTGTGATTCATGAAGAGCTAACCTAACATAATCTAAATGCTAAATAAAACAAAATTAAACGTAGATCAATATGGAGGAAACGACATTCCACCAATATCAATGTTGCATACAAGCTCCTCACGGCGTCTCAATTATCAACAATCTATTAAAACGTACCAAAAACAAGAACCCGCATCACAATCAACTGCATTAATGCTCATCCAGACCACAAAAACCGAAATCATCAATCAGATCCACACAAAAAACATCAAGCAGCACTAAAATTTATCGAAAGGAACAACATAATTACACCTGTTTTGGGTTGGTGAATACGAAAATGAGAAAAACCAAGACGACTGTGACGAGAATGAGGCTCTTAGGATGAACCCAACCTGGCATGTCTCCTTGTATCATATATGGCCAACTTTTTTGTTCTTACTTGGTCTCCTACACCATAAAGATCTCAACTTTCTTCAATCCCTTCTCCATAAACTCCAAAATCTCAAACGCCCACCTTTCCTCTTCCCGTAATTTCGACGAGGACACTCACAGTGGCCTCCAAAGAGTGACAGAATTGCAGGTAACAGAGGTTGTATCCGATCTGGTTCATCGTCGTTGTGTTGTTTTAATTACTTTGAGCCCATCAAGTCATCGACCTGAATTGTGAACAGAAGCACTTGGGATCTCCCAAAGCCCAACATGTCAGTGGGCATATGATGAACCCACGAAAGCCTACTCCAAACTCGGAGGTAAGACAATTACACGATTTATGATTCTATAATGATATTTTTGTTTACTTAAGGAATAAGAACTGCTTAGAATCAATTATTTCCAATTTTATCACATTGAAAATTTTCAATTTTATTTTTTAAATATAAATTAATAATAAAAATATTTCTTTCATTAAAATAAAATGCCAAAAAGGGAATTGCATGTTTATAAATTTACTCTCATATTGTTGTTCTTTTTCTATTAAAAATATTTTATTAAATTCTATTAAAACAAATTTAAATTTTAATTAATTTTTAAAAAAATCACACTAGTATGAAAAATTAAAACAATACTTGACGATCATTAACCATTTACAATAATAATGCTCAATTTAATATTAGAATTTAATCAAAATGTTGTTCAACAAAAAAATTAAATATTTTTTAATTTTACCAAACCTCTCTAATTTTGGCTTGCTATCATTATCCGAGTCACACAAGAATTCATAATAATTTTATTATTACAATGATATAATTTAATTGATATCCTTTAATTTTCCATACAAAAGTCATAACAAAATCACGATTAGAATTGGGCATGGCAAAAAATAATAATAATAACTCAGCCTGAAGTAAGGGATTTGACAAAAATTATTTAGGTTTTTGGCTAAGTTTAAACTTTTTTTAATTTCTAATTTTGGATCAAACTTAGCCTCATATTCCACAACTTAGTCCAATCCAAAATTCGATCATTTTTATTAAAAAATAATTGTTTTGTTATTGTAACAAAATAACATTATTTTGTGTTTACTCTATATTTGCCTCTCATAAGCTATCCTATAACTTCTTCGTAAGCTATTTTCATTGACAAAATATCCACAAGTCATCACTTGCAATGATTAATCTTTAAGATCACTTCTTGTATAGGTGATCCCGGTACTGATATGGCCATTGGCTTTATAAATTTATTGTTAAATATTTAAAATACTCACATATGCTTACACATCTTGCCAATAAAGAATTTTAGACTAACCAACTTAAACTCACCTAATGATAGACATTAGAATACAAAAAGAGAAATCTTAGCAATGACATAATAAAATTTAAATAATAAAACATTGACCATTTTTTCATAAATCTCTTTAAATAACTCTAAATGACCCAATGTTAGATACATTTGAATTTAAACACAAAACTTCTAATAGAAATTTAAATAAGATGAATTGATTAAGACTGGCCATTTAACTACTTCAAATTTGATTTAGAATTTCAAAAGTCAAGTTTATTTATGACACCCCTTTATAAACTTAATTTTTTATAATTACAAGTATTATCTGTAATTTTTTTAAAATATCATACTTGAAGAACTTAGAGAAAATGACAATAACTTGATGAAGAGAGTTCGCAAACTCCAAGTTAATCTCCTTCTTAACAATACATTCTCGAATAAAATGTAACCTTATATCAATATGCTTTCTTTTATCATGGAATATTGGATTCTTTGTTAAAGCTTGACCAGGTTTATTGTTAATCATGATTTTTGTTAATTCAATTTACTATTGTTAATCATGATTTTTGTTAATTCAATTTACTATAAATGAAACTCTTTCAGTGGCTTTCTCAATCGAATAGCTTGATAAGTACAAGAAATAGCTACATCATATTATGATTCACACATAAAGAGTGTGACTATGGATGGTTTCTTTGAACACCACGAGATCGCATTATGTTTTAAGAAAAAGCAAACCATTGGTACCTTTTATATCATTAAGATATGTGGCAAAATCACTATTATAAAATCTATTAAATTAAAGTTTTTTGAAAAATGAGAAAAACATGTTATAGTCAATTATATCTGTAAGATATCGAAGAATTATCTTAGTTTATCTTCAAGTTAACTTTAGACGATATCTCCACAAATGACTAATAAGTCCAACTATAAATAAGATATCTAGGATTGTGCAAGTCAAGTACCTTAAGCTTCTCACAAAACTTTTTAACAAAGTTTAATCTACACCTTTTTGTCCATCAAAATTAATTCTATTCCAAACTTTATAGGAGTGTCAACCAACTTACATTCTAACATCTTCAACTTCTTAAGCACTTTCTTAACATAGCCTTCTTCAGTGATAAAAATTTCATCCTTCATTTACTTCACCTTGATCTCTAATTATTAAGACATCAATCTCATGTCACTTATTTCATACTCTTAAGTCATGGAATCTTTGAACTCTTCAAATATTTATAGGTTGTTGCCTATAAAAGTAATATCATACATATAGATACCAATAAATAATAAATTATCTGTATACTTTTTAATATAAAGAGCATAGTTAAGTAAGCATCTCATAAAACCATTATCTTATAAATAATAATTGATTTGACTATTCTAAGCTCTTGGCACTTGTTTAAGTTATACAACGCCTTCTTTAACTTGAATATTTTATTTTTTTAGCCTTCAACTAAATATCCAACTAGTTTTCACCTAGATATCCATTAAAGAAATTAGACTTGACATCTAATTGATGAATCCTTCAATAATTTTGGGAAATAAGAATCTCTTCATAGTGTTGAGAGTAATATAAACGAATATTTCTTTATAATTATTGCCTTACTTTAGCTTGTGTCTTTTGACAATAAGCTTTACCTTATATTTGTCTACTTCACCTTTGGAATTTTTCTTGATTTTATAAACCCATTTGATTATAATGGCATGATGACTTCTAGGATGAGAAATAAGTCTGATATATCATTCCTTTTGATAGCTTAAATTTCTTCACATCGTATGAATCCACTTCTCATTGTTGTAGACATCTTCAAATTTAAAATTTCAATATCTTTAAGTACACAAAATAAGTTAGGATTATCATAAAATTTGTTAGGTTTTTAATATCTTCAAGGTCCCATGCTTAATAGGTAAATATGTGGACGGTGATACTTAAGATGATGGGGTTGGTGAGGTTCGTAGAGAAAAATCATTTTCAACTTCTTAAACAATCTACTTTTCCTTTTTGATCTTCAAAATATAGAAAGAAACCATTATATATATCCATTTGAAAGCTCTAATGCCAAGATGCTTTTTCATCAAATTCAACATCTTTATTAATAACATTCTGTTAGTTTCTTTAACTGAGCACCTTATAACCTTTTAAGATCTCATCATATTCAATAAAAACAAACTTCTTCCTTTGGTTTTCAAGTTTGGACTTTCTTGCTCTAGAAAATGAACATATGCAATAGATTCAAACACTCTTAAATGTCATGCAGAAGGCTTCAATACATTCTAGACTTCTTATGGAGTAACATATTTCAAGCTCTTTCTATGACTATGATTTGAAAGATAAATGCAACTACTTCACCCCAAAACTCCTTAGGCATCATCTTGCTTTTCAATACAGTTCTCTCTATATTTAAAATTGTTTGATTCTTTCTTTTAACTACTATATTTATTGGGAAGATCTAGGTACTATAAAAGGACAATTTCCATGTAGCTTACAAAAACTCTTAAATTCATTAAAAGTAAATTCTACGCTTATATTATTTCTTAAAGCCTTAATCTCATAACCAATTTCTTTTTCAACTAACTCTTTAAACTTTTTAAACATTTTAAAAGCTTTAGACTTGTATGTCAAAAAGTTCACCCATGTCATTATATTATAATTGTCAAGAAGAGAATAAAGTAAGAGATTTTACCAAAATATGAAGGATTGATGGGATTGTAAATATCTACATGAACAAGTTGGAGTGGCTTGATAGCTCTTGAGCTTGACTAGTTTAGAATTCTTTTCCTTGAATGCTTTTCAAACATACATGTCTCACATGGTTATTTAAGACGAACTATACTTGAATGCCTCTTACCATCTTCTTTTCTCCCAAAGCTTTTAGTGGATTAAAGTTCAAATATTCATACCTCATATTCCATATCCATAAACGATCACTAACAACAGTTTTCAAACTTATAGCCTTTGTAGTGTGTAGGATTACAAAAATATCTTATTGTTAGTCATAGTCACTTTGGCAATAATATTAGCATTACAATTCAAATGTTATTGTCATCTAGGATTTCAATGTCTATATTCAATTGACTGATTTGGTAGAACTTACACATCGCTACATTGTGGCTCTATACTAGAAGATACTTTGTTTCATTTGACGATAAATGTATATGATAAGAAAATGTTTAAACTATAAATATATATATTAAAGTATATGTATACTTGAAGGTATAAGGAATTTCAAGCCTACATTACTAGATTTTTGGTTGTTTGAGGTAGAATGTTGTTATTGTCTAAAAATTGAATTTGTAACATTAATTGATTGATTTGGTTTAATTTGGACATTACTATGTTGTAGAATTCCTCTAAAATCCACCATCATTCCTTTATTTCTATCAAGTGTCATAATGTTGGATACCTATAAAAAATAAACAACATATTGAAGAAAATAAACATCACATACGTGAAATATAATAAAGAAAAATCAATATTATTAATAAAGTTAAACTACATAAGCGTGTCAATATGTAAAAACTTATGCAACTAAATCCAAATATTAATATTACTAAGTTAAATATTGACGATATTATAATAAGGTAATAGAAGGAGTATTTTAAAGATATATTCAATCATCATAATCAAGATCTTCAAAATCATCATTGTTAATCACATTATGAGTGGACTCTTCATCGATATTATATTCAGCCAAAGTATCATTGTGATCATATAATTCATCCTTAAAATAGTCTTCATCCCTTTCTACGACAAGATTATCATATACTTTGGTTGTTTATAAAATATTAGGATCATCATCTCTCCTATAAAATGATGATATGTCCTCATCTTCAATTTTGAGTGCTACATTATTCCCCTGTGAATCAATTTCTTAATATACTTCATCCTAAGAGAACTAAAAAAAAACTAGTTTATTAATTTCAATTAACAAAATAAATTGGGGTTATGATTAATTAAACAATTAATTAAAATTAATGAGGAATCAAAATAAATAAACTAAGTATAAAGTGAGAAATTAAGTCATAATTAACTTCGATTCAAGGGAAGATCACATCTAATAATAATATTAATTATTGGTCTAAAAAGAATGATTTCATAATTCAAGTTATTAGTCCGAAACATATTAGGATAGTTGTAATAAGTTTCAAATTTTTCTAAATTAATTTATTCAAATCAAAACTTACTATCAATTGATTGGGTATGATATCATTCTATATTAATTAAATGATAGCAATAAGCTTAGTGAAAAAGACTAGATCCTAAATTAAATAATTGAGATAACTACAACTATTCAATTTAGTTTTCTTATTTTTGTAAGTTAAATATGTAAATTAATAAATTACATATTTGTTACTTGTACCAATCGTTTATGACAATTATCGATCACTAAGTTCATAAATAGCTATAGAATAATTAACATCAAATTTATATGTCAGATCAATCAATATTAATTATTCATGAAATATAAGAACATAAAATAAAAATACTTGAATTAAAATATGAATCTAAGTTTACAACAAAACCTCACAAGGTCACAACTAAAGTTTTGAATCCCCTTAAAATCAAAATATTTAGATTTTAACCACACATGACTTTAGTTCGAACACAAAAAAAAGAAGAAAAGATGAAATATTGGGAGAAAATTGCAAAGAAATGAAAAGAGAATAATGGAGAAGGTGGTTGACTTGTTTTTTTGTCTTCTTTTCCTACTCAAAACCTAATCTACTTCTATCTTGCAAAGGTCTCTATCTAAACAAATACAAATCCCTACATAATAGGGATGGAAATATGTTCTTAATTGAATTTTAACTCTTAAAGTGAATCTGGAATTAGGTGTGATCTCGCCTTTACCATTGTAGTAATATGTTTACTTTTTTCAAAAATTCGTGATTTTTGACCAATACTGCTCCAATTTGATGCAATCTTCACTCCTTATATTCTAAAACAAAACAAATATTAATTTTCCTATTTAAGCACAAAAAAATTGTCAAAATAAAAGAGATAATTTTAATTAATATAACTAAATAACACCTTATCAAATTCCCTTACACCAGGCTCACGCCTGTCATCTAGCATACATTAATTCAATACATCAATCATCTTCATAACAACCTCTTTTCTTCTTTCATGCTATCAAAAAATATCCCAAATGCTAATACATATTAAAGGTTTAGGATAAAAACATAATTGAGAATAAGCACTAATAAGACACAATGTTAAAATGAAAACATGGCATCTCATCAATTCCATTAAAATAAAATGAAACAAGACTTGATACCCTCTTATAGATTTCACTTTACGCACTCAAGGTGATCAGCACAAAGCAAAGCGAGTTATTTCAATAAGCTTGCTTATAAATAATTTCTCCATCACTTAACAAATATGAACCTAATGCTTAAATCAAATGGACTTGATAATGGTTGTAATGTGACTTAAGTAAGGTATGATAAAAAAAAAATCGGTTAAAGATATTGAAGAAAATCATACAAATTTATCCATACAAGTTTCAACTTGAATCAGTCTAAAACTCAATTGATTCAAATAGCATCCTTTCAATCAACTCATCTTTTTAAATCTTTTTTCTTTTTATATATTTTTTTCTTTTTTCTATAAAAAATATCAAAGAGGATATTTCTCTTTTTTTGTACTTCTCTTGAAAAATCAAAATAATGTAATTTGAATCAACTAATTTACATTTGATGAAAACAGTCAAAATCTTATACAAATAAGCTTGATAAAATTCTTCAATTTAGGGTTTCAAAATTATTAAGGATATTAAAAACAAGGGTAAAAGTGGCTTGTAATAAGGTTAATACTTAAGAAACGAAAGGCTCAAAATAGTTTTCTAGGGGTAAGAATTAAAGTATGCTTGTTTAAGTCAAAAAGTGTTATCTTAAGTGCCTTTATTATCTTTATACACAAAATTATTAAAAAATGTGATCTTAACATGCATTCAAAAGCAAGTTCTAGCATAAACAAGATATGTTTGATATCATACAACAAAAGTAATTGTATAAGCACAAATGTGATTAATGGTCTTAGGCTTAAAGCTTACATAAGTGTCAAAATGCATCAAGTTTTACATACTTTAATTTTAAAAAAACCAATGAGATACTTAAAGCAATTTAATGAAAAACACTAATCATGCTTGTCTCTTTCATGCATTATAACTTAAACTAAAATGTATCATAACTTTGGGATTATTTCTAAATAACAATTAGAAAATTTTGAAGCTATTATAAGGAATAATCAAGATATAAATCATAGTATTCATAAGTTCAAATACAAATCACAGAGTTCATTATAGTATATATTTTCTTGCTCCCCCACCTGAATCATACATTGAGGACGCTCACATGCCAAAAAAATAATCAACATAAAATCAAGCACTTAGTACAAGACTTCCCTCTGAGTTGTGAGCATCTAAAATGAGATGTACTATAGTTTCAATAGACATGGAGTTATCACCCCATAAATTGGAATAGAGAATCCAAATTCTTCTCAAGTTTAGAAATTTTACATTTCAATCTCACTAGTCGAGAATGATACTCATGTAGGATTAGTGGAGCCAAAAGATACATAAGTGATGGAACATCACCATCCTCTTAAAATATGTTGATTATGAACCTCTCTAGAGGGGATCACATGATATAAAACAAAATGTTTTCCTTTTTTACTCGAGTAACTGCATCCTGCTTAAACAAGCCTTATCCAACGGTTCCATTTTATAGGCGATATGCATATCAATGTCATTCATATCAAACAGATTAAGATTAAAAGTGAGATAAGTAATAAGGAAATCAAGACATAAATTCTTGTTAAAAAGAGATACAATATTAAACTGCATTGCCAACCAAGCACCTAAGTTATTGTGTACTTTGTTTACTATACACCAAATAAAGAACAACTCAACTTTAATGCAAGCAAACGTCATGAACTTCCTTCATGAATAATTAAAAGCCAAAAAACACTACATATAAATCCATTCAAGCTCATTAAGATTACTATCTTTAGATTTACTTAGATGATAACCCAACGAGTCAAAAGACATTGATTTTGATACTCTAAAATAATTAAAATCACTATGGTTAAAATAAATTCTTTGTATTGAGTCAAATTAGCATATTCCTCATCTATCAAACCTAAGGCCAAATTAAAATCAATGATGATATTTAATTCAACACCCAGTAATCTATATTGTATCACATTAGGACTACAGAAAGTAAAATTATCCAGTTTATAAAATTTGAAGGTAGCATAAAATTACCTAGTTAATTCAATAAATATCGGACAACGAATCAATACAAAATATCTCCAACTCACATCAGTAAACAAATCATCAAATTTCTCTTTAATATGCAATTCATCTAAAGATGGGTAGTGTACATACTTATCGATATCAATATGTCAGGTTTTGAGACTAGCATACTGTTGTTTTCTTTCATTAGAGTTAAAAGTGAGATATTTGTACAAG
The DNA here is from genome assembly GCA_024520975.1 of Erythroxylum areolatum. Lineage (NCBI taxonomy): Eukaryota > Viridiplantae > Streptophyta > Magnoliopsida > Malpighiales > Erythroxylaceae > Erythroxylum > Erythroxylum areolatum. The sequence continues at coordinate 71,257,190 of JANIJH010000225.1, read as the reverse complement.
TTTAATTCAGCTGGTGTCAAGAGAGGTGTTTTTCCCAATCCAAGCACGCTTCCTATTGGTAATTGGGGGAGGTCTTGTGGTGGCTTGATTTTTTGCAGTAAGATTCACCTTAGACTTTCTTTTTGCTATTGTCAAAGTAGTATCTTTAGAACGTCCCATAATTATAACAATTATAAACAAAAATCTAATTCAAAAAAATTAAAACAACCTAGTAATAACTAAAATTAAAATTACAATTACAATTAAAATTAAAATTAAAATTAAAGCAACTAAAAATAATTAATTAGGTTAAAATAATATAACATTAATAAAATATGAGTAGATGTTGGTGGTTGTTACTGTGGAACGTAGGTATAGGAATTGGTTCAAAGCAAGGGATTGGAATGCTATGAATTTTGGTGTGTTGCTAGAGCTAGGAGATCGTAAGCCATTACCTAGAATTTGAACATCTTATATAGTTTTACCAAGACTCTTGATTTGGTTTACCACTCATATGACTCTTATAAAGTACTCTAAAACGGATTCATCACTGTTCATTAAAAGTGTCACAAACTTGGTGTTTAGAGTTTGAAGTTGTACCTTCTTCACTTTCTCAACTCCCATCACTGAATTTTCTAGAGTTTCCCACACCTTCATTAATGTGATTTTATTAGCTATTTTTTCAAACATTTATTCATCTAAACCTTGACAGATGACGGTAAGTGCATTATGTTTCTTCTTTTGTTTCTCCAAGGCTTCTTTTTGAGCTTAAGTCAAGCTCTCCTCATTTTAAGACTTCACATAGCTTTTGTTCAACATATCTCATATATCTTATAAATCGAAAGTGGCCTTCATCCTAGGTGCCTAATTCTCATGGTTGAGTTTAGTGAGCTGTGAATATATAGTAAAAAGAAATGGAGACTCCTTTTGATGAGATAATTGGCTTTAATACCACTTTGTTGGACAAAGAATAAAATACTAACAAATACTCACACATTTCACATAATGAAATAACATTATTCTTACGATATAAATTTTACTGTTTTCCTCTCTTGTATAAGCATTATATGGCTATTTATAGTACCAATGGAGAATTCTAGAATAAAAAAATGAAAAACAACATTATTCCGTCCAAATTTGTGACAGGTGGTGTCTATATTTCATACTTATTCATGAAAGATGTTATATATAAATTTAAAAAAGGATCAACTATACATGTCTATTAGTAAATAATATTAATTAATTATTATCGCTAAATAAAAATTTTATATTGTAAAAATAATATTTTTATTAATTACTTTATTCCAACCAAAAAAACAAAAGCTATAAGTTAGAAGAAAACTAGCGAGGAGCTCTGCTGTCTTTTATTTCCATTAAGTGGCTAATACTGAAGCAGCAAGGGATTTAACAAAGAGTGGCTTAAAGCTTTGTTATTCCATTCATGACTTATAATTCATGCAATCCAATCTGCGTAGCCCATTTGAGAATCCTAGCTAAAGATTATACAAGCTAACTAAATTTAGCGAAACCTCTCACGTGAAACTTCATATTCTTCCTTATCAATTCATGTTATTCTTTTCTAGTTGAAACATTTTAAAAAAATTCAGTTTGCTCTGCATACTTACATACCTATGCTTACTATTAACTTGAAAAGTTAGCTGGTCCTCTATATATTCCGAGCACATTCGAACATTTTGTGGAAGACTCAGTTTATTTGATAATTATATTTGTATTAGTTTAAAGTTTGATTTATTAAGAAACTAACAGTATGTAAAAACTTTATTGTCAAGTTTGCATGTTATCCTTGTTAAAAACCAACCTTAATCAAATCACGAATATAACGGAAAAATAAAATTTTACAATTTCCTTTTGAATTTCGATAATTGATTAATTTGAAAAATTAAACTCGAATCATAAAATTTGAAATCATACCCAACTCAATAAACTTTTTGAAACTTTTTTGATGTGTTGATCATGAGCTATTTATGTGTTTAACCTTTAATAGTATTCACAGTGTAGTCATTCAACTTTTGATGGGAATAAGTAGAAGTGCTAGCTCTCTTATGCTTATTCATATTTATAGAAAAAGTATTAATATATTTATTTATATTAAAATTAAATTACTTTGATTATAATTAAAATCAAACTCATACTATAATTAATTTAATTTTAATAAAATCAAATATCTCATATTTGACCCATAAAGTTTCTCAAATCTTATAATTAAGTTCAACTTAATTGAAAATGCTATTTATGTGTGATCCATAAACTGCTATTTATGTGTGATCCATTAGATTCCTAATTTATTAAAAATGATTATAAATTTTAATTTTAATTCATAATTAGAATTAGATAAATTAAAGAACCTTTTAATTTAGCTTTAATTCTCTAATTAAATAATTTATAATCAAAAATCAAGATTGATGTCTAACAATATGTCATCATCACCCAAATATCACAAATGTCAAAGTAGTTTGACTGTACATGTCTATGCTTGGTTATGATGTATAATTTAATTTTTTTATCATCCAATGTTCCAATTAAACAAAGTATGGATATAGTTTGTACTATTTTGTATCTAATCATGTTCATTCTTACCAAATTATTAATTGATTTATAATTAATATTTGGAAATACCTTTTTGAATTTCAATCCAGTTTGGCCAAAGAATTCCTTAAATCATTATTAATTAAGAATAGTAGAACATTCTCTCTAATTACTTTAAAGTAATGAATCTATGTTGACTTACTCAATTATCTCTATATAGTTTATACTGTATCCAAAAACTACCAACTTAATTATCCTAGGACAGTTCATAACTAGCATAAAAAAACAGTAATTCCCACATGAGATACCTTGATAATCTCAAGTCTAAGGATCAATTATACAACCATCATTATGAAAAAATCCACAGACACATAAGAAATATTTCATTTGTGATTTTTATAATCGGGTCAGTTTAGTGAATTTATTCTTTAATAAGCACTCACACATTAGTTTAAGTATCTCTGTATTTTAACTTATGAGATCAATTAATTTCTTCATAAAAAAGAAACATAATATGTGCTATTTTACTGTTTCATCAATTTCCCGTCTTGATGGAACTATAGCTAGGAACATTTGAAAGTAATATATAAATGCAAATTGAATTTCATAATTATAATCTCATCATAATTTCAATTATACATTAATTATTCCAGGAATTTTACCATTAGTATTAAAATATCAAATGTAATAAACATATACGTAAAGATAAATAATGTCTTTTATTAATTAAATAATAACATTACATTAAAATTGCAACCAACTGATTAGCTATAAGGGCATAAACTAAAAATCTTTCACCTGCTAAAGTCAATTGCTTACGTATCTAATATTATATCCATCCATATATAGATCATGTCTCTTATGAGACGATGGCTTAGTGAGAGGATTTGCAAGATCTCTCCGGTGAGAACTCACTCCAATGTTGTGTCTTTCTGCTCTACAATTTCGTGATCAAGTAAAACTTTTTGAGTACATGTTTAGATTGTTGATAAGACCTTGGTTCCTTTCCCTATGCAACGGTGCCATTATTGTCACAGTACAATATTATAGAATTAACAATGCTAGGAACCACTTTAAGTTCAATGATGAATTTTTGGACCCAAACTGCTTCCTTTGTCAACTTTGACACTAAAATGTACTCTGCCTTGATCATAGAATCTGCAGTGGTTAGTTGTTTGGAACTCTTCCAACTTATAGTATGACTACTGAGAGTGAAGTTATGCCCTAACTGTAATTTATTATCTTCTAGATTTGACTGAAAACTAACATTTGAATATTCCTAAGCTCTTAGTTTAGCTCCCTCATATACCAGGAAAACATCCTTAATCCTTCTTAAGTACTTTAAAATGCTTTGTCATAGCCATTCAATGACACTCACCTAGATTGGCTTACAACATACTATTTATGCTCAAAGCATAAGATACATATGTTATAATATATTTCATCACATATATGATTGATCCAATTATCAAAGCATATGAAGCATAATCCATTTTATCTCTCTCTTCTTATATCTTAGGACACATATTCTGTGAGAGAGAAATCCTATGCAACATGGATAAAAATCCCTTTTAGAATTCTTCATGTTAAACCTCTTTAGCACTTTGTCTATACATATGGATTAGGATAACCTAAGTAACCTTTTTGATCTATCTCTATAGATCTTTATTTCCAGAATATAGGCTGCTTCTCCGAATATCCTTGATGGGGAAGTTCTTGGATAACCAAATCTTTATATGTTGGAGCATTTGTATGTCATTTCTAATAAGCAATATATCATCCATATACAACACTAAAAAAATGACTACACTCCTTCTAACCTTCTTATATACACATGATTTGTTCACAATTTTTACAAAATCAAACTCTTTAACTATCTCATTAAAAGGGACGTTCCAACTATGTGATGCTTGCTTAAGTATATAATAGACTTTTGCAACTTGCACACGGATTAGGAAATCTTTTAGATTCAAAGCCCTCAGGTTATGTCGTATACACATCTTCAGCAAATTTCCATTGATAAATGTTGCTTTGACATCTATCTGCTAGAATTCATTATTATGATATATGACTATAGCCAATAAGATCCTTACGAATTTAATCATAGCTACTAGCGAAAAGGTTTCATCAAAATCAACTCATTCTTTTTGTTTGTAATCTTTAGCTACTAACACTGCTTTGTATGTATTTACATTACCATTCATGTTAGTATTTCTCTTAAAAACCCACTTGCATCTAATAGGTTCAATACCATCCAGTGCATCCACCAAAGTCCATGGTTAGTGTACATGAATTCCATTTCAGATCTCATGGGCTCATGCAATTTTAAAGAATCAATGTCAAACATTGCTTCTTTGAAATTAGTAGGCTCATCATGTATGAGTAATACATTATCCTTCCCCTTTTCTACATGTAGATCTAATTTAATAGGAAACGACATATCCTACTAGTGCATCACAGATTATGTGTCTCTTGAACCCTCAGTTGTACATCATATGTATCAACCTACAATTTTTGTTTTATCTATATGTGAATTTATAACTTTTAAACTTCTTAAAGTTCTACCTTGCTCCCACTACTTTCCTTGAGAATCAATTCTTTTTTTAAGAATGTAATATATCTTAAGACAAACATCTTTTTCGTAAGAGGATTTTAAAATTGAAATTTGATGCTCTCTTTCAAATATCCCATAAATTTGCATTTATCTAATTTAGCTTGAAGCTTATTAGATATTGCACACTTCATATAAGCATCATATCCCCAAATCTTTAACTATGACAACCTTTATCTTCTACCAGTCTATATCTCATATGTATCGAATTGGACGGAACTCTATTTAGAAGGTAAGCAGCAATTTCAATGGCATATCCCTAAAAGAAGATAAGAAGGACTGCATGACCATCGTAGAACGTACCCTATCTAATAGAGTATGATTTTTCCTCTCAAATATCCCATTATGTTGTGGAGTTTCAGGAGGATTCCATTGTGAGAGAATCTCATTATCCTTTAAGTAACCAAGAAACTTGTGGTCTAAGTATTTACCACCTTGATCTAATCTAAGTGCCTTAATAGTTTTACTAGTTTGTTTCTCAATCTCAATTCTAAATTCTTTGAACTTTTCAAATGATTCAGACTTTTATTTCATTAGATACATATAACCATATCTCAAATGATCATCTTTGAATGTAATGAAATATGAAAATCCACCTCTAGCACACGTAGACATAGGGCCACATACATCTAAATGTACAAGCTCTAGTAACTCATTAGCATGTACTCCCTTTCCACTAAAAAGTAGTTTGTTCATCTTTCCCAAAAGATAAGATTCGCAAGTTCCTTATGATTGACAATCAAAAGGATCTAAATGTCCTTTATGTAACTTTATAGTTCTAGTTTTATTAATATGACATAACCTACAATGCTATAAATAAGATGAATTTTGGCCGCTTAACTTTCTTTTCTTTGCTATTGATGTTAAGAATTGTCTTTTCAAGATCTAAGTCATACAAACTATTTGTAAGTAATCTAGATCTATATTGAACATCATCTTTATCCAAAGAACAACTCTTATTCTTAATAATAAAGACAAATCTATTCAAATCTAAATAAGAAATATAAATGATAATTCTATTAACTATTGAAACATAATAATAATTATTTAGTTCTAGCATAAGGTCAGAAGACAAAGTTATACTACAATTTCTTACACCTAATGCAACAACTTTTTCCCCATTGCTAACTTGTAGGTCTACTTCGCATTTCCTCAATGATCAACCACATGATAACATATGCATGTTATTACAAATATGAGAACTGCATCTAGGATCTAATACCTAAGAATATGAAACAGAAGTGGAAAGATTGCTCTCAATCATAAACATACCTAAAGAATCAAATTCATTAAGCTTTTTGTCTTTCAAGGTAGCAAAATAAGTTGGGCAATTCCTCTTCTATTATACATTAACTCTACAATAAAAACATATGCTCTTGTCATTGCTCTTCTTCTTGGCACCACCTTTTGGCTTTACTACTATGCCAGAAGCCTTCTGTTTCTTGTTATAATTCATCTTAGAGCTCTTTTTCTTGCTTTTGGAAGAATGCACACAAAAATTAGAATCGGGTTCCTTTTTAAGGAACCCTTATGTAATCTTGAGCATATTCAGCAGCTCAGGCAATGACATATCTTTTTGATTTATGTGGAAGTTCATAACAAATTGAGAGACTGCAACACAATGCTCCTCAATGTCAAAGTAGTACTCATCTTCTGATTCGATAACCGAAAGGCATAAAAGACCAAGTATTAGTTTATATTGTAAAATCAAATAAAATAAAAAGCTAATAAATATTTTATTACTCCCACTATTTTGATCAAAACAATAGCTTTTACTATTAAATAGAGAAATTATCAAAAAAATTCTAACAGGTTAGGATTTTATTTAAAAAAGTTGAACTTGAGTTTACTCAACAAATTAACTAAACTTAAATGAGGTAGATAATAATTTTATCAATCACATCTTATGTGACTCCTAGATCTATTGGGTAACAACTCTTTTCTAAAATATATCATATATATTGTTCCTAACTTTGCTTATAAATTCATATGATCATTAGTTTGCTCATCCAAATTATATAAATTTAGCTAAGTAGGGTTCATTAATTTAAAATAAAACATATTTAGGTTAAAATGCCTTAATGTTGCTCAACAAGTCTTACAATAAATAGAACTATGATTTTATTCTTAAATAATGCAGGTAACTATCACTTCCTCAACGTGTAATTAATATTTAATTGAGAGATTTGAAATTTTAAAATTTTTGGTCTCATGAGAATAATATAATCTCATTATATTAATAATTTCTAACGCAATTTAATTATGAGAGAAATCCTTTAAAACCTTTGCTTGATTCTAATTATTGATTTGATAACTAATTTAATTTTATTTAATAATTCAACTTTTTGTTAAACTAAATTCCAAAATATTCCTAACAATAATTATCCTTTGAAAACAATTTTCAAACATTTAGATAAACACTTTTTCAATTTTATTAGGGATATAAACCAATTTAATATCTATTAAATTAATATAATTGAAATTAAGGCTTTAAAACATATAAAACAAATAAAAAGTGTGCGTGCAAGCGCCAGAACTTTTTTTGTGAGGCGAGTGCGTTATAGCGTCTGCTCCAGATGTGCTTGCTCAATGTAGGATGTGTGTTGTCTTTACAGATTTAGTGTTTGTTTTTTATGGCACCGTCATTGCTCTCCTTTGCTTGCCTTCCTCGCTTGAGATGCCAACTTCCAGTCCCTATTGCCTCTTTTGCTGTGGGCGAGGTAAATGCCTTTCATCAATGGTGAATCGTCACTTGTGAGTTACCCCCTAGTGGTGAACTGCCTCTAGTGATGGCTTGAACCAGTGCAACCTTGCTGCTGGTGATATCCCAAAAACCATAAAAATATCAAAATAAATGTAAGGACTAGTAAACACAAGGACAATAGACACATAAGCCAATTATCAAAAACAAGAACATACAACACAATAACCAAAATAAACAAAAATGCATAATTTGATTTTATTTAGGTTTTTTGTTCTAGAACCAAAAACAATATCAACGTACAAGCAAACAAGGGAGCACTATAAAATATTCAGAATTAATTTTCATTAAATCAATAACAATCAAGTTTTTAATTTAAGTTAAACAATTAAAGAAGGTTTTGATGCAATAAAAACCAACCCTGATGGAATCACGAGGGCAACAAAAAAAATATTTAAGGTTTCCAATTGGATCTCGATGATTGAATAACTTGAAAAATTAAACTCGAATAATAAAATATGAAATCATACCTAATTTGATATTTATATTGAAAACCTTTGAAACCTTTTTAATGTGTCAATCATGAGTTGTTTACGCGTGCAATCTCTAATATTATCCACAAAGCGGTCACTCAACTTTTGAAAGGAATAACCAAGAGTACCTTTAATAATATCCATAAAGTAGTCACTCAACTTTTGAGACGAATAAGCAAGACTGCCAGTTCTCTTATGCTTATTCCTATTTATAGAAAAAGCATAAGGGTTTTTAGTATCTATTAAAATTTAGTACCTCAATTATAATTAAAGTCAAATTCAAATTGTAATTAATTTAATTTTAATAAAACAAATATCTCATATTTGATATCTAAAGTTTCTCAAACTTTATAATTAAGCACAACTTAATTGAAATTGAATTTTCTACTTTAAATTGCTCATTATATGTGACCCCTTAGGTTCCTAATATATTGCTAATAATTATAAATTTAATTGTAATTCATAATTAGAATTAGAAGAATCAAAACTTCTTTTAATTTATCTTTAATTCTTTAATTAAACAACTTGTAATCACAAATCAAGCAACATATCAGAACCACTCAAATATTAGAAATGTTAATGTGATTTGACTTAACCTATCCATACACAGTTGTGATATATATCGTCATCCAATAATCTACTTAGATCGAATATATATATAGCATCTATTCTTTTGTATCCAATTATATTGATTCCTACTAATTAGTAACTGATTTATAATTGATATTTGAAAATACCTTTTTAGTTGTCAATTCACTCTTGCCAAAAAATTCCTTAATTACTGCTAATTAAGGACAATAGAATATTCTCTCTAATTACTTTAGAGTAACGAATCTTTTATTGAATTACTCAAACTATCTCTATATAGTTCATACTACATCCAAGTACTATTGACTGAATTATCCTAGAATAATTTATAAGTAGCATCGAAACGCAGTAATTCTCATATGAGATAACTTGGCAATCTCAAGTATAAAGCTCAATTATATAACTATTATTATAGAAAAATTCACAAAAAATAAGTAATATTATATTTGAGATCCTCATAATTAGGTTAGTTCAACAAACTTCTTCCTTAATAAGCGCTCGCACATTAGTGTAAGTATCTCTATACTTTAATCTATAAGATCAATTACTTTTTTCATAAGACAAAAACATAATTTATACAAGTTTTACCGTTTTATTAATATTCCGTCTTGATGAAATTACAACTAGGAATATTTGAGAAAAATATATAAATATAAATTGAATATCATAATTATGATCTAGTCATAATTTCAATTACATAGTAATTATTACAAAGATTTTACCTTTAGTATTAAAGAATCAAATGTAATTAATATAATAAATAAAGATAAATAATTTTTAATTAATTAAATAGTAACATCATATATTAAATTTGCAGCCAATTGATTGATTACAAGGCATAATCTAACAATTCTCTTAATAAAAGCAAGGAAAAATTCCATCACAAAGACTTTGCACTTGCAAGAATTACTTATTCCATTTCCTCCATTGGGATAAGGGAGTTGTGTACGAAGAGCTCTGGGATTTGATCAGAACAATGTCGTTGTCCATGACAAAAATGGTGGGCACTGTAATTGCGGGACAGGTGCAAGGAAAACAATGCATGATGCATTTATGCAGGAACAGAAGTTTGCTACAAAACAAAAGGTTCTGTAGAAAAACTTTTCATATCGATTGATGGATCATTTTCTACGCAGAAAACCTCGTGATGATTCTTCTTTCTTTTCGAGTAATTTATTTGCTTTGATTCCAAAATAAAACCTACCTAATGGTTCACTAATAACCTTAATGTTTGTAGAAGTATTTTAATTTGCTGGGGCAGGACTAGGTAGCTAGGTTTTCATGCTGACAGATTTTGTGCATTTGACGTGCATATCTAATAAAAATCATCATCTCATCTAATCTTCATCTCGTAGAATCTTTTCTTGGTGAAAGGATCTTTTCCAGAAATCCATTACACCAGAGTATTTTGGGTAAATTGCATACAAGTTTTCCTATCTTTAATGCAAGTTTTGCGTTGAATAAAAATGAAGAAATAGTATATCTATACCTAACAATGAGAACGTTTTACGTGTGTGTTAAGTGAAAAATATAATATTTCTCACTTAGTATCCTATCTTTTTCATAAAATATAAATTATTTGATATATAACTATTCTAATATTGGAATTGTAAGATTTAAATGTTCTAAATTCATAGGAAACAAGCATTACAATGAATAACAGTGCAGAAGCTGTCGAGATCTAAGTCTTAATTGACAAATCGATTTAGAACTGATACCCGCCCCCTAAATGTGGATGCACGTCACATCTAAACAGCTCAGTCTATTGTGCTACGACAAAGATGTAGAAAAAAATATCAGCAACAGCAAACAAACTGAAGCCGTTCATGCGGTGGGTGGCTGCCGTTTAATTTGACAATCTTAAGACCCTACATGGCTTTCATTATTTGCAAGAGTCCAAGAACAATTATAGCTGTTAAATGCCACAAGAATCAAATATGCATACACAGAAGCACAAGGAAACGATGTTTCGTGATGAATGTATGCTATTAAAAGAAAGTTCAAGTAGTTTGAACAACTCAACATAATTCCCCATCTCGTCCAGACTGTAACACGGGGTACAGAACCTTCCAGGGATTGGAGCTGTTTTTGTCCAGGAAAATGAATCACAAAAAGAAAGTTCACAAGAGACCAGTTCACGATAACAATAAGCGGATTAAGTTATCATCAGGATTCACGAGGGGCACGAATTTGTAAAAGAACAAGATTTAATTGGCTGCGAGTTGGATTAGGACAAGTTTGTCTTGTGGTGAGGAGGATGCGTGCTGAGTGCCCATATTGTAATGCATACAAAACCGCTGTCGGCTTTGCTCTCAATTTCAGCAATCACAAAAAGTAGAAATATAATACGATCGATCCAGGCTTTGATTTCTCTCTCTAAATTAAAGATAAAAACGTAAAGGAACATATCTGATATGGTACTAGTGATAAGTCCAGTGAGGGTCTACCAATGGATAATTTACGCAAGCCTCGCTTATCTGCAGCCGCAATCATTGAACATGGGCAACACATGCCAATTGGATCGCATTCGCGTAAATCTACCTCTAACCTAGTTTTCATTCTTCAGAAATTTCAGTCTTTCACTTGTACCAGAGATTATGCTCTTCCTTTTCCTTCTTTTTACCATTACGTATAAGTAAGAAATGTTCATTTTGAACATGTACAATCGTTTTTCTTGTTAGCAGCTTCTTGATCAGTCTCCTTATTTGATAATTGGACCTTCTAATGATTCCCCTAATCTTAAGAAGTTCTTAGTCGAAAAATTAAGTGATCATGATCACTATACTATATTAACATGCCATTAAGATTCCCTTTTCATAATACTCATGCGTGCCGATTATTTTAAGCTGTCCTGAAAGAATAAAGACAAAAAGGAGAAACCGATATTATATAAAAGTATATTATTTGATTAAGCCACTAAAAAATAGTACATTAAATGATGTTGTCTTTTCTTATTTTGCCTTAAAATAATTAAAAGTAGTTTTTTAAAAATGAGAATCGTTGGATTTTTTTTTGTAATTAGGACTAGTTGAAATACTTTTAATACTATCCAACTTTTTTATTTTAGATATTTAAGAATGATGCAAGTAATTTCATATGGTAAAAATATTGTGCTTTCGATCAAGTAAGGTAATTATTATGGCAGAGTAAGGAAAATACAAATATTTAATGGTGATATAAATTATATTTTTAAATGAAATAATCTTTATGAAATAAAATAATACATAGAGAATAATCCTTTTGAACATACTTGTTATACTTAAAAATAAAGTCGTCATTATTATTATTATTGAAATTTTGCCAATTCGGGAGATTTAAGGAGATCCTACAGTGAGATGATTGATTAAGTCATTAAGTGAAGTGAGATGATTTATCTTGAATATATTAAATAATCTTAAACAAAGAGGCGGAAAAATAGAAAAAGAGAGAAGATAAGAAAAGAGATGAAATAAAAAAAGAAATAGAGTGAAGGAGATTGAAATTAAAATATGATATTGATTTTTTAAAATAACAAATTATATTAAAAATAATAATTCTCTTTGTAAAATATATGAAGTAAGCGACCCATTCGATAATTGTCCCTTTCGTTTTCTAATTGATAATAACAAATGTGGGGTACGAAATTTTTGGCACCTTGCATAAGCTATGGTCCTTATCACTGGCAACAAGTTCTATCGGCTTTTTTATCTTGGGAGGCCACGTACTGTGATGTGAAAAGCTTATCAACAATGGAAGCATCTTTAAGGAAGATTTCAGTATCTTGCACTGTTTCCACATACGCTATAATTAATTAATTATGTTGAATGCTTTATTTCACATAGGAAGGGATCTAAACAAGGTACGGATACTCTGTACCTTTTAATCAGTTTCTGTCTTTTTTGATTTGAGCCGTTGATTTGGTGGCTTGATGGTTACGTGAATGGTAAGGATTTCATGACACACGGAATAGGAATCGGTCAAAAGGGCAAGATCTTATCCCTCTAAATAATCTTAACAATACTTTTTATCAGAAAGTGATCATGATTCAAAATGGAGTTACTTCTGCACACACCTCTTTCTGATCACAAAAGCAAAGAGAAATCAGCCATCGGAGTTTTTGTGTTTTTGGTCCAGACCTATCAGAGTTTCCAAATGGGCAAATTATGTCAAATAAGTGCCGAGTTTGTTGCTTAGCCGGAAACAAGACTTCCAATAATATTCAGACGCAAAGTTTGCCCATAACAGTATGTGACCTGGACACCTGAAAAGTAAGTAACGGTGGTGAGGTAACTGAACGCGGCAATAGCACAGCCACGGAAAGAAGAAACTGTCCCCGACCCTTCAGGCCTTCCTTGGACACGACGGCTCTTCAAAGGTAGAGCCCTCGTCAGGGAAAGGGCTTCAAATCCTCTATGCCATCTCGGCCAATACCCTCTGTCCAAGAATTTCTTAACTATTTAAATTTCCTCTTTCTTAATTATTGTATGGTTAGGATGTTATTAGGACAGAAGTTACCGGGCAAAATGGCACAGATGATTTAAAGAACAGGGAAAGTATTGGTCTCATCCTCAGGAGTGTTTTTACAAGCATCTCAACATTAATGATGAAGCGGTGCTTGTCAGTTTGCAGAATGAAGTGATGGTGTAATTACAAGATTGTAAATTAAGACATAATTGTTGGTTTTTATTCATCAAAGTAAACTGTACTTAAAAGTAATATGAGATTAAAAGATACAGATGGAGAATTTTTTAATTTTGATTTAAGAGTCATACGGTACCCTCCCATATGCCCATGACCATGAACGCGTTTGTAAGGAAGGGAAGAAAACGGACAGAAGAGAAGACAGGCCTCACTCACATCCTAAAGGGTGGCTGCCAAGTTGAGCCCACACCTAACTACGGCTTGCGGTTGGGTACTGTTCCAGTCTAAAATCTAAATCCGTTTTTTCAACTTTCTTCCCAGTTCAACAAAGTCATCCGTTCACCTCTAATAAATCTTCTTTCATGTTTGTGATCTTTTAATCCAGAAACACTTATAGCGTCTCTATCATCTGTATAAGAACATCTTTTAAGCATGAAAAAGAAATCATACCTTATGTTAAACTAAACCATTAAGGTTCAAAATTGGATAGATAAATAAGAAAATTATATATATTTTGAATATTAAATGCAAAGTAAACATAATCTTGTACTTGAAAGTCGCTGCTACGATTGGTTTTTATCGAAAAAGGCTGGGAGAACGTAAAAGGAACTTAAAAAGTGTTTAAAGTGGCCAACTTGCAGGTTTTGTTGAAAGGGAAAGGAATTCCATTCCAATTTTTGTTTCTTCACGGGACTATAGTTTAGTACAAGTTAGCTGTTCCGTCATCTACGAGAACAAAAGATCTATTCGCTTACGAACCGTACGTGTCGCTTTTGCATCTACAGTCGCAACCGATTTAATCTATTCTGCAAAACCGCTTCGTTTACGAAAAAAATAATTAAAACAAATGATTTCAACTTCGACTTTACGCATTATAAGTCCTCTACATGCCAATGTCCTAACTTCTAAGCCAAAACCAAAATTTTCCAACTTCTTACCCTGTAAAGTTGTTGAGACAGACATAGAAATCTGTTGTTGAATATCAAAGTTTGTTTGTTAACTTTGATGGGCTACCTTCAATCCTCTGCCACTACCACCACTGCCGTGAAATGGCTCGGCTTTGTCACCGCTGTCTGGGTTCAAGCCGTCTCCGGCAACAACTACACTTTCTCCAACTATTCCGACGCTCTCAAGACTCTCATGAACTTGACACAACTCCAACTCAACAACCTCTCCGTAGCTAAAGATGTTGGTAAAGCCTTTGGCTTGCTCGCAGGCCTCGCCTCCGATCGCTTGCCTACTTCGGTGATACTTCTCATTGGTTCCGTTGAAGGGCTTATCGGTTATGGTGCTCAATGGCTCGTCGTTAGTCGCCGAATTCAACCTCTCGCATACTGGCAGGTATGTAATATACATTCCTAAAGTCTCAACCATGAGTTTGCAATGAAATTCTGATAATTGACTGTTTTTGCTTGGTTGAGAATGGTGTAGATGTGCATTTTCTTATGCCTTGGAGGCAACAGCACGACTTGGATGAACACGGCGGTGCTGGTGACTTGCATACGGAACTTTCGCCGGAACCGAGGTCCGGTATCCGGCATATTGAAGGGTTATATCGGTCTAAGCACTGCCATATTCACCGACCTTTGCAGTGCGCTGTTCTCCAACGACCCCTCCACGTTCCTTATGATGCTTGCAGTCATCCCTTTCGCCGTCTGCCTCACGGCCGTCTTCTTCCTCCGTGAAATCCCTCCTGCTAGAACCAACGCAGAAGAGAAAGAAGAGTTCAAGTACTTCACTGTCTTCAACACTGTAGCTGTCATCGTGGCCGTTTATCTCTTGGCATATGACTTCATCCCCAGTCCAAACTCTGGCCTTTCTCTAGCTTTCTCTATCATTTTACTCATACTGCTAGCTTCTCCGATGGCTGTCCCTGTTTACGCTCAAATAAAGAGTTTGAAATCGGTGAGAGCCAAGCGCGATGTTGAGAGTAGGATTGGGGAACCCTTATTGAGTGAACAAGCAACCGACGGAGAAATTGTTGAAGAGAAGCGAATTGGGGTGGAGGAGGAGGGGGAGGCGGTAGCACCGCCGTTTGTGGAGGAGGAGAAGAAGAAGCCGGTGGTGGGAGAGGACCACACGATATTTGAGGCAATGAGGACACTTGACTTCTGGATTTTGTTTGTGTCGTTTCTTTGTGGGGTTGGCACAGGCTTGGCTGTCATGAACAACTTGGGGCAAATTGGCTTGGCTCTTGGATACACTGACGTTTCGATCTTTGTGTCCCTAACAAGTATATGGGGATTCTTTGGGAGGATTGTATCTGGTTCGTTATCAGAATATTTCATCAAGTAAGAGTCTTTCTTTCCCTTTTTCTAATTACTTGCATCAGCTCTAACCTAACCCATCATACAGATGCTTTTCTTTCTTTCTTTGTTTACTCTTTTTATGTTAGTTTCCTGATCACCATCTTGTTCTTCTTGTGTTGAGGTGAAAATGGGAAAAATCAAACTCTTGATGGCTATATCGTCAACACCAACTTTTTAATTGGTGAAATTTAAAGTCAAAATATTGAATCTCATGGGGTTGTGGTTCATTCTTTCTCACACTCTTAATCGCATGACTTTTGCCATCTTGCTTTGATAAAGACGTTTATAATGTCATGATCATGGTATCGCTTTCAATTGTCTTCTTTCTTTTATTTATTGCCAGATGCTTAGGATCTTATTATCTGTGGAGGGATGCTTACTTTTGTATCTTTTTCAGTTAATCTTCTTGTTCAAAACGGTGAACAACTCGAATCAAGTGCACAAGGTTTCTCTTGTAAATTTTTCCCACGTCTTCTTTATTGGAAAACCAAGTATGGTGGTAGTTGGCTGATAGCAAATACTTGGATGGTGATTTGACTTTTGTATATTTCTTTAACCTTTAAGTCGGTTCTGTGAAGTGGTGGTAGAATTTGGCTGTCCGTATGCTGGTGATTATTTGATTCCTTGTGTTGCTTTCCCTGGGAACAGATCTTCTGTTCCCAAATCGTGTTTTCCCTCTGTTCCTGACTCATCTCATCCGTCCAATTTTTGTGGGTTTCATTTATTGAATGGATGGATTTTTATGGAACAGACACACACACAGAGTAATAGGAATAGGATATTTGGTTCCGCTTTCCCTTGGCCTTAACATTACCTTACCTACTCCTTCTGGCCAGGGTTTTAAAGAAAAGCTATAGTTGGGTCAGTTACTGATGGACAGGCGGAGGGAATCTTGTTTACTATATTGTGCAGTTTTCAAATAGCAATAACCATGAAACCAATCAACATGCTCATAAACCCTTCATCCTCGTCCAATCCCCTCCAAAAGTATGATCCTTTTTGGTCTTTATATGCATCATTGAGAAAGACACTAGACTCTAGAGGCTCAAGGGGTGTTCGTTCTCTTGTGACTTACTGGTGGTGTGACATTTATTGCAATTCCTTTTTGAGGTTGGCGGAGTTTGAATCATAAAGAAACATGGCTGGCTGAACTTGCTTTATTATATATTTTTTTTGGAAGAAATGAACTTGCTTTGTTATTGATTCTGGTAAAGTCATGATTTTTGACTCAGATTCATGGCTGAAGATATCATTCTTTCAATTTCTGTTGCAGGAAAGTTGGAACACCAAGGCCTCTTTGGAATGGAGCATCTCAGATTCTAATGGCTGTTGGCTACCTTCTGATGGCTTTGGCTTTGCCAGGTTCACTCTACGTTGGTTCAGTTGTTGTCGGCATATGCTATGGAGTTCGTCTGGCGG
This sequence comes from Erythroxylum areolatum, assembly GCA_024520975.1. Lineage (NCBI taxonomy): Eukaryota > Viridiplantae > Streptophyta > Magnoliopsida > Malpighiales > Erythroxylaceae > Erythroxylum > Erythroxylum areolatum. The sequence continues at coordinate 71,239,883 of JANIJH010000225.1, read as the reverse complement.
TCACTGTCCCAACTGCCTCAGAACTATTTGGCCTTAAATATTACGGGCTAATTTACAACATCTTGATTCTCAACCTTCCACTTGGCTCGTTTCTCTTCTCTGGCCTGCTTGCCGGATTCTTGTATGATGCACAAGCTATCCCAACACCAGGAGGTGGCAATACATGTGTTGGCGCCCACTGCTATAGGCTTGTGTTCATAATCATGGCCATTGCATGTATCATTGGATTTGGTTTGGATGTTCTCTTAGCAATTAGAACCAAGATGATCTATACCAAGATTTATATGTCCAGGAGATCAAAGAAATCGACATCATTAGCTAATGACCAATGACCTGAAAGAAGGGGTTTGTAGATTGGAGGGCGTCATGCTCGATGAGATCCTAAGTTTCTTGCAAAAATTTTGAACGGCAATTCAGTTGAGCTTCTGAAAGATTAGTTAGTGGTATTATATGCGTACCACAGTTGTGCTACTGATACTGCTACTGCGTGATCCAGATTATGTGTAATCAAATTCATTGTATGTAACACTAATGCGGTTAGTCTTTATGAAAATGTCGTTCTCTAATTCTTGCAGTAACCATGTGTCCAGCCTGACTTGAACCCTGATCGTATCGAGGATGAACACTATTTTTGATATACACCGTCCGAGTCACTTTCACTATTACTGTCAACTGAGGCTGTTGTCTGAACCGCAGGTCACTATTGATATGACATTAAAGTTATCATTACTTTGCTAACTTAGTCTGCTAAATGAGTAGACAGATTTTAATTAATTATCATTGGTTTATCAACGAATTAAGATATATTTGTCCAGCTAGTAAATGTGTTATGATATATTCTTCTTTGGAAATCTGGAATTCTGAGTTGGATAGTCATTACTAAGCTTAATCATCCGACTTGTCTTTCTGGTAATATTTTTATACAAATTTCGTTCTATGTTCTTGTCAACTTAGTTGGAAAGTTAGCGCGAGTGAACAGTGGAGTCCTTGCGGAGGCTGTCTTGAATTCTTGCACACTTTGATTAAGATTTGGATACTGAATCAAGTTAACATGTCCAAATCAAATTAACTTCACCATTTCAATCATAAACAAGCAAACAAACACAGACGGGCCCTTTAAGTTGTGTGATTTTCTTTTGTCCTAAAGCATATCCTTTCCGTACACACTAAATGATTGTCTTATGGGACGACGCAAAAGAAATAAAATGACGTCTGGACGTGGCTTCTCAATAATCGCATATAATTTTTACTTGCACAATTCATTCTTGAAAGCAGGGCATCTTTTATTTTATAAGCTTTCTACATGTCCTTTAACCCTTATCTTTTAGCAATTAAGCCTAATAATTCAATATGTTAACTTTGTTGGCCTAATAATTCATAAAATGGACATTAGAAGTGAATTTCACTTGTTCACTATGAAGTTACTGAACATTAACTTCCGGAGAATTAGCAGCAAAGACATGAAATAGTGTATGTCATAAGCATTCCTTCTAACTTCAAAATTAAATCCGACTCTGGAAGATTAGTATTCCAGTACATGATTTTAAAATATTAAGCATTCCTTCAAAATTGTAGTTCTAAAAAAATGTAAATAATAGTGTGATTCTTATTTTGTTCAATCCTTTGGTACTATCATATTGTTGGTTAAGGAAATTATTCAATTGTTAGGTTATCAAACTCAACATCTTATATTTGTAGTAAGTGAATATCATTCTAAAGTTGATTACATGTATAATTGACAAATTATTCTAACAAATCTAGTTTTACTTTAATGAGAGTATCTGTTAGATTATTAATGTCTCATGTAATAAATACTTATAACGCTTAATACCGACATGAAGATTGTGGTAGTTAAAAGGTGATTTTCTCAAAAACCACTTATAAACGTCGCCTCTTTTGGTCCTTGGTTCTACCGGATTTTGGCTGAACTGCACGTTGCCGTTCGGATCCATAGGTTGACTGCTCTCTGTGATGACTCCGACGCGTTGATAC